>JAJJWW010016903.1:0-68992 GCA_023531295.1 Papaver armeniacum | reverse complement strand
CGACTTAATACGGTGTGTGTTCAATCTGGACTGGGTCCAGGAGTTTTCTGCATTTTCGGTTTTCCTCGTTAACAAAATTCTGGTTACTCTGTATTTATTTCTATTCCACATTATATTTGTTTATATAATTGAAATATCAAGGTTGTGCGTTGTTCAATCGATTAGAATATCCGACCTTTTGGGTTGTTATTTAAATTGATTGACACTTGGATATTGGTCTTTGGTACCATCTAAGTTATCTCTCTTTGATAAAGACTCATGATTTCTATTTGCTTGAGTAAAGATCAAATCAAGAGATTGAGATATAAACTCTTTGATATACTTTTATCTAGATTGAGTCGACTATCTAGTTGATTCTCTAGAAAGTATAGAGGAGTTTGTCCATCTGATTGCTAATCGAATTTTTGGGTGTGGTTGTTAGACCCCCTTTTTCAAAAGCATGAGTTTGTTAAAGTGCATAATCATAGTTTGAAAAGGGACTTCCATGGTTATAGAAGATTAATATAAGTTCCCACCTCAAACCGAACTCAAACCTTAATCTTTGAAGCCCTTTAGCGTATCCAAATCACACCTTAAGTATCTGAAAATTAAGTTAGGAAAGCAGAATGACTTTATCAAAACTGACTTATACAAGTACTACCAACTGAACTAATCAATAGGTACAGCCTATACAAATTGCACTAAAACATGCAATACCAAACTAGAAACATTAACGAAAACTCTAAAAGTTATTAGTTGGAACCTAAAGCTGATTCAAGATGTAATCATGTCAATTTTGTAGAAAACAGCGCTGAGATGAAATTGATTGTTTCAATTCAACAAATTTCTTTATGAGACCTAAATCTAACAGTGATTTGTAAAATTACAATATCTCTAATTCCAAACTTTAGCAAAGTTCTACCTTAAACATGAATCAACAGTAAAAGATTTTAAAAGCAACTTTCATAAGAAACCCAAAAATTCTCGGTGTTCCACAAAATCGTAGAATTCACAAATCCCATCTTTATTTCAAGTTCTAATCCTATCATGTTTTAAATTCATGCAGAGTTGAAATCCATTTCTAAAGAAACCCTAAGTTTCATATACACAAATTGAGACGATTAAGAAGTATTAGGAGTAATTGAATCATTGAATACAAATCATGTTATTTATAGAATCATTGAACACGAATTCAATCAGTTGAAATAAGATATACAAACGAGATCGAATTCTTACCGTTAATCTTTAGCCATGAAAACAGAGAAACCCCTTTTAACTATCCTTCAAATTTCTACAGGAACTCTACTAATGGAAGAGTTCATGATCCTAACTTCCTTTCCTCTCAGATGAAAACAGAAACTTAAATCAAAATCATTTCCTCTGCTCTTTCTCTTTTTACTTAGCTCTTGTTTTATTTTATTTTTATGCTACAGGCGTTGAGATAACAGGATAAGTTCGAGAGTTTTATCAAATCTTTTTTTCCTTTCTTGCCAAACATGTCATTAACGAATTGTGACCCTGTGTCAAGGTAGGTATTCACCACGTGTCTGTAGATTCTGACTAAGCTCAAGATTTTGGCTGAAGAATTCCTAATATAGTATCAAGCTAAGTTAACACCAACGATTGCACACACATGGAAAAAAAACAGACATCTAGCATTCTATTAGCAAAATACCAATACTACACAAAAGCTACCCAACCGTATGGTTGGTTTCAGAAAATATTGAACTAAAAGCATCACAATTATTACTAATTGTGCCTAGATAATTTAATAAACAAATGATAAAATATAGGATCGCTACAATCACCTCACTAACATAACTTTTCGTCCTCGAAAAGAAAGCTAACATACCTCAGGTGAATAAATTGGGATACTGAGCCCGCATATCAGATTCTTTCTCCCTAACGGTGTAGCCAAAGCTAATAATTTGTTGTTACATGCCATGTCTAACTCTAGTTCAGTTGCTATGCTTAGGTTATTAAATGATTGAGTAGAAATAGTGTCTAACAGCACATGAACTAGATGATTGAATAATAATATTTTACCTTCAACCTCTTGATCGGTCGCCGAGCCATCCCCTTCTACCATTGTATAAAACACCTGACTCTCTTTTGATGTTTCTTGATTAGAAGTTACTATTGGTTACATTGCATATATCGCTCTTTGTTGAGCTAACCCAGCTGATGGTTTCTTTGAGCAATCTTTCCTAAGATGACCCCATTCACCGCATTTGTGACATCTGAAGGAACTCGCACCAGCACTTGTTGGTGCAACCGGACGTACTTGCTGGAAACGCACCAATCTCTCTTGATGCCTAATTGCAGGTGGAAATGTAACAGTAGGTACTGATGTTGACCCCATTGACCATGGTCTTACTGGTGGTCTGAAAAAAGTCTGATTAGAAGCTAATAACATTGGCCATTTTGCTAGATCTTGCCTTGCTGAAAAAAGTTGCGGCCTTTCCCTAACTCGTGGTGCAAGTTGATCTTCCATCTCTTTTTCATAATCAAGAGACCGATTCAAAACATCCTCATAAGTCCTGATTCGTAAACATGAGAGTTGCTTTCGCATCTCGAGATCCAATCCCCTGATAAATTTCTTCACTTTAGCCTCATCAGTGGCTATCAACTCTGCTCCGTAATGTGACAACCTTATAAACTTATCATTATAAGTGCTAACAGACAAACCACCCTTCGTTAAAGACATGAACTCATAAAATTTCCTATCTCTTGCCGCATCAGGCACATACTTGTCCATAAATAAATCTTTAAACCTATTCCAGGTCATTACTTCAACATCCGCTTTCATTACTACCTTCCACCAATCTCGTGCTGGTCCTCGAAATCTGTAGGTAGCCAACTTGACCCACATATCTCTATCATCGGTTACATGTTCTAAAACATGTTCTGCATGTTGCAACCATTCTTCCGCCTTTTCGGGATTTGGTGGGCTGCCAGTGAACTCCTCTGGAGCGACCTTTACATACTGTTGAAGTAACTGTACAAGTTGATTTTGATTTCGTGCTGGCATAATCAAATCCCGTTGGTTCGAAGTCTGACCTGTACTCCCCGAATTAGGCAAAATTCCAAGCCTTTGTTCCAATAACAATTTGTGTTGCCTCATCTCTTCCATAGACTTCATTAATATCTCCACATTACTACTCTTAAATTGCTGACTAGATCCACCCTCCCAATTCTGATTTTCAGTGTCATTTGCCATTGCCTTTCACCGCAACAAGAACATAAATCTTAATATCTAAAACTTTACAGGACATATTATAAGCACACTACTCACAAACAACAGCAAATTATCACTACTATACTCAATATGATTTTTATTCTTGATGTCTTTTAGATTCTAGTTTTTACTAAGTGCCCATATAAGATCTACTAATGGGCTCTGATACCAACTTTGTAGCACCCCCATTGTCCCTAATCTAAAATTAAGCCACTAAGTCCATACCTAAGGTGCTAAAGAAGATAAGGGTCCAACAAAATAATGTTGAAAACAAAAGAGAAGAACAAAACAACACAAGTGTAATCAGTTCTGTACCCAAGATATATAGCTATAAACAAAATATTTTTTTAACTTATTTACATACTGTGAGTTTGTGATAGATAACTGTACACTATACAGTAGTTAGTACTTTACATACAAACAAAAGTACATCCCTCTAGAGGACTATCTACACAGAACTGCTCCCAAAAAGTTACTGGCAGTTACCTCTCTATACACAAATTAAAACCCTTTACTCGACCCAGACGTTAAACTCTCCTTCGCCCAAGTCAACTCCACTTACATCAATGTTACCTGTCACTAAAAGAAGATGGAAAGAGTGAGCTAACAAGCCCAATGGATACTTACACTACTCAAAAATAATCATCAAAGTTGAACTTTAGAAATGAATGCAAATTTTCCAAAGGTTAATAACACCTTTAATTCACATAATTATATAATCATGTACATGGACAAGCTTCTTCTTCAAACAATGTATATACTGGTGTCGACCAATTCCTTACACACCTATTCGTTTATATTGGTGCCAAATTTCACACCTCATAAGCATAAAAGCTGAATTCATGTAGATATAAAGGAAGAAGCGTATCCATATACGACAGATGGAAATTCTTATTTCCCGAATCATTCATAAAGGCAAGCAAAACAAATCAGGTCCTTTCCGAGTAGTGGAAAGGCTAAAGAAATCAACAGAGTTTTCGAGAATCAATATTAAACAAAGCATGAGTTTGTTAAAGTGCATAATCATAGTTTGAAAAGGGACATCCATGGTTATAGAAGAGTAATGTAAGTTCCCACCTCAAACCGCAACTCAAACCTTAATCTTTGAAGCCTGCTTAGCGTATCCAAATCACACCTTAAGTATACAGAAAATAAGTTAGGAAACAGAATGACTTTATCAAAACTGACTTATACAAGTATTACCAACTGAACTAATCAATAGGTACAGCCTATACAAATCGCACTAAAACACACAATACCAAACTGGAAACATTAACGAAAACTCTAAAAGTTATCAGTTGGAACCTAAAGCTGATTCAAGATGTAATCATGTCAATTTCGTAGAAAACAGTGCTGCCAAGATTGTAGAACAGTTTTTATACAAGCTAGCATATCTCAGTAAGTATAAATCTCCCAGCAACATAGAACGTCATGCTGGAAATTGCTGATATCAGAGCTATGATTCTCATGAAGTCATCCTAACCTAGATCAGTACCAGAATTGCCTATAATCATGCCCAAACTGTCACCTGACAACATAGAATAACTCTGAGATGAAATTGATTGTTTCAATTCAACAAATTTCTTTATGAGACCTAAATCTAACGGTGATTTGTAAGATTACAATATCTCTAATTCCAAACTTTAGCAAAGTTCTACCCTAAACATGAATCAGCAGTAAAAGATTTTAAAAGCAACTTTCATAAGAAACCCAAAAATTCTCGGTGTTCCACAAAATCGTAGAATTCACAAATCCCATCTTTATTTCAAGTTCTAATCCTATCCTGTTTCAGATTCAGGCAGAGTTGAAATCCATTTCTAAAGAAACCCTAAGTTTCATATACACAAATTGAGACGATTAAGAAGTATTGGGAGTAATTGAATCATTGAATACAAATCCTGTTGTTTGTAGAATCATTGAACACGAATTCAATCAGTTGAAATAAGATATACAAACGAGATCGAATTCTTACCATTAATCATCTGCCAGGAACACAGAGAAACCCCTTTTAACTATCCTTCAAATTTCTACAGGAACTCTACTAATGGAAGAGTTCATGATCCTAACTTCCTTTCCTCTCAGATGAAAACATAAACTTAAATCAAAATCATTTCCTCTCCTCTTTCTCTTTTCACTTAGCTTTTATTTTATTTTATTTTTTATGCTACAGGTGTTGAGATAAGAGGATAAGTTCGAGAGTTTTATCAAATCTTTTTTTCCTTTCTTGCCAAACATGTCATTAACGAATTGTGACCCTGTGTCAAGGTAGGTATTCACCACGTGTCTGTAGATTCTGACTAAGCTCAAGATTTTGGCTGAAGAATTCCTAATATAGTATCAAGCTAAGTTAACACCAACGAGTGCACGCACATGGAAAAAAAAACAGACATCTAGCATTATATTAGCAAAATACCAATACTACACAAAAGCTACCCAACCGTATGGTTGGTTTCAGAAAATATTGAACTAAAAGCATCACAATTATTACTAATTATGCCTAGATAATTTAATAAACAAAAGATAAAATATAGGATCACTACAGGGTTGACCCTAACCCGGCCCGTTGCCAGCTCTAGAGCAGGCCGATTGGTCAGATGCAAAGGCGAGCTGCCGGTGATCATGCTGACATCTATTGGGTCGCCTAAAATCTGATCTAAACCATTCAATTTGGCTGGCGAAGATGGACGGACGTGATCAATTTGCGACAGTAGCATGCTGCTGCAACGCAAATTAACGCTTCCAAAACAGCAACGTTCACCCTAGTTTGATGATAAGTGGTTTATTTACATATATTTGGTGCCAATTCCATGCTAGTAATTGTTGATCTTCTTGCAAATTATTGTATATTACGTTTGGTTTCTTGTATTTGTCATTCATTAGGTGAATCATCCAAAAAAAAGTGAAAATAGCTACAAAAGTGAAGTCACAAGTGAAGAAGGGCCAAAGACCCAGTGGAAATCGTTCAAATGGAGGATTTCTAGTCATCATTTTATAGAGGACGAGAAGACGAAGGCAATGGCGAAAGAACGAAGTCATTCTGAGTTCGTATGAAGAAGTTATGAGCAAGACAAGAACTTAGAAGATTAAAAGGCAAAATGGTCATTTTCAAGGCAAAGCTATTGGGACCCCGATGTAGTTAAGGGTGGTCGCTTTGCTAAGGGGCATTCAAGTTTCAAAGGAACTGCTAAAGTCAATCAGGTCTTTTATAAAGGGGAAGGCAGGAATTCAAATTCGTTGAACGCACCCGACTTATTTACTCGGGGCACTTCGTCTTCACTGTTTCAAAACAACACACAATCAATGGCCGCTGTTCTTGATGCTGATGATCATGATTTGATGATGATTTCTGATTGATAAGAGTTTGAGCCAGAATCCACATCATTGGGTTTCTGTTGTTATTAAATGAGATGGGTCGATGTCTGATTCTCGAGTTGGCAGAGCTAGGAATGATAATAGCGATGGAGAGAAAGATAAGAAGAAGATGAGTTTTGAGTCGAGCTAAAATAGGGAGGTGCTGCCATTGACGATGGATTTAATGACATGGTAGAGATGGTGATGAAAACAATCACACTGATTGATCTATTCTCAGAGAAAAGTTACACACAGACAAAAGCTGTTAAGACAGGTTTTTATACAGACATGGTAATAGTAAATTGACAGCTAATACACACGTATGAGCAACATGTGTGACAGTTGAGAACTCCTTATCCTACACTGCACTATTCCTTAACCTGCACTACTACACTACTCATTATCCTGTATCTGTTCATCACATTTCTTTGGTGAACTGTCTTTATCCCCCCTCAAACTCATGGGTGCTGAGACTCTGAGTTTGGCCCTCAAATGAAGAAATCTGGGACTGTGTAAACCTTTAGTAAATATATCTGCAAGCTGGTCCAAAGTATGAACATAGAACACATCAAGTGATTTGGACTGAACTAGTTCTCTGATAAAATGATAATACAAGTGAACATGTTTCATCCTTGAGTGCATAACAGGATTAGCTGTAAGAGATAACGAGCTGATATTATCACAGCCCAACCTAGGAATCTGTGGAATAGTGAAGTGAAGGTCCTGTAAGATGTAACAAATCCAAACCATTTCTGCACCACTATGTGCAAGAGTCCCGTACTCGCTTCGTGCTTGACCTAGCCACCGTGGTCTGCTTTTTGGATGACCAGAAACAATATTAGAACCCAAGAAAACACAAGAGCCACCGATCTCTTCTATCTTCAACATTGCCTCGCCCAATCAAAGCATCGTGAAGCCTAACAAAAGGAGCTTCCTTTAGTAAAAGTAAGTCCATAATCCAAAGTACCTTTCGGGTATCTTAGAATTCTCTTGGCAACCTACAAAGTGTTCGGTTCTTGGATGTTGCATATAATGGCAAACCAAATTAATCGCAAATGCTATGTCTTGCCTTGTCCGTAAGATATTGAAGAGCTCCAACTAGAGACCCGTACTCAGAGGATTTTCCAAAGAAAGTGCCTGAAGTAGTTGTTAGCTTAGTAGAGACTGCAATAGGTGTTTGACAAGGTTTAGCTCCTTCCATATTGAATTTGTGCAGAATATCAAGTGCATATTTAGTTTGACTAAGAAACAAACTCTCAGAATTTCTTTTGATCTCCAATCCCAGAAAATAGTGCAAGTCTCCTAAATCCTTTATAGGAAAAATCTGTTGTAAGTGATCAATAACTTGCTGTAGAAATGGTGAAGAAGAGCCTGTGAGTAAGATATCATCAACATATACAAGTGCAACTGTAATCTGAGTGCCTTCTTGATGAACAAAAAGTGAAGTATCAGCTGTTGAATTGATGAACTTTAAAGATTTCAGAGCAGCACTGAGCTTGTCATACCATGCCCTGGGTGCTTGCTTAAGGCCATATATAGCTTTATGTAACTTGCAGACATGAGAAGGTTTAGAAGGATCCACAAAACCTGGTGGCTGCACCATAAAGACTTCTTCTTGCAAATCTCCATGAAGAAATGCATTACTGACATCAAGCTAATGAATTTTCCAATCAAATTGAACTGCCATAGAGAGAACAATTCTTATTGTAATTAGCTACATGACTGAAAGTCTCTTCATAGTCCGCACTGGGTTGCTGATGATACCCTTTTGCAACCAATCTAGCTTTGAATTTGTTGATACTGCCATCTGGATTGTGATTGAGTCTAAAGACCCACTTACAGCCCACTACATTTTGTGCATCATCTGGTGGTACTAGTGACCAAGTGCCTCGCTTGCATGAGTGCATTGTATTCTTCTACAGAGGAAATTCTCCATTCTTTGACTTTGTTAGCAGCTACAATAGTCTTTGGAATGTGATACATTAAAGCTGATTGCAGAGGATGCTTAGTAGCAAAATAAGACTTTGGTGTATATATTCCATTTTTACCTCTAGTAGTCATGTTATGATCATTCTTGACTACAGAACTAGAAAGAATAAATGGTGATAGATCTGCAGTTGAAGAAGATATAGTAGGAGCAAGACAAGAATCTTCAGATATAGGAGATGTGGAAATTGAAAAGTTTGGAGAGGCAGATGAAGTAAGTTGAGTATATGGAAAGGAAGATTCATTGAATGGCACATGTCTGGAGATATAAATTGTACCAGTAATTGGTTCTAAGCATCTATATCCTTTATGATGCAGACTATAACCTAGGAAAATGCACAATTTACTTCTGGGTTCAAGCTTATTTGAAGTGTATGGTTTGAGCCATGGAAAGCAAGCACATCCAAAAACTTTGAGAAAGTTGTAGTCTGGTTGTTTATGAAAAAGAGCTTCAAATGGGGATATAAAATCAAGAATTCTTGTAGGTAATCTATTTATAAGATAATTAGGCTGTGTGAAGAGCTTCTACCCAATATGTATTTGGTAAGCCACTTGAAGTAAAAGAGTTCTTGTTACTCCTAGTAAGTGTTTATGCTTAACCTCTCGCAACACCATTCTCGCTCGAAGTGTGAGGACAACTTAGTTCATGAGTGATACCTCTAGATTGACAATATTGTGCAAGAAAAGTATTCAAAAATTCACCTCCATTATCAGTTCTAATTGTGATTACTGGATGAGTAAGTAATTTCTCAATTCTTGTAATAAATGAGATAAAATCATGTTTAAAATCAGACTTGGAAGATAAAGGAATAACCCAACAATATTTTGTATATTCATCTACAATGTTTGCATAGTACAGACTACCTGATATAGAAGCTACAGAACAAGGACCCCAAAGATCAATGTGTAACAGTTGTAATGGTTTATGAGCTACATAAGTTGACAACTGGAAAGGCAGTTTCTGTGATCTACACAATTTACATTCATTGCAGAAGAATGGTTTATTTGAGACATTAGGAATATGTAAAAGTTTACAGATTTTCTGAACTGTCTGAAATGAAGGATGACCAAATCTCTTATGAAGAAGAGATGTGTCACTTATTGTGGATGCATAAGCATGATAGGTTGAGTTGAATTTGATAGGATATAAACCATTTCTATGTGGTCCTTGGAAAAGAATCTTCCCAGAGGTCTGATCCTTCACAGAGAAGCCATGAGAATCAAGAGTTAGAGAACAATTATTGTCAGAGGTAAATTTATGAGCAGATAGTAGGTTTTGTGAGGCTTGAGGTACTAGAAGGATATCATTAAGCAAAAAAGAATGATCATTAACAGTTCTACTAGAGTTTCCAAAGATGAGTTATGGACATACCTCCACCATTAGTCGTGTGAATAAACTCGGTTCCATCATAAGGAGATGCTTCATGTAAAGCGGATGTTTCAAGATAATATGATTATTTGCTCCACTGTCAACAATCCATTCTTCTTTATCAAATATATCAGCTGCTGCTAGCATTGCACTTAGATTTGTTGGTGGTGGTCTTCCTTTGTAAGAAAAATTCAATCTATGAGTGAAATTAGGTGCTTGATGACTATCAGAGAGACAGATTTGACAAGGTTGAGTTTCACTAGTTCCATTGCCTCTCCCATAGCTGTTTCTTGAGAAAATAGCTGGATTAGGATACCTTCCTCCACTTGAGTGTCTTCCCCGTAGCTTCCTCTCGCTTGAAGATCCTCTATAAGAATGTCTATAGTTATGTGCCATAAAGGCCTTAGCATCTAAATCTTGTTTAGCAAATGAGTCTTGAGTCCATCACTAACCACGTTTCTTCACTAAGAAGATTATTATGCAATTCTATACTTGTTATAGGAGGATTTCGATGTCTCATAGAGGTTGCAAATGGAATATATTCAGAATTAAGAGCTTTCAGTGTAATAACCACTAATTCTCTATCAGAAACAATTTCACCTGCAGCAGCAGCTAATTGATCGATAATAGTTTGATTTCATTGATGAGAGCAGAATTGATTTTTCACCTTGATTAAAAGATAACAACTTTGTTCTCAAATAATAGAATGTGTTGAGGAAGCTCGAGAGAATCATGTCTTCAATACTCAAATGTCATAGTTGATTGGATGTGGTGCACCTTGAAAAGTATGGAATTACCGATTCAGAGATTGTAGAATTTATCCACATGATGATTGTAGAATCTTCTTCAATCCAATCATGTATGCTTGATTCTCAACACCATTGGCTTCATTTCTTGGTGATGTGTATTTCGGTGGACAAGGATATGTGCCATTGAGAAATCGATGAAGCTTGTATCGTTGAATCACCGGGATTCATTAAGTTCCTCCATGTGTAATAGTTGTCTTCCTTGAGTTTCAAAGTAACAAAATTGGTAATTTGATTAAGTTGAACACGAGAAAACGAAGTAGGCAAATGGATTTTCCATTAGAAAATCAAGAAATTCTTGAATTAAGAAATAGATCCGAGATTCAAGAACAAGATTTGAAGAAAACTCATAGAGTTGTGAGATTGATGAAGAAAATCAAGAAAGTATGTTTAGAAAACAACAAAGAAAGATTAAAGTCTAAAATCGAATCTGAGATTAATGATTCGATGAGCAAAAAAATCAGAAAGCAAGAAAACTTCAATCTCTGAGTACCGATCAATTTCTTCAGTGAGTAAAACAGAAGCTTGTCATCCAGAGAGATGCAGCGGATTAAGAAGATGAAGCTTTAGGTTACAAGATCAATGTCGGTTTGAAGAAACCCTAACCTATCTGATACCATAATGACATGGTAGAGATGGTGATGAAAACAATCACACTGGTTGATCTATTCTCAGAGAAAAGTTACACACAGACAAAAGCTGTTAAGATAGGTTTTTATACAGACATGGTAATAGTAAATTGACAGCTAATACACACGTATGAGCAACATGTGTGACAGTTGAGAACTCCTTATCCTACACTGCACTATTCCTTAACCTGCACTACTACACTACTCATTATCCTGCATCTGTTCATCACATTTCTTTGGTGAACTGTCTTTAGGATTTGGTGGACTATTGACTGAAGATTGATTTGGATAGATAATGGTTTGCTGCCGTTGATAAAGGCAGTGAAGATAAGATGAACTCGACAGTGGCTGCTGCCATTGTTGATCGGAGCTCGAGCTAATGATGAGTCTGTGTTCGGAATAGAAGATGAAGATGGCAGTAATGATGGTGAACGAGAATTGAGCTGATTGCACATTCTGTTCACGATGATGGAAGTTGAGTTGTTAGGATCGACAGCAAAAGGGAGTTGTTGTTGGAGATAATGGCTTCTGCCATTTGCCGATGAGGAATGATTACGTCATCAAGGACCCACCCAAAGACATGCAAAGCAAAAGAAAAGAGGAATACAGCAAGCACGTGGTAGGGCTGTGTTTGTAGTCTGCTGCGCAATCTCGTACGCGTTTTGGAAAAATGGAATGATTTGGTGCAAGGCGACTCATTGAAGCCTGGACAGATCGACGGTATAGATGACGACACATAGGTCCTGCTGAAGTGATAGCCAATAGGAAGTCGCGTCTCTATTTTACTAACGTAGCTCCTCCATACCGAATCAACATCTTTTGTTCTTTGATAAGCTCAACCGACTTGGTGTTCTCTATCCTATACGATTTTTGTGGATAGTACAAGGCCATCTGATGCCTATATAAAGCATCTAATCAGAGCCGAGAAAAAAAAAACTTTTGGTAGAGAGAAAAATACACAAAAATAGGATATATCTTTTGGCCTCTACTTTTGGTTCTAGGGTTTAGAAACATGATAGGTTTTCTCTTCCTTCTTGTTATGAACTCCATGAATATGAGCTAGAGTTTTCTTTTGGTTATGGATTAGTTGGATTTCCAAACATGAGTTTTTGTTCAATAAATTAGTTTTCTCTCATATTATCGTTTATGATTCACCATTAATATTGGCATATGATTGAATGTTTGTTTTGTCAAGTTGCAAATTGGTAGAACTCACATGCATGTCCTTTGCTAGATTAGGGTTATTATTCGCAAAAGTGATAATTGCTGATTTGAAGTAGCATGAATATGATTATAGTTTGTAGTGATATATTCTTATGATCATATGTGAACCATAACCTTTTTTAAATCGGATTAGTGCTTTTACACGTTCGATTGCTTTGATTGGCCTGATTTCATAGAACCTAATGCATCTAGGGAATTAAACTTGATTAGTGCTTTTACACGTTAGGTTGTTCTTTTAGATAGAATTCATATTCGCATATTTTAATGTGTTTGTTGATGACAAGAGGAGATTAGCGGGGTATTCTTGCGATCAAGGTATCTTAGGGCCTTTGATAAAAGTTGAGATTAAAATATCAATTCTAATTATTGTGTAGAAAACATGTTTGTGATTGAAGACGAAATCCATGACCAATACTTTCTCATTCTTGATTTGCGTGTTTACTCTTTATTGTTTGCTTTTATTTAGTTTATTATAAAAATCACAAAACCCCCGGTGTTATTTATAGGGAACCGAAACATATTGACAACCAAGACCTCTCTGTGGGAACGATCCTTTCTTGCCCTTGCTTCATTATATATTTTGAGTAATAAGAAAGTGTAATTTATATTTGTGTCGGCTAATAACCGGTCATTTGATCAAGCGATTTGGTGCGCTCTTGGCTTGCCATGAGCAAGTCGATCGACCAGGGATGGAATTGGGTCGCCGGTGAACACGCCAAGACCCTTTGATCATTCGAAGAAATATCTAGACCGTCCAACTAGGCTATCTAAGTTGGGCGGATGTGATGAATTTGAGACCGTTATGGTCGGTCTTAGCTCGTTTGAGCTCTATTTTTAACAAATGCGATCACCCTGATTCTGGCTAACGTTTAGGGGTGTTGCAGGTGAACTAAAGGAATTCCGATCGGCAAGGATACTAGTGGGCCCGCGGTTGGACATTATGGAGGTTGCATAGTTCCGCTAGGAAGAGGCTAAGCTTGTTGAATAGTGTGGCCAAATCGTGTAGTCGTGATTGCTCTTGAATACTGACATGGACAGTCTAGGTTTTCCTTAAGGAATTTAAGCGCGTTGATCGTTCTAACTTTTAATTAAAAAGCGCGTTGACACGAAAAATCTCTTTATCAGAGAGTGGCGCAGCCTGTGTGAGTACTTTCATGCAGATCTCAATACTGACACTTCGGGAGATTCGTGCTACTCTGCTGCGAGTGAACATTAGTCGTCATGTCATGCTAACATTGTGAGTTCAGCTGGGAAACATAACATAGGGAAATACTAGGCGGGCGATGCATTAGTGAATAATGCTGGTGGAATATAAAATTCATAGAACATTTGCGATGGTTGATATATGCACCATTCTGAGTGGATTATATACATATATATAAATATATTGAATTGCTCAATACATCTGTGAGCGAAGAGGTTTATGCACTCATTACTTTCAAATGGCTTTTGTTTCTTTGCAGGATGACAAACAGTATTAAATACAGGGTTTTACGATTTTACCCTTGAACTAAAAACCACCATCAACATGTGTGCATCCTTATTACTCCATTATTTCATAATTCCATTGGTTTGCTGAAATTTGCATCTTATATGAATGATATATTGAAGTAAAAATATTGTATGGATGTCACAGCTACTCTGCAGAGATGTCTAGTTACGTCCATGATGATACTTCCGGGGATGATACATCCGTAGAAGAGATTTCCATTGATGGAGAAGAAGAAGAATCTCCTGGAATTAAAAACATTCTCGAACACGAGATGATGACTTCTTTATGATCCAAAGATAGACCTGAAAAGCTCTCACGGGTTCTTCATTTCGACTTCTCATAAATTTGAGAGAAAATACTCAGAGAAAGTTGGTGTCTCCTCAAGCAATAATTTGATTATGTCTGCAAGGAGGATACTATGCTGCTTCACTTATATAGTTCAAGCTTTCCCTAAAACCTTTAGCAGAATTCTCTGGATGGGTGAGACACATGTTGGGTTATGATCACTTTCGAGCTATGTTGGACCTTGCACATGTGACGAAAGCTATTCAAGCAGATGGAGACCTATTTATTTATCATGATGTACGAGGTATGGTAGCTTTGCTCGCTCGCTGGTGTATTCCTACTCATACTTTCATATGCAGATGGGGAGAATTTACCATCACTTTTGAGGATGTAGCTGTTTTTTGCATCTTCCAGTTACGTGTAATTTTCCTGAAGGACTTTCAGCAGAGGAGACTGTAATGTCTGATATCTTGAAATCTACGATGCATGACCTAAATAAATTATCCAGCAAATTTTGTTATGCTCAATGGTTAAAGTACTGGTGGCCGAGAGATAGGGTTCCTGACAGGCCTATCGCGGTACATTAACCATTGCTGCTTTCTTGTGCTTGTGGCTGTCCAGAGATGTACTTGAAGATAGTGGACACTTGTTGAAGCCATCTATGATTCCTTTTTCCGTTAAGATGGCTCAAGGTGAGAAACTTCCCATCGGTAGACTGTTCTTGGGTTCTTTATTCTCCAATTTAGACTCCTTAGTCATAGATTCCAGTGTTTCTAATGGTTTTATGAAAATTGAATCGTATGTGAATTAAATGTTTCTTCAAGCATTACTGTGGGATCGGTTCAGAAATTATGCAACCATTCCTCGTAGTTTCTTGCAAGGGCCAAATGTTGATACACGCCATGTCTTCTCTGAGAAAGATAACGCTAGAATCATGCGTTGTTCCACAAAGCAGCCTCGGTCAAAGACACGCCTCACTAATTTGTTAGACAAATAGTCTGAATTTACTTTTCGTCCAAGGTTTTTTTAGAGCACTGCTCGGTCGAGAGAATCAAGGAAATCAGTGATACCTTCTATGATGGTTTTATTGAGAGGTATGAGGTTCTCAAAGAGCTTTGATTTTGTCTAGTAAATCTTCTTTAGAGAATTTATTTCATATGTTTTTAGAAGAATAACTAGGGTTTGGAATAACCATTATTGTGAGTACACATAGCTATGTCCAACGAGTTTCATCTTCATGTTTTTAGATTTATTTATTTAAATTCTAAGTTTTTGGAAGATGATTTTTGCAATTTTAATCTTTATAATTTGATATATTGCAAATTGTTACGGGATATATTGTTTACGTCCGTGAACCTGTGACTATCCCATACTTGTTCAAAAGTTATCTCTATTATGTCTGTATGAAAGTATTGATGGAAGATAGAATGAACTTTTGACATTACAAAAGTTAAAGCCTTTTATGTCATTGTTTTGATGGAAGAAAGGATAACGATTTTGTTTACAAGGATTAAGTCTATTGTATGTCATTGTGCAAATAGTGATGGAAAATAGGATGAATCCTTATTTATTCTGCAGTATTGGTCGATCTCGATCCACATTTTTGTGCATATACTGTGTTGCTTCATAAGATTTCTTATGTTTGAGCATGACCAACTAAATTGATATTGTGGTTATTTTAGTTGTTGCTCTGTAAGTTCGCTTATGTCGAGCATGACCAATTGAATTGATCACTTTTTGTGGTTAATTTGGTTGTGTATTCCAATTAAATTAATCATGGGTTTTCTTGTTATTAATTTAGTTGTATTTTCGTTCGATTGAACTAACCATGGGTTCTCTTGTGGTTATTTCAATTGAATATTTTGGATACAAATTCATGTTTTCATGTGATTTGAGTTATCCAAAAACAAATCCTTATTTTCTTGTAAAAGTAAGGTCGCCTTTGTTGTTCCTTCGGGGATGACATTTTATGGGGGAGAGTTCATTTTGAACTTGTGCTTAATTGCCAAATCTTTGTGGGGAGTGCGGTGATAGACACATTTTTGTGTCTAATTTGATCTCAGTACTATATATTGTTGGCACTCGATTTTGTACTAATTATGGTGTTTTTGTGTATGTGTAGGTGTTTCTGGAGAAATAAACATGTGTGCAAAATTCGGCTCAAAAAGTGCTATTTGGAACCCCGGAGGAGATTTGTTATCCGGACTCTCAGTTTGGATAAGGGGCACCTCAATTGAACACCTTCTATTTACACTCCACAGACGGATAGGGGGAGACCTTTTTCTTTCACGAGAATATAATTTTGGCGGGAAAAACTGATTTGAAAAAATCAGTTTACATCGTGAATCACCGGCGACATTTTGGAGGATATTCGGTCAGAGTTTTGGTTGGATTTGATTTGGTAGTTGCCTGTTACGACAAACCAGGGCTGGTATGTGGCGTATAATTGGAAAACAACCGAGTTACCATAATTATCTCGTCAAAACAGGAAAGTTATATTATCTCGGGATTATGGTTGTATTTTTGGGAAGCTGGCGTGTGCTACAACGAGTTTGAATCAATCCAGATTGTGTTTCCAACGTGTTGGAGTGAATCAGTATACAACAGACGCGTGAAGGAGTTAAGAACGGCAATTATTCCCTGCCAACTGCCGTGGAGAATAAGGGTCATGAATGGAGATTATTCGAATTTATGGTGGATATTTGGAGGTGCTGTGACTATATAAATGCGTCTGGGATGTCATAGGAGGGATATGGAGAGATTGGGAGAGTTGCAGAGCATCAGAAAGTCGAGAAAATCAAGTGGCAGGAAACCTCCATTTCTGTTGCTGTGAAGAACACGAAGAACAAAATACTACCAGAGGCAGTCGTTCATTGCTGAAGAACATAAGACGCACAAGGAGAAGTCGTATTCGCTACAGTGACAGCGACACAGATACGTGGGTCTTAAAACTACAACAACAGCGACAATTTACATTTATCGTTCTCTGGAACATTCCGTTTGTAACAATTATAACTGTTACAAATCAGGCTTTTCATCTTTTCTCCTTTTCATCATTTGTTAGCGCCTTTGAGCAATAAAATCATATTTTGAGCATGTTTCCAACATGATGAGCTAGACCCCCATCACTGAGACAACGGAGGAAGCTGTTTTGCACCCATGTGGTAATTCTATTTAATTCCTTTATGACTATTTGCACTATTATAATTGATTTATGATTTTTCTTGATTATTTGTGAATTCGTTAGATGTCGCATGCTTAGTCTGCGTCATGCTTGTGAATTACATATAATTCTTTATAAAATCTACCTTGGCAAAGAATTAGAGTCGATGTTTGTCATTTTATGAGCTTTAATTGTCCTAATTAATAGATGAACCGCATGAATGTGAGAATTGGTAGAATCCCGAGTCCCAAGAACTCTCTTCATCTTGTGACATAAATTGTATATTTTCTCTATTTTTATTATTTTTCTTTATTAAATCCTAAAATCGATTTCAACAAGTCCGAGTGAACGACAACTCATCTTACCACTATTCTAAATTCGATCAATTTTTGGCGCCGCCGACGCGGACTTGTGTATAGATTTGTTTTTAGGTTTTATTTTTATTTTTATTTTATTTTTGTTCTCTTTTACGCCTTTGGTATTTTTTTGATTCTTTTCAGATTTGGAGCGAAGCTATAAGGAAATAAAGAGTGCTATAAAAGGAAAGCATCGTCAAAGAAGGAAAGAAAGATGAGTCCAAGGAGTGAAGAAGATTTTGTACATATTTATTTTATTTGGACTTTATTCTTTTTTTTTTTTTTTTTTTAAAACTCGTAAATAGGGTTTCACTGTTGTAATTTTTCTTTTTATTTTTGGACACTTTTTGGACTTTATTTTTGGACTTTTGGACATTTATTATTTTTAAAACCCTAAGGAAGGGTTAATTTAAATATAAACTGCACAGGGAAGGAAGACAGTTACGATACTGTCTCGGCACCTCGGGTTCGTACACGACATATGAGTCGTGGTCCAAGTCGACTTCAACGGTTCATCCCCCGTCTGGAACGGGAGGTAAGAATTCTAAACACCCGCGAATCCCCGTCGCCGGGTTTACTTTGGATGATTTTGTATGCATATATGTTGAGGTCTTGAATACAAATGCTTTAAATTCCTAGTAAATGGCAAGGACTGCCATACAAGATAAGGGTTCGGATTTCATCACCGTTCTCTTCTTGCCCGCCTTAGGAAAACGATACCGAACGCGAACCTAAGCTTAAAATACTGACAAGAACGAGACCGATAGGGTAACGAGCTTAATAGGAAAGTCATTCGAAAAATATTGGTTACTCTTTTAAGCATATACTTCGAAGTTCATGATGGTTTCTGTGAGTTGAATACGTGATTGCGCCGCCTTGTAATGCGGTGAGGCCTTGGGTATCAAAGCTCCATGCAGCTTCCCTCGCCTCTATTCAGCTTACTTAAACTCGGATTCATTCCAGAGGGGTTTGCTTAAATTGTAACGAATTCCCTTTCGAAGGATTAGAAGCTGGTTTAGAAACAATCTAAGTGGAGCCATCATGCTTTTTGTTTACTAGAAATCAGTAGGTTTGTTGTGGTCGAGTCAGCCTTGTTTGTGTTTGTGTAGAATTCCCTTGCGGTTAGGATGTCAAACTGGTATTACAATAGCCATCACATTAATGAATATGAATATCCAACTGAACAATATGGACATCACTCTTTTTGACCATAGTGTGAATAGTGGTTGGGAACGCCAAACTTTTGAAGGTTATGGCCCATACCATGGTGATCCCAATTACTATCCACACGCCAACCGGTCGTACGAACAAAATTCCTCTCTACTAGAGTCAACACGTAAGTTAGCTGAGTCGACACGTAAGTTCGCAGAAATGAATAATTTAGTTATGGACGAAAGCAATGCAACGAGTGAAATTTCTTTCCTAGATTCAATAAGGAAGTCATGTGAGTCGAGTCACGATAGAATAAGGAAGTCATGTGAGTTGAGTCACGATACCATAATGAAGTCATATGAGTCGATTCGAAAGCTTTTGTTAGAGGCCCAAAACGGAACTGCTCGAGATAATCTTAGTATTTCCAATAGTACCCCTGAAAATGAAGACAATTTTTATAATCAGGATGACGAGCTTAGAATTGGTAACACTACTTGTTTAGATGAGGTTCAACCATTTTCATGTTATGATGATTATGGTGAGGATAGTGTTAATGAAGAATTTGAAATAAATAAGCATAGTGATCAGGAATTTGTTACCCCAATTGAGCTTTATAACGATAATATTATTTCTAGTTCAAATCCAAATAATTTTAATAATTATTCCCCTATTCAAAAGGACGAGGATTTGACTAGAGATACCCCCGTTTTAGACGATGTAGTATTTCCTTATGATTACGGGGTTTATAATAGTTTAGAGGAGCAGGTTTATCCTGAGAGTATTGTTTTCGAGTCTAGCGATTTAGAAACATTAATCTTAGACAAAGAAGATGAACTTGTAGAGATAAGTGAGGATGAACCTGACTTAGAAGAATCAATTGACCATTTTCAGGAATCAGATGACCTTGAAATTAGGAAAGTTGTGACTAGTCTTTCTAGAGACACTGAAAACTCTAAGTTTGGGGGTGATTATCATTCTCCATGTGCTTTAACTCTTAGAAAGGTCCCTAACTTGGGACTTGACATATGTGACTCAACCATTTTAAAAGATTATCTTCATACACTTTTTCCTGAACCTAGTTGTGTCCATAAATAAATTCAGTTGTTAAGAACCCATCCTCTGGTAGATGTGGTTAACCCAGGCTATGATACCACGATTGACTTTGTTTTCCCATCAAAAACCTTCCTTCCAATTGAGAGAACGTATAAGTTTCATATGTGTCAATTATTAAGTTTTGAGACTAAACCTAATTACTTAAGGAGATTAGGGTCGACACATTTTCTTAAGAATGACCACTATTGTGGTCAATCGTGTGAGTCAAGTCCGATTGACTTAGAGGATCCCCTTTATTCAAAGTTATTGTTATGTGCTTCTAAGTTCTTAATTGAGTATTTCCAGACTCTACAACCCGATCTTAAGAATCCTTGTTTTGATGAAGTCCAAATTTCATGAAAACATTTTATTTAGACCCTTTTATAGAGCTCGAACCCGAACCACAACTAGATGTAGTTGTCTTAAACAAAAAAATATATGAGGGTGTGTTAGATATCTTCCCGCTCTGTGGCGCTTTCCTCTTCTTGTGGTTAGCACTTTTTGATCCGTATGATCCGCAGTTATTCAGACTGTTGCTATATGATTCTTCGAGGTGACTAATCCTTTCCAATGTCCTGGTCAAGACTTTAAACTTACCATTTCTTGGGAGGTAACCCATGCTCTTGCAACACGGTAATATTTTTCCTTAACTATTTGCTTCAAATGGTAACAGTTTCTCCTTGTTCATGTTTTTAATTTCATCTTTAGAACATTGAGGACAATGTTAGATTTAAGTTTGGGGGTATGGAGAAAATTTTTAGTTGTAGTATTAATAAATAAACTCCGTGAGCCTAGAAATTTATGCTTATTAAGGTCGGCACTAACCAATCTAAGTGGATGGAAGCATCTTGGTTGTAGGAGTTGAGGAACCAATCTGATTAGATGGAAACATCTAGAAGAGTCTATTCATAAAAGCACAGAGCTCGGGTGTTAGAAAAGAAAACATGGTAGTTTCGCCATATCCTCGTGATGGAAACATCGAAAGAATCCTGATCACTTTTTTTTTTTCTTTTTACCATTGCTAGGGTGAAATAGAATGGCTGAGATTTTTTTTTAAAAAAAAAAAAAAAAAAAAAAAAATTGAGACCAGACCATTAGACCAATCGGAATAAATTCAATAAAGTCGACCACTGGAGCCCTTGTATATGCCAAATTGTGTTGACCTAGAGTTAGGATTATCGACCACTGGTCCCCTTGTATATGCCAGTTGGGTTGATATTAGTCCAGACCAGTATCTCAGTCCATTAGGATAGGTTCACCTTAGTCAATATCAAAATCATCTTCTCTACATCCATCTTCTTAATCTTTCCGTGTGATTGGTTGACTCCGGTTTATGATGTCTAGAAACTATCTGAGTAGAGCTCTGTCACTTTATATGAATTTTAGTATGCTTGAGTTCAAACTCGTGTACATCAATTGGAATTTCGCATCAGGGTACTTCCTCCTATAGTCAATGTTTATATACCAACCAAGGAGATTCTTTAGTGCCTTCCAAGGTTCTGCGTAGATAGCTAGGGTCTGGAGTAAAGGTTTTGTGGGGACACCTATGGTAAACCCAACCGAGACTTTATCTCGGTCACTAGGGCCACCTAGTGAGTTTGAATTTTATTTTCTAGAATATGCGGCTGTGGAATTTTAGGGGTAATCTGTATCTTTATTAACTCCTTGATGAATGCATTTAGCTTCGGCTTTATGATGGCATCTAAATAAGTTGGTATGGTATTCTCTTTTAGTCATGAAGTATCTCCGTGAAAATTTCATGAGGATCCCACTAGTTTTCGTACCTTTGCCAATTTATATTGACAAAAAGGTGGAGAATTAATGTGTAGTGTGATACTACAAATACATATGGTTTACGGATCATTATGTAAGGGGGAGTGGTTTTCATGTTGAGATAAAGTATTGACTAAGGGGGAGTGATGAATATCACCATAGTATTTGTAGGATCAGAATATCGCGACATCTATACTTCGCGAGATTAATAAACAACGACATTGCGAGGGCGTCGCAAAGAGTAATATAAATGACGCAATGAATGACGACAGCCAAAACACGAGAAAGGTGTGAAGAAATAGCGAAGTTTAGGAGAGCTGCGAGATTATATGTTTGTACACTTGCGATATTTCGCAAGTCATTCCCGAAAATAAAGGACAACTTAGCTGTCATCCATTGTGTACTACCCTATATAAAGAGTTGAATAAGCCTGTTGAAAGGGAGATCTTTTTCGGAGTGTTAGACAAGTCATTAAGAGAGAGAAAGTGTGTGGTGATTGTAATTTCTTTAGCTCTTTTCTATCTTATCTTGTAAACGTTCAAGGAATTAATCAATAAAATCATTGTTATTCATCTTCAAATGTCTTAGTTGTGTGGATTATTGTGAGGGGTGTAGTGTAGGATTTCCTGCAACTACATATTGGCGCTAGAAGGAGGGGGAGAGTAAGGATTGACATCGTGATTTGAAAGAATTTGGAGTAGAAGGGAAGGAATTTCATATAATTTTCAACAGTTTATCAAAATTAAGAAATGGATAGAAGGAGAAATGCATCCGAGCAACCCACAACTGTTAGAAGGAGTAGGAGACTTGCCGGAGAAGAGAGAAATGAAATGGGAGAATCCTCAAGAAGGAACATAAGGAATAATGAAGAAAATCAAATTCAGTCACCAATTCAACCAGTAGCGGATAGAGCTGTGGATTATAATAGAGTAAGCGTGCGTACTTGGAGATCAGACTCTGTGGACGAAGGGGAAGAAGAACAACAATTGGTAAACAATGGACAAGAGAAGAAATCGGAGAGACACACCTCTTGGAAGAAGGGAATGGAGAAATAAGTTCATGGAAATGAAGAAAATTGGACGTATATGTGCCCCTAGAAACTCTTGGATTTTTTGCAATATGAGATTTAATGCCATCACTCTAATTTGTATTTTACTTCTTAGATGCCAAACAATACATGAAGAAAGGCGATTAGAAGCCGAGGAACGTGCAAATTTAACAAGACAGAAATCATGAATTGAGAATGGAAAACATGAGATTACAAAACAGAGGTCGAGAAGCACTACAAGGTCAAACTCAAGATCAGTTATAGAGGAAAGAAGGAGAATTTTACCTACAGAAAATGCTGATGAAGAAAACCAAGAAGAAGCGCAAAATCGAGGCACAAAACATTGCGAGAGAAGAGAAATGATGGAAGATCGTTATATCCCACGTCCCGAGACTCTTCAAAATGAGCAGAATGGTGGAAACCAAGGAAATAGGCAAAGTCGGGAGCGGGAATCATCCAATTGATGAAGAAAATCAAGAAGAAGGAAGAAGAATATTGCATTGGAGAGAAGCACGGAGGAAGAAAAATGAAATTGAATATAAAATTGAAAGACACTATGCCGAACAAGCGCGCCTAGCTCGCGAGAGAGAAAGATTGAGAGCAGAAATGGAAGAACAGGAGTTAGAAGAGGCAATTCGCCAGAATAATCATGATAATCGAGAAAGAAGGTGAGAACAAAATCGCAACAATGATAATATTAATGAAGAATATGAAAGAGCACAAAGGAGAGCTGATAGGCACCAAAGAAGAGAAATTGATAGATATAACGGTGAGCGAATTAGCGAAAGAAATGAAGGAAAAGGTCGCAGAGAAATACGAGAAGAGAATGATGAACAAGAAAGTCAAAGTAGACATGAACGCAGGCGAAGAGAAGCGGAACTAAAAATACCAATGGATTCAAATTCTGATGTAAATGAACAAATTTTGAGAGAATTGGCAGAAATGAGAGGAATGATGAACAATAAAAGGGGAGGAGGAAAGAGACAGTTGGATGAAGCAATAGAAGAAGCTGCGAAAACTCCGTTCACACAAGAGATACAATTAAGAGGAATACCACCGAAGTGCAATTTACCGACATTAACCAAAGATTTTCGATGGAACAACTTGTGCGATACAGCATATCAAAGCTTATATGAGATGTATGGTACAATGGGAGAATCATGATGCTATATTGTGCAAATATTTTGCATCAAGTCTGACAGGATAAGCTTTGAAATGGTTTGAAGGGCTACCGAAGAATACAATAACATCTTTCAATCACTTGCAGGCTATATTTTTAGGGGAATATATAAGTAATAATTCCTCGCGACCAGGTATTGAAGATGTATTTGGGTTAAAACAAAGGGTTGGTGAAAGTTTGAAGCATCTTACTGTGAGATGGAAGACAATGTGTAGCGAAATGGCTGGCCGAGTGGAGGAGAGATATCTCATCTTATCATTCATTAATGCTATGTTTGCGACAAATCTGCTATATATTCAAATTTTTAGAGTCAAAAATACAATCACAATGACTGAGTTGCGAGAGCTCTAGGAGGAGTATATTGCTTTAGAGGAAAAACAAAATGAGATGGAATCATACCCTGTCGCGAATACAAATTCAGGAGCTGCGAATGCAAGTTTGTTACCAAACACTGTGGCGAGTACTTCGCAAGGTCAACAAGGAGTGAGGATACCAGATGATGGTCAGCAAAAATTGGTAGCTATGGGAAGTCGCGATCAGGAAGAATTTGAAAGAGAAAGAAATTTCTACAATCGTGGCGGAAATAATAAAATTCAAAGGCTTGATCAACCGCAAGAAACTTATGGAGGTCAGAGGCATAATCCACAAGAGACTTATGGAGGCCAGAGGCAGAATTATCATAGAGGACATCGAGGTCATAGAGTCGTATGGGAAGAAATCAAGATGCCACCACTAAACGCTAGCGTGGAGAAGATATGGGAAGCTATAATCCTGATGGAAAACATACCTACACCATGGAACATGGGGAATGAACCACCTCCAGGTGATAGAAGTCATGAATTCTGTTCCTACCACCATTTTCATGGACACCAAACGAATGATTGCAGGAATATAAAAAGAATCATCCTCAAAATGATAGATCAAGGGAAGCTAAACCACTTCTTAAAATGTGAAGAGAAGACTCAACTATTACCAACACCTACAGAAAATCACAGAGTAAATACGAAAAGAGGGAAAGAAACATTTATAGTAGAAGTTGGAGCGAAGGCCAAAACTTGTTCTGCAACTCTATCGTACATTCGTACAGGATAATTGAAGATTTTCATGATAGCGTTCTCAGTAGGGTTTTCACAAGAGATGTTGACAATATAGAAGTAATGAACATCGCGAAATCATCGCCACTGAAAGAATGGCAAACGCAGATTATTTCTTTTACCGCACAAGAAGTACCTGAAGGTGGCGAGATGCATGATACCATTAGTGGTAAGATTGGAGATTAACCCAAAATCATGATGATGAAGATGATGGGGCAGAAAATTCATGGGCAATAAATAGAATCTTAATTGATACTTGGAAGCACAGAAACATCCTTTTTACCACACTTACAAGACTATGGGAGGGAAAGACGAAGATTTGATACCCTCAACCTATAAGATTTATGGTTTTAATGGCACTGCCAATAAACCTAAAGGAGAAACCCGCATGCGAATACCATTGAAAGGGTTATCAACTGAAATCTTGTTTTGCATAGTCGATGTGGAATCCCCCTATAATGCATTAATTGGGCGACCATTGCTACATGAAATCTTGGGTGTAGCATCAACTTACCATCAATGCATCAAATTTCCACATCCCAGTGGTGTTGGAGTTATAAAAGGAGATTGGGCTGAGGGACTAAAATGCTATGAAGTCGATGTGGAATCTTGCGAGGAAAGGACTGCTCAAAAGAAGAATTGGAAGCGGAATATCAAAGAAGAACAAAGAATAGAAAGACTAATGGTGGACACAATAGAAGTGAGAGATGAAGATATATTGCGAAATCAATGCTTGAAAACAATTGGAAATTGTGATGGCCTCGCAAAAGGGAAAGAAATATCAGGGAATTTGAATGAAGAAACAGAGAGCAACAGGAATAAGAAGTATAAGAAATAAATGGTTGATTTTAGAGTTGTGTAAAAAAAAAAAAAAAAAAAATTGTTTTGAAGGGAAAAGGCTTGTCGAAAGTACAAAGAATATGACGATTGAAGAAGGAGTATGCGGAAGTTTCGCGATTCATGAATATAATGAAAGTTTGGTCAAAAATTACAGAGAGATCACAGCAAATGAAGCAAGACTATGCGATAATTTCGCAAAGATAATGAGAAGACGTAATCAAAAATCAATGAATGATCGCAAGAATTGATAGAAATGAAATGAATGAATGAAAAGAAATGAAATGAATTCATGTGAAATGTTCCTGCGACAGATTTATTGCAAAATTGCATAAGATAAAGAAGGAAAGTACGAATATCTCGCAAATGAAGTAACAAGAGATAATCAAAAATGAATGATTGAACGAATTGACAGAAATGAATGAGTGAGTGAATGGGACGAACCTTTATGGCGTACACCCTAGTTCGCGAATGATATTTCGTAAGAGGCAAATGTAAGACCTAAAGTGCGTCATATAAGGGGGTATCTCTTGACATGGCTCGGGGAAAAGGTTACACCGCCCCGGAACCCGAGTCATGAAAATTTGGGGTCCATAAAGCCCATCCGGGGAGATACCTTGGATTTCCAACTATATATATAAGGTTATACCCCGGTTGGACGACCGAGGGTCTCTTCCAAGGAGTCAGTGTATGACCAAGGCGCCGAGGTACACGGTTGAGCCAAGAGTGCATAGGGCATTTAAAGTGTCTCAGCCATTCTTGGCAAGTCTTGGCACATGCGGCACTCGGCCCGAAGAAAACTCCATTTAGGGTGCAGTCGTAACCAAAAACCCTAGAGGTATAAGGGATAAGAGGCGGCGAAAACAACTGGTTGTTGTTAAGACCGGATGGGAGGAGCTAGTCTTGTATGGCCGATGTACGCCTCCTTGAAGGGGCAACCAGGGAGATGATAAGGGCGGCACCCTCCATTAGGGAGCCGATAAGTGTCTTAAGACGCAAATGTCATGAGGCTCTATTTTCGCAAGAAAATTTAGACTTGTCATATTTGTGCGATGATCCTGAAGAGGCAATAATACTAACGCGAGGGTAAGACGAGATCAATGGGTCTTTACATGAAAGTGTAAAGACGTCCTGCGATTTCGTCGCAAGACGGCAATGTCATGGGGCTTTACGTTCGCAAGAACATTTAGGCCTGTCATATTGTCGCAAGTGAAATATCCTGCAGAGGCAAAAATACTAAAGAAATGATAAGACAAGATCAATGGGTCGTTACATGAAAGTGTAAGGACGTCCTGCGATTTTGTCGCAAGACGGCAATGTCATGGGGCTTTATGTTCGCAAGAATATTTAGGCCTTTCATATTGACGCAAAAATGAGGGGCGGCAAAATAAGACCTTTAACTAGGAAGGAAAAATAAGACCACACAAGAACAATGATAAGGAAAGATCAATGGGTCATTACATGAAAATGTAAAGACGTCCTGCGATCTTGTCGCAATGATGAATTTCAACATAAATGAAGATAAGATCAGAAATTGAGTAACCAAATAAACTTGTGACAATGGCTATATTTCTTCATTTATTTGTGAAGAATCAGCAACAGCAGTTGCGACACAATGCAATATTATTACTTAAAGGTTATCGATTTAATCTCTCATGTGAAAATACATAACAGAGGCAAGTATGGGAATGATTAGAGTAAAAACTTGTTATTTATTTTCATATGATAGATTTACAGTAAGAGATTACACAAATAGAAGGCTAGAAGGATAAATGTACAAGTATCACAAGAAGAGAAAAAGGAAAGTGGAGCTATCTCTCAGTTCATTCTTCTTTTTTATCGATCTTTATCGGTCCTCTTCTTCGCTAGCTTCACTATCGAGATATCTGAGGAAGGCATATTTTCAAGAACTTCATCAAGAAGGCAAGGATATGAAGAAAGAGGAATACGATGGTCATCACAAACTGTCTCAATAGTTTGATTGCGAAAACGAACATCGTCGTTATTGAAATTCGCTACTGTAGTTTGCAATTGCTTCTTCAACCTGGAATACTTGTTGTTGCGAAGAGAGAGGTCCTTTGCGAGTTGTTCTTTTTCAGATTCAAGTTCTTCAATCCTTGTTTGATATCTCTTCTCACCTCTGTGAACATATGATAATGAATCGAGAATTTAAAAGCGTTTCACAAATAAGAAGTGATAAAGTAAAGAAGAACAGCTTAACAACCTTCTCTCGTTAGAAATCATATCTTTAACCAAGGCAAAGATGCTCAAGATGAAGACCGACGTTAACACCTAAATTATTTCTGGCATTATCTAGAACTTTCGCAGCCCAAGCAAATTCATCATCATTATTTATGACAAGAAGTGAACGAATTTGATTTTCTCGTTCATTAAGTATGGCATTTTGGCGAAGGGATTCATCTCGTTCAATTTGGACTTCAAGAAGAGTTTTTTGGAATTTCGCTAATGCTTGTGCTCCTTGATTAGCAATACGATCCTTGTCGTCTATAAGGCTATTAATTTTCTTCCTTAGAATATTATTATTCTCGTGAGAGCTAACGTATAAACGTTTAAATCGGTTGGCTAAACCTAAACTAGATCTATGCTCAATTTCTAAGAGATGAAATTTGGTTCGAAGTTCATTTATTGAAAGAGAGTTAATTTTGTTCGACGAACTACTTAAACATTCGTTGAGATGAGCAAGAAGAGCATCATTATCCATAGGCTCAGGAAATGAATGGAGAAGGATGGCTTCTTCGTAAAGATTATAAATGTCTCATGAAAATGATAAGTCGGGCAAAGAAAAATAAATGACAAAATGAAAACGAGGAAAAGAGAAGAGTTTTGTACCATAAAGTTGTTGATCAAAGACTTTGAAGGGTAGAAATTTTATTCTTCCGAGTAGAATATTCGATTTCCGATTCTTTGAATTTTGACACGAAGAGCAAAGAGCCTCATTTTCATTCTTCTTGCGAGATTCGACTTCTAGTTCTTTATTCTTCTCCTTAAGTCAAGGTTTTTCTTTTCAAGGTTGTTGCGTCTCTTCTCAAGATCTGAGGCAACAGCAAAGGAAGCTCTTCCAGACTATAAAGAAAGAAGAAGAAGCTATTAATATATGGTCTAAAATTAAAAATTATAAGGAATAGAGAAACATAGACATACCAAGGCACTGAGTGCATTCAATAAATTGGGAGTCAACGATCTGGAGATCCCTTGAAAAGACTCATTACCCTCCAGTAAAGAAGCATCACATATACTTGCGAGAGCTTCGCATATACCAGAAAGTTGATCATCTCCAAGTCCTTGCATGGAGTCTGAAAAGATATTAGACAATAATGTCATAGGAGATTCAGTTGGGTGATCCTACTTCGCGGTAGAAGTGTCTACATCATCGTCTTCTTCATCAGAATTTTTACTAGATTGAGGACTTGAGCGAGAAGAAGAATGGGTCTTTTGTTTTTTAGAAGGCGGCGCAGCAGATTTTTTCTTGTAAAGAGGTCCTTTACCCTTTCTTTTGTTTCTCGCAACTTTTGAAGTTTCATCCTCGCCGGCAACTTCAGCACCAACCTACATACACGGATGAAGATAAGAAACAGAGGCAACAATATTGTGAATAACAAGAGAAAATATTTCTTACTTCATCCGTGATTGAGCGAAGTATCGCCAAAGTACTTGGCTTCGGATTTCGTTCATAACTCTTTCTCAATTTAATGATCTAAAAATTTCACAAACTCAGTAGATATAAAAAGAAGGAAACATTGTGAAGCGAACGGAAATTAGAAAATGTACCTCTTTTGCTTTCTCGGGCCAATTAAATACCCAAGGATAATAATTTGCGAGATTCGCAGGGAGTACATGGGAACCTGAGATGTAAGGTCCGTTCAAAAATAGCGGGAAGACACGCCACTTCTCATCTTTAGAATAGCGAGGGACATTATTCTTGCCAGAGTGCCATTCGATATCTAACATGAGTATCTTATCGTCGGGAACATTTTCTTTTCTTTTCAATCGAGCACCCCAACGAGATTTATCATTCTTCATATTTATCACTTCATAATTTTCAAAAAAGTTTTCTACTGTGTACTTTTCAGTGACTATCTCTAAGTTTGCGAAATTAGGATCTTTAACGTTATCAGGGTAAAAAGACCCTTTACCAGCGCCACGATTGGCGAATTCAAGCATTAGACGGATACAATCACCACTTAATTGATAAATAGCTCGCGAGAATTTCTCATGAGCAAGAATTTCATAGAACAAAGGCAGTTCGGGATTGTAGAGAGGAATGGGAAGACCTGCGAGGAGTTGACCTAGCGAGATTATAATTTTCTGATCATCACACTGATGATCAGTAAACAACTTTGCAGAAAGAATATATGAAGATTCTTGATCGGGAATAGTAGACAAGGTGAAACCCCTTTCTTGTAATTTGTTTTGAGTTTCATCTAAAAGGGTTTCATATCTACGACCAGGTGGAGCCATTCTATATGGGAATGATTAGAATATTGAAGATCAAGAGAAAGAAGAAAAGGAAGATTTACAGTAGCAGAAACGCAAATTGCGGAGGAAGAGAGTTGAAGAAAAGTTGCAGAGAGAAAGTAAAAAAGAAGAAGAGGAGGGTGAGAAAACTATATATATAGAGAGAAGAATTCTCAAGAAGACAAGTGCATTAAATGCGAGAGGGGACGTGAATGGTCAAGAAAAAACGGTTGAAAGAGACGTGTCAAGAAAAGAGTGGAAGAAGAAACATGTATAATAAATTCCGTGTAAAAGTACGGGATTGTAATGAGATAAAGATGAACAAAGCGGCATTTCAAAATAATAGTTCTCATGACATTCTCTTCTTCGCAGAGAAGACATGAGAAGAGGCAAGATGTAGGATCAGAATATCGCGACATCTATACTTCGCGAGATTAATAAACAACGACATTGCGAGGGCGTCGCAGAAGAGTAATATAAATGACGCAATGAATGACAACAGCCAAAACACGAGAAAGGTGTGAAGAAATAGCGAAGTTTAGGAGAGCTGCGAGATTATATGTTTGTACACTTGCGATATTTCGCAAGTCATTCCCGAAAATAAAGGACAGCTTAGCTGTCATCCATTGTGTACTACCCTATATAAAGAGTTGAATAAGCCTGTTGAAAGGGAGATCTTTTTCGGAGTGTTAGACAAGTCATTAGGAGAGAGAAAGTGTGTGGTGATTGTAATTTCTTTAGCTCTTTTCTATCTTATCTTGTAAACGTTCAAGGAATTAATCAATAAAATCATTGTTATTCATCTTCAAATGTCTTAGTTGTGTGGATTATTGTGAGGGGTGTAGTGTAGGATTTCCTGCAACTAAAGTATTGTTGTCAAAGTTGTGATACAATTGGACTTTGATGATGTGTAATAATACTATGACACTATATAACAATGATTGAGGGCATTTTGTTCTCATTGTTATAGCTACGGATCTTCAACAACTGTGATACTGAACTTACAACCTTTAGGATCATGGAGTACTTGGAAGTGACATAGATTTCGAGTCGCGTTGAAGATGCCAAGGAGATCAAGCATGTGGATGAGAAGCTACAATTTTTATCTATTTTGTAATCCATTGTTGATGGTGGATTTTTATTTAAGGTTAAAATTGTAAAAAATAGAAAATTATGCGCTAACATCTTGTAAAAGATAAAGCCATTAATAAGTGTTGAATACTTCTTCACTTTACTAATTCACCTAGTGTAGTTGCAGGATTTCCCACACTACACCCCTCACTCAAATCTGCTAAATCAACTCATTTGAAGATGAAGAATGATATGTTTATTAATTGTTTTCTTGAAAGACTTACAAAGAAATATAGAACAAAGCTAAAGAAATTACAATCACTCTTCACTTTCTCTCTCCTAATGACTTGTTTCACCCTTCAAAAGACCTCTCTCTTCAACAGACTTACTCGACCCTTTATATAGGGTATTACATAGTGGATGACAGCTATACTGTCCCTTATTTTCGGAAATGTCTCGCGAATGCTCGCGAATGTACAACTGCTTGCCTTCGCGACACTCTTAAATCTCGCCAAGCCTTCATACTTTCCTCATGTTCTAATCGTCGTCATCTATTACGTCATTTATTTACCTCCATGCGACTCCTTCGCGACGCGGTCGTTTATTAATCTCGCGAATTATTGCTGTTGCGATATTCTGATCCTACATCTTGCCTCTTTTTCCTTGAAAATTGCTTGAAGAGCGATCTTTAAGGAAAAATCTGTTGTTGTAGTAGTCTTTGATCTTTGTTGATGAAGGAACGAGCGAAAGAATACTGGACTTGAAAAGTACGTACTTGCCTCTATTCTTTTGCGATGTTCCAAAACTTTGCGAAATAAACAAGAAGTAATATATCTTCTATTCCCCACAGAAATTTGATTCCTTGAATCTTGGGATGACCGTTTACACGTGTCTAAAATTACTCTTTTTACCTGGTAGATATTTAATGTTATCCGGTCACCCTTTTTTCTTCTATTTAAAGGAAAACTGCCTGTGAAAAATATTCTTTCTCTTCTTCTCTATCTTCTTCATCGTCTGCAACTATTTCCTGCTATTCATCTTCATCATCTTCTTTTCATTATCTTTCTGTTATCATTTTCATGGCATCCAGGTTCGTTATTTTTCTTTGATTTTGATTATTCTCTTGATTGATCTTCCTTATTGAAATTATTTCATCTTGATTCTGTTTTTCTTTGATATCGCCATTTTTGTTTCAAAGAAGAACAAGTCCAGCTCTAGATATACTGTGGTGAACCCTAACATTCCCGTTGGTTCGCAACCAAAACCTTCTTCGCAAGTGAAGTCTCTGGCTTCTAAAAAACAACCTGCGAGTAGTAAGGTATTTTTGGAAATATTTACTCCTTTAATAGCGGTTTTATTGCCTCTGTTTCTTAGTTGATTTATTATTCGCAGGATGATAAGAGTGATAGATCTCCCAAAAGATCTCGCCATAATACATTTGATGCCTCGGCTGCTGCTCCAACTGTTCCTTTCTCGGGATTCAAGCATTCTTCTTTCCCCACGATGTCTTCGCAAGGCAAATCTCCTATTACAGCGACTTCTTCGCAAGATAATCCCATTTCTTCTTCTCAAGATACTGTACCATTCCCTACAAATGTCATCACAGGATAAATTAATCCCCGAATTTTCTCGCGAATGAAATTCTTCAGGTCATGCCTATTCCTACTTTTACTTTTACCTCGCCTCCACCTACTGATCAAATTCCTCCCATTGGCGGTCTTATAACTATGGGCGACTCAACTTTTCCTTCTTCCTCTACTATTTCTTCTCCCTCAAAATCTATTTCTCTTAGCAAAGAACATTTAGAAGGGATGGATATAGCTTTTAAAATTTTATCAGATACTATGAATGATGTTAAGAAAGCCTCCACTGATCCCACCAAATCTAGTGTTTTTGAGTCTTTGGGAAAATATTTTGGTTCCGATACTATATCGCGAGCATCCTTGGAACAAGAAATTAAGACCTTGAAAAATAGCCTTCATAATACTTCACTGGATCGTGATAACCTTCGCAAGAAGAATGAAGAATTAAAAGGTATCTCTCCTTCCCCCCCCCCTTTTTTTTTTTTTTTTTTTTTTTTTTTTTTTTGGTTCGCCTCTCAAGATTTGCACCATAAACGTAAGATGGAGATATATCAACTGGAATCTATTGTGGAAGAGACCCGAACCGAAAGAGATGCCTGGATGGAACAAAGATAATCGTTTAGATAATCTTCATACGTTTTCTATGGATCAAATAAATAATCTTTCCCAAGAAAACATCTCGCTTAGTTCAAAATCAAGAATCATTAAGTAATGAAGTGTCGCGTCTCTCATATTCTTTGAATAAATCTAATTTGGAGTTGGAAACCTTATCGATGAAAATGGAACTTTATCTTTTGAGAGGCGAGCTTTATTGGATAAGGTGGCAATATCCTCGCAACAACTTGATGCTTGTAAAAAAGCATTGAATGAGCAAGAACAATCTATCTCGCCACCGAAAATAAACTTGAAGATACTACCACCGAAAGAGATAAACTTATTCGAATAGAATAAATCTAAGTGTGAAAGCCAACCAACTCAAGGATGATTATACCAAGTTAAAAGAATCTCATTCTTCCCTTGCGAAACAAAATAAGTTATTGATTTCTAACGAAAAGAGTTTGCGGTCGCGGTTAAAAGGTCTTGTCGGTGATGGTTTTGATAATGCCATGGAAAACTTGGGGAATAATTGCTTGGCCCTTACTCAATATCTTGTCTCGCAGAAGGAAGGTAGTCATAAGATTTGACTGCCTTTTCCATTATTTTTCTTTTCCATTATATACCATCTTTCATCTTTTAATTTTAATATCTTCCTTTACTCTTGCGTAACTGAAAAGATCTTCACTCTTCTCTATCTACTTTGGAAGCTGCGCATGCTAAAATTTGTAAGGAAAATGCAACGCTAGTTGCTTCTCTTGCCCAATCTCGCGATCGAGCCGAAGGAGGTTTAATTACCTTAATCATCTTAAAGACATCCGCAGCGTAAATCAACAAAAGCGCTTCTTCGCCAATTTCCTCCCAAAGCGTAAGTTCTTGTGAATAATATTTTACTTTCTAAATCCCTTGATCCTGTCTATGTTGAACCATTGGATGTTGAAGATGATGAAGTACCCAATCCTCCCGATAGTGATTATGATTATGAAAGCTGCGAAGACCTCGCTAATAATGAAGTTATCAATAAGGAACCTTGCGAAAGAACTTCATGTGAAAACCTCCAACCGGCGAGGATGAAGCTGATAAGATTGTCGAAGAACCTTTACCACATCCTTTAGTTGAGCAAGTTGATATAGAAAATTAAGTTTTATCGTAACTTTATTGAATTTTTCTTTTTGATTGCAAAGTACTAAGTCTGGTGTTGGATGAATTAATTTCTCTTTCTGTTTGATTATAAGAACTCATGTCGCCATCTTATCAAGTAATCCCTTTATTTTCCATTGAATCTTTTGTTGTAATCTTTCTCACGATGGAAAAATCTTGATTGTCTATATTCAAAATGTTTAAAGATCTTTCTTGAATGCCATTATTGCGACAAGATCGCAGGATGTCTTTACATTTTCATGTAATGACCCCTTGGTCTTGCCTTATCATTATTTGTGTGGTCTTATTTTGCCTTCCTAAGTAAAGGTCTTATTATGCCACCCCTCATTGCGACAATATGACAGGCCTAAATATTCTTGCGAACATAAAGCCCCATGACATTACCGTCGTTACATTTTCATGTAACAACCCATTGATCTTGTCTTATCATTTTTTTAGTATTTTTGCCTCTGCAGGATATTTTTCTTGCGACAATATGATAGGCCTAAATATTCTTACGAACGTAAAACCCCATGATATTGTCGTCTTTGCGACGAGATCGCAGGACGTCTTTACACTTTCATGTAAAGACCCATTGATCTCGTCTTATCCTCGCTCGTTAGTATTATTGCCTCTTCAGGATCATTGCACAAATATGACAAGCCTAAATTCTCTTGCGAAAATAAAGACTCATGACATTTGTGTCTTTGACACTTATCAGCTCCCTAATGGAGGGTGCCGCCCTTATCTTCTCCCTGGTTGCCCCTTCAAGGAGGCGTACATCGGCCATACAAGGCTAGCTCCTCCCATCCGGTCTTAACAACAACTAGTTGTTTTCGCAGCCTCTTATCCCTTATACCTATATGGTTTATGGTTACAAGGCTGCACCCTAAGTGGAGTTTTCTTCGGGCCGAGTGCAGCATGTGCCAAGACTTGTCAAGAGTGGTAAGGAAGTTCCATGCTCCCCGCACTCTTGACTCAACCGTGTACCTCGGCGCCTTGGTCATACACCGACTCCTTGGAAAAGATCCTCGGCCGCCCAACCAGGGTATAACCTTATATATATAGTTGGGAATCCAAGGTATCTTTCCTGGATAGGCTTTCATGGGCCCCAAATCTCCATGACCTGGTTTCGTGAGCTGGTGTAACCTTCCACCCGAGTCATGTTAAGAGATACCCCTTATATGACGTACTTTAGGTCTTACATTTGCCTCTTGCGAAATATCATTCGCGAACTAGGTGTACGCCATAAAGGTTTGTCCCATTCACTCACTCATTCATTTTACCAATTTATTCAATCATTTGTCTCATGGGTTATCGCATAATTTTGTTTCATTTCCGTTGATCTCGCAATCTATCTCGTCGCGAAGACATTACATCACCAATTCATTCTATTTATCCCATCTTCTATGGATAATACTTCTTAAGATATAACCTATTCCACGGCCTATCTAATTTTTGCCCTACATCTTTGCCTTCAGGATCCATTAATTTATATGCCCCTGTGCCCACTATCTCCTTGATAATATAAGGTCCATCCCATTTTCTTGCCAGCTTGCCACCATTTTCTCGCCGATATATAGGTGTTTCTCGCAACACCAAGTCACCCGGGCTGAAATTCACGTATCTTGACACGCTTGTTATATTCTCTCGGCCAATCTTCGCTTGTAATTCTCCATATGCTGTAGTGCTTTCTCTTTTTTCTTCTAATTCATCTAACTTGATTAAGATGTTATCCGCACTAAGATTTTTCTCCCAAGCTTCTTTCTTTGTAGTTGGAATTCTCACTTCTGTTGGAAGTACAGCTTCGACTCCATATGTTAAACAAAAAGGGGACATGCCCGTAGCTTCTCTTCTAGTTGTATTATAAGCCCATACCGCATTGGGTACTTGTTCGCACCATCCTTTATTGTATCCTTCCAATTTTTTTTTCAATATATCCGCGATTGTTTTATTTGTAGCTTCGCTCGACCATTAGCCTCATGGGTATAGAGGAGTTGATTTCCCACACCGTATCCGAAATGCATTAAGTAGCAATTCTATATTTTGTCCTTCAAACCGCTTCCCATTGTCGATACCAACTGCGCTGAACCCCAAATCTCGCATATAATGTTCTCGAATATGAAAGTAAAAACATCCTTATCGCGAATATGTTGTACCGCTTTCACCTCTCGCCCATTTTGTGAAATAATCAGAGCGACTATTAAATATCTTCTTTGTCCCGTTCCTGGTAAAAATGGTCCTACAATGTCTAAACCCCATTTTCCAAATGGCCAAACACTTGATGAAGAATTTAACGGAGCTCCTGGTGCATGTATTTTCTTCCCATGCCTTTGGCAGTCCCTCGCAACGCCTTGACACTTGTTTCGCGTCCTCATGCATGTACGGCCAATAATAACCCCGCATTTTTGCTTTATATGCTAAAGATCTTCCTCCGCCGTGATTACCAAAGATCCCCACTATGCAACATCTTCAATATGATTTCTCCTTCTTTTCTTGTTAAACATCTAAGCGAAGGTCCATTAAAAGATCGTCGATATAGCACTCCATCTCTTAATTCATAATTTGTTGCTCGGCTTTTCAATTTGTGTGTCTCCAATCTATTTCTTGGTGTTTCTCCCGTCATCAAATATGCATGAAGCTCTACTCTCCAATCTTCTTCGCAGAGTGTTTGTGTTCCATCTTCTACTATCATTACATCGGTTTCTTGTTCTTCTTCTTTATCAATTGACGGCATTGATAGTGTTTGTATTTTAATATTCCTCGCGACCGGATCTGTCATCATATATAAAGGCAAAAGCGTCTCATGAGTCTATTATTTCTCCTTGATATATGTCTCCACTTTATTCTTGGTATCTCATGCGTCGACAACTCGTCAACAAGTTTCTTATATTTTTGCAAAGACAACTCATTTATAGCATATTCTTCTTTTTTATCTCGCGAATTGCCAATTGTGAATCACTAGTAATCCTTACATTCTCCAAATTTCATTTCTATTGCAAATCGCAAAGCATGTATTATAGATTCATATTCTGTTTCATTATTTGTTGATGCGAACTCCAATCTGAAAGAAAGAGCTATTTTATTACCCTTTGGAGATATCACAACAATCCCTATTCCATTTCCTTCTCCATTCGATGACCCATCTACTAATATTTCCCATCTGTTCGGCTCCGTTAACAAATCTTTCGGATCTCCATGTTCTTCCTCAATATCCATCATTTCTTCTACCGACTCATCTTCTTCTAAAGGGAATTCTCGCTAAAAGTCTCATGACGACTTCGTGATTTTGGCGAAGATAGTATTTCATATTTGAGTTTGCAATGACTTATTTGAGCATTCCATCTCTCAACTCTTCCCGACCTCTTTGAATTCTTCATTACCGATTCTATTGGTACTTTTGTCACCACCTTGACAACATGCGCTTGAAAATATATACGAAGTTTAAATGTTGCATAAACTAATGCTAAAATTAATTTTTCAATTTTTGAGTAATTCCTTTCCGCAGCGTTGAAAGTTTTGTCGATGTAATAAATTGGTTTTTCTACTCTGCGTCCACTCGCAGTAACACTGCACTTAATGCATGCGAGGTTGTCGCAAGATAGATCAACAATTCTTCTCCTTCTTCCGCTTTTTGCAAAATTGATATATCCATTAAATGTTCTTTTATTCCTTGCAAGGCTTTCTCACACTCATCTGTCCATTTAAATTTTGATCCCTTTCTAAGGATGTTGAAAAAGTGCTTGCATTTGTCAGACGAACGCGAGATGAACCTCCCTAGCGAAGCTAACAACCCATTTAACTTTTGAACATCTTTTATTGTCGCCGGTGTTGGCATATCGCGAACTGCTTGTACTTTCTCTGGGTCGACTTGAATTCCTTCTTTGGATACAATGTACCCTAAAAATTTTCCGTAGGCGACCCCAAAGGTGCATTTTTCTCGGGTTTACTTTGATATTAAATTGCCTCATTTGTTCAAAAATTTCTTTCAAATCCCGTACGTGGTCTTTTGCTTTTCTCGCTTTTTATTAACATATCATCAACATATACCTCCAATGTTTTATGTATCCATTTCGCGAACACCTTCTCCACCATCCTTTGGTATGTCGCACCGCATTTCGCAGACCAAATGGCATTTTTGTATAACAAGACAATCCTCTTGGAGCAAAGAAAGCAAGATGTTCTTGGTCTTCTTCAATGAGAGGAATTTGATTGTAACCCTTGTATCCATCAAGAGAAGATATCCTTTCATTTCCCCGCCGCCGCTTCAACCAATTGTGGAATATCCGTAACGGAAACTATCTTTAGGACAAGCTTTATTTAGATCAAGAAAGTCTATACAAATTCTTATCCCTTTTTTCTTCTTTGGAACTATAACCATATTTGCTATCCATTCAGGGTATTTTGCTTGTCTAAGAATTCCCGCGTCCAACATTTTTTGCAATTCTTCTTCTATTTGAGGATGATATGCTGTCGCGATCTTTCTAATTCTTTGTTTGAAGGGTTTTACATTCTTGTCAATTTCCAATTTATGGCAGGCCACCGATGGATCTATACCAGCATATCATCCATATCCCATGCGAAAATGTCTTTATAATCTCGCAACAACTCAACAGCTTCTTTTTCTTCATCTCGCTTCCATTTTAGTCCCAATTTTTAAGATTTTAGGCTCTTCCTTAGTTCCAATATTCACTTCTTTTGTTTGTTCTCACACGACATAGCTAGACTTCGGTTCTCCCATAGGAGTTGGTCCTTTTATTTCCTTCGCGAACTCACTCCCTTCTCCCATGATTTCGCCAGGTATTCCTTTTCCTTCTTTTGCTCTTATCATGTAAATTCTAAATTCTTCTTCTTTCTTAGTCTTTTTATCATCTTCCTCGCGATCTTTTCGCTTCTTCATTTGCCCTTCATAATGCTTTACTTCAATTTGATAATATATTCTTCCTTTATCAATATCTCCTTTGATCTCACCAATTCCACTCTAAGACAGAAATTTGATGCACCGATGAAGTGTTGATGCTACCGCCTTAATCGCATGTACCCAAGGTCTCCCTAACAATATGTGGTATGGCGATTCCATATCTACTACACTTAATGTCACTTGTGTTTCAATTTCTCCAAGTAAAATTCGCAATTTCATCTCCCCTTTTGGTATTGTTAGAGATTTTCCAAAACCATGAATATTATATCTTGGAGAACTCATTTCTTCATCTTTATATCCTAATTTTTTGTAAGTATGGTAAAACATGATACTCACCAAACTCCCGTATCCACCAAAGTTCTATTTATTTCCCATTCTTCCGCTACCTTTTCCGATTCTTCTCATTTTTTGCTTGCATTTATCGTGATCACTAGTGGAGATGTATGATTCAAATTTTCTCTAGGAACTTCCGCGGCCGTGAATGTTATTTTCTCGCTTTTCCCATTCCTTCAAAGACGATGTCTTCTCCTCATCTATAATCTTCTTTCCTTCAAAATCTCGTTTATGTATCCTTCCTCTAATATTTTTATGGAATTCATTAACCATTGCCTTTGTAATTGAATTGTATTCCATTTCTTCACTATGTTCCTTTCTTCTTAATTCTTCTATCTCATCTGCTTAACCTTTTCCTTTCAATTTTCTTGATTTAAGGTTTTAATCTTAATCTTCTTCCAATCCCTTTTCTAGCGCATATGTAGTTGCAGGATTTCCCACACTACACCCCTCACTCAAATCTGCTAAATCAACTCATTTGAAGATGAAGAATGATATGTTTATTAATTGTTTTCTTGAAAGATTTACAAAGAAATATAGAACAAAGCTAAAGAAATTACAATCACTCTTAACTTTCTCTCTCCTAATGACTTGTTTCACCCTTCAAAAGACCTCTCTCTTCAACAGACTTACTCGACCCTTTATATAGGGTATTACATAGTGGATGACAGCTATACTGTCCCTTATTTTCGGAAATGTCTCGCGAATGCTCGCGAATGTACAACTGCTTGCCTTCGCGACACTCTTAAATCTCGCCAAGCCTTCATACTTTCCTCATGTTCTAATCGTCGTCATCTATTACGTCATTTATTTACCTCCATGCGACTCCTTCGCGACGCGGTCGTTTATTAATCTCGCGAAGTACTGCTGTTGCGATATTCTGATCCTACACCTAAGTGATTGGATACTCCCTCACTTAATTCACCTAGAATGGAGCATGTGGCAACAATCCCATTCTCAGGAATACATGAAATTCATCCAGGTTGGAGCATGTAGCAACAATCCCATATACCCCGTGGAATTTCTAGCATTATTAATTAATGCGCAATCAGCCTTGTATTTCCGTACTCATTATCGGTGCGGCATGACGACCGAGTGTTACTCTTACAGAGCAAACACGAACCTCCAAGCATTATAATGAAACCATGTACGAAATACCCGTACAGGCTGACTCTCGGTGTGTTATACTAGCCCGATTGAGCCCCTCTCTGTGTGTTATACTAGCCCGATTGAGCCCCTCTCGGTGTGTTATACTAGCCCGATTGAGCATCCCGACGACCGTATCACCGGATATGATCACGGTCACCCAACTCCACAAGCATGATTGGATGACCCGGATCAATTCCATCACCCCCAAGCGGGTATGGAATATCCACCGCCGAACCAACGCAGACCCCGCATGGTCGGCGTCCCCGGCAGATTGGCCTAGCTTGCCAAAACGTCCAAACCGAGAGCGTATGGGCGGAAAACCCTAAATTAGGGTTTGCGGCATATTACATGTGTCGCAAAACAGTCTCAACCATCCATCTTCGCAGGTATAGATGGAGGGTGTAGATGTAGATTTAAAGGGCCCAGAGCATATCAACACAATTATCGTGGGCCCGCCTACATACCTGACCAATCGGTCAGGACCAACCATGGCTGGTCATCCCGATTCGTACCCCGAAGCAAGCATTGACGCAAGGCCTTGAAACCCAAAATTAGGGTTTTGAGCATCACAAGCGTCCATCTTCTCCGGCACGAATGGAGGGTCCCAGATTACATTAAACAGGTCAGGTCATACCAGCATGACCACCGTGGGCCCATCTTTCTCCTCACGTGGTCGGCCAAGGCATATCATGCCTGGATATTCCAAAACGCACGCCCAAACTAGCGTGGTCACACATCCCAAACCGCAAACGATCTCGACCGCTCAACTTCGCACGGACGATTTGGATGGCTCGGATCACGTTTTCATGGGATATTCAGGTGTAGGCGTGAACACCAGCCTACCACCTTCACACCAGATCGATCGGCCAAGACCGATCAAGATTGGTCATCTTGGAACGTGCGCCCGAAGTGGGCGTGACGCGCGGCCCTTGCGACACTAGTTTTTTGTCATAAATTGATCTCGACCACTCAACTTCACCGGACGAATTGAGTGGCCCAGATCATGCTTTCGTGAGGTAATAGGGTATAGGCGCCTACACCATTATGCTGTCTACACGCATGTACAGTCGGCCTGGCCAAAGTCGTATCCCAAGCTTGGATTCGACCAGGTTGAAGAGGGATGCTTGCGCACCTCCTCTAGAAACCCTAATTTCATTAACGGTCGCAGATGAGTGTCTCAAAGATCATCTCGTCCGTCCAACTTCACCAAACTTGATTATACAACCACGGTCGGAGTTAATTGGTCAGTGAGGCGTCACCACCCATCACTTTACCACACCATGATGCAGTACCTGCATAAAATACACACGATACTTCACAAGTATCAACTTCCTGAATAACGCTGTTATTCAATTTATCATTACATGCTACCTTTCGTGGATCCACGATCCACACATTCCAGACATCAATCATGTAACAAACTGGGGGATACACACTGGGGTATTGGTATGGTGGTTTACAGCGTGCAGCGTCCAACGCGCCATCACAAGAACGTGTTAGGAAGTCATGGACGGTTAGAGATGACAGGAGAAGTGGGCAAGACTGGTCGTGTGACACCAACACACAACTCCACTACTCCATCACTCCACTTCCTCCACTTCCCACGAGAGACGTGAATAAGGCTCAAATGACTTGTATAAATAGGTTCTCCTCCCTATTCTCCAGACAGACAGAAAACAACACAAGTCCAAACGAAATGCAAAACCAAGTGTTAATACAAAAAACGTATTCAAACACCCGAGCCTGCTTGCATCAATCATAAGCCTCGCTCATATTTCTCATTACAAGTCATAAGCAAGCCAACACCTTCACAATCTCAACACCTTCTTCGCTTCCCTTCCTAAGATCAACCCCATCTCCTTCACTTTGTGACCGAAACAAGTCTGGAACGGCCATTTCTTGGTTTAGGCCGGACTTGCACAGATTGATTTCCGAATCTACAAGCACTCACCGCGTAGTGCATTTGTTTAGGGTTTAGATTCATTCCTCATCCACACACCCCAAATTACCAAATTCAGCAGGAGTAGTTTTCACCCATAAACAATTTGCGACCACAGCGAGAGGTTAATCTCTCGGCTGTAAAGTCAAAATCCAATTCAATTTTATCAATTTCAAAAAGGGTAGATCTTAGGACCAATTCAATCATCAATCCATTTCAAGATGGTAGAACTTAGGTCTAGATCAACAATCAATTCTGATGGAGCTAGTGTGGATAACACTCCCGGTGTCGATGTACCTATCAGTGGAGCTACCGTGGTCAATACATCTTGTGGAGCCGTCACTTCTATCACCAACGCTAGCAGATCGGGAGATATTCCAGTAGGACGAGGAGCCGGAGGGACGAGAAGAGGACCATCTCCCATTACCATTGCAGACTTGATGGAGAAGCAGGCTAAGACTCAAACGGATATGACCGCAACTCGAAAGAGGTACTCACTTTTCATAAGACATTAACTAATCGATTTCCACAAGACCCAACAGCCCCTCGGAGCCAACAAGGAATGCATTCAACGCACCGTAAAAGGTACTTCAGCTGCTCGGACCTACATGGACTCGATCAAAGAAGCGACATCGTATATGAGCGGTCCTTTCATGGAGACTCCTACACCGGGACTGATCCTCACAACGATCCTCCTCAAGTCAATAGTTTCACTATGAACCAGAGGCCGGAGGATCGGGAAGCATTTTCTCTAGTGGAAAGTTTATACGAACTTTCACACCTCTCGAAGAATCAGCGCACGGAGACATTTTGCTGCAATCAACCCGAGGAATGTCACAGCCGTTCCCTACATGTCACCGCACGCATCAAGGATTCAGAGTTCAAGACGGCCCTTATCGACACAAAAGCATCTTCGAATGTGATTACTCTCAAGACTCTCGGGACATCCAAGGTTCTCCCAGGCAAGGTTGTAGAAAGCCTACCACAATGACGGACTTCGAGGGAAACCAAACCAGCACATACAGGAGAAGCTCCGCGGAAAGAATCATACAAGTTCGTTGCATCCCACTCCCGACGTGGGCGTCAATTCAGGAAGAAGACCGGCTTGCATCATTGAGGGCTAGTACCCACGATTCATCTTTGCTGACGAAGCATTCTTCTCCATCCTGTGAAGCCACTGGTAGGCCGGGAAATGGTTTCTATTTAGCCTACTTGTGATAACCACAAGTGCACGGTGTCTTTAATGAAGAAAAGGGCAAATACGGGTCGAACCACAGAGACTTGTGGTGCTGATGTTGATCTAAGGCTTTCTTCTACTGAATTTTAGCAAGTGGAACACAATTATAAGTTGTTGTCGATGCGACTGAGATGAGAATGTGAAGTGACTCTAAACTAAGGTATAAAACAGTGACAAAGGGGATGCTAGGGTCTTCAATTCACCTCTAACTCCTATTGTAAGTTCAACTCGGTTGAGCTTTCTTGTCCTGTGACTGATAAGGGCAGGGTATCAATTCCACCACCTATCTAAGGGGTTTCTCCATATAAAGCTTCAAATGACAGCTAAAGTACTAACCCGAGTATTAGTTGTCTAATTAAGCACAACTAATCAAAGGAATTAGTAATTGTGCCTAAGGAATGAGCTTGTAGCAATCTCAAAATAGTTGTGACCTAACTACAATGGATACAAGGCATCCATTGTGAGAGAAAAGCTTTGGATGCTAAATTTGAAGACATGTTTATAATTTAAGCTTGCAAGAACAACTTAACACAGTTAATCATCACAATCAGGAAATTAGGGTTTCATTGAAACCCTAGCAACTAAATTAGAACATCATAAAACAACAATTAACACAAAAATAACTCTACAGTGGTGCTCTGGCTAGCCCAGGCATCCCCTCAAACACACACAACACACTTCTATTTATACATGCACAAAACCCCCAAAGAGCAAACCCTAAATTTACTTTAAAATAGAAATTAAACACAAATTACTCTCACCCACGTCGCTCAATCCTTTGAATCAGTGCTCTCCTCTGTTCCTGCGGCTCGAATTGACTCTTCTGCTTTTCCCTCAACTATTGATGAAACCATAACCTAATTCTTTCTATCTCTCTCTTAGCTCCTAAAGAAGAAGCTACGAAAGAGCTAGAAAGTGATTAGGAGGGGCAAAGGAGGTGCGGCTGTTGCAGGAGTGGTTGTGGTGTGTCAGGAGGTGATGAAGGTGGAGATGTCTGTGCAGAGCTCTGCACTGTCGGGGTGAGGGATAAGAAAAGAGGAGAAGAAAGAGAAGAAGAAGAGAGGAATGGGTTTGTCGAATAGGGTATAGGGTGTTGGGTGCTGTGTTGTGAGGCAGGGACAGCGGAGGAATGATGAGAAGGCCTCAGCGAGCGTTGGATGCAACGAGACGAGATCTGAACGACTGAGAGAGACTCGGAGTGTTTTGGTGTTGAGCGAGCGCATCAAGATATGATGAGGAAGTCGGAGCGAGCGTAGGATGTGGCGAGTGAAGATCTTAACGGCTCGGGATGAGCGGGTTCGGATCCGGTCATGGGTAGCTCTAGCCCATGTCTTCCTTGTTGGGTTGCAACTGATTCGCGCGCGGGCTTTGGCTATCTGCTCCATAGATGCTCGTCTCCAATTCTTTGCTCTTTTGGCTCCTCAATTTCTCCGAGCTTTATTTATTACCTAAAAGCACAAAATTAATTAATACAAATATTTATTCTTGAAAACAAAGAAAACACGAATATGGGATAATATCTCGATTTATGAGCACAAAAGATGAGTAAAATGCCAATAAAAAGGTGTATAAATATGCACTATTTGGCACTCATCAAATACCCCCAAACCCGAATTTTACTTGTCCTCAACTCGAAACAAAATAAGAAATCCTAACTATACCCCTGTCGCAGCCTCTCGAATGCATTTAGCGTATGCACTAAGCCTTTAAACCCCTAGGTGTCCCTAGTGGACGAGTTGTAGTCTCGTGAGGGTTTACCGAGGTGTACCCACAAAACCTTCTCCAACTTCGTAGTGTAAAAGAGTCTCAAGCATCCAAGGAGCTATGAGGACATAGAGTTTCGCATGCTAGTAACACGAAGTTAGAACTACTAAAGAACGCATTCTCATCCTTAAGTGCCGAGCGAGAAGTAACCATACCATATGAAAGAATTCGGATTCGATTGTGATCATAAGCCTCGACTTCTGCCTCACCATTAGGGTTTTATGATAATTGCACTAAAAAAGATCGCTTTTTTAGTCTCTCATGTGTGCAGGCAGGAATAAATAGAGAAATCCTGCACACGTTGTAGGTAAGAAGGATAACCTTCCGAAATAAAATCTGGAGACTCCACAAAAGTGTGGAAAAAAAAATCTTTTCTGATGATCTCTAAGAAATGAAATCAACCATTAGCAAGGATGGGAGTACTCACTTACCTTCTCACCCGATCGGCAATTAATATCACTCTCTCATAAGAACCATAGAAACGTCTTCAATATTCGGTCTTCAACTGTTGATGACGAACTTCTGAACTTTACAAAAACTTGATGTTTTTTTTTTTTTTTTTTTTTTTTTTTTTTTTAAGTTACAATAAAACGATAAACTCAATTTTTCACAAACTTCATTAATTCTCATCCTATTTTCTTTTCTTTGTTTTGTTGCATATAAACCTTGGATTATCTCAACTTTTCTTTCAATATTCTGATGATGCTCTGTTTGCTGACGATGATGTGTTTCTATGGGTCTGCTGATTGAGAGAGAGAATGATGCTAACTGCAAATCGATATTTAGAAGGAGTTTTCTTCTTTAAACGTCACCCTCATGATTGACAAAAACTAGCACTCAAGAGATCAAAAGTAGTCTTGAAAATGGTGCGAAGTTGGGTAGCTCACCATTCCTACCCGAATTGACGTACGGTGACACACACTCTAACAAACTTTTCTAGAAAGTTGCAAAAAATTGAAGGTTGGTGCCTCACTTGATGTAAAATGGGTAGTCTCCACTATGGGTGATCACAATTCTACTACCGAATATCTAAACAAAGACCTAATTCGCCCTCCGGTATGGTTAAATCCAATTTTAACGCTCTAATCAACTAAAAAACCCGATTGTGTTCTCCTAAGACTTCCAATTTCTCGTTATTTCGATTGATTCTCTATGTAAACATAGCTAGAAGCATGCTAGTGACTCTAAAATCTCTAAAAGTTGGAGGGTTTTACAAAAAGAGTTTTTTTTTTTTTTTTTTTTAAATACAAGATAAACTAAAAGACTAAAAACTCTAAATGCAAATGCACCCCCAAACCTAAATCAAACATTGTCCTCAATGTGTCAACAGATAGGAAAAATTTAAACAGTCACATACCATGAGAACTATGCTGATAAGAGAAAAGGGAAGAGATTACCGGATGTCGGCGGGGAGCAAGGTTAGAGCTTCATTCATCAAGGCTAAAATCCAACATTCTCAGCGGAGATCATATCGGATTAGCACAAAATATGTACAAGAAGACTCAACCGATTCAAGAAAAGAAAATTTAACAAGTCCTACTGGATTATATACAATGAAAATTCACCATATACCAACAATCTAAAGAGTTGAGGATCAACCCAATAGAAAATGTGTACAAACATCAACAGCCTTACACAGATATAAAATGAGAGTGCAAGTAAGACTGCATATGAGAATGAGTTACCCCCAAACCTAAACTTAGCAACAGATGTGTTTGAGAGCACAAAATCTTGCAAATTTAAAGGTACATCATGCACAAGGTCTAACTCAAAATGAGTTTTGCTAAGAACAGGCAGACATACATATTCCAACTGTGGTTCCCTAAAGGTGTCATACTTTGATGCAAAATAGTCCAAGAGGATTTGGGAGGCACAAAGTTCTAGGCCTAGATTAGGCATTCTTAGAAAAGTTGGTTTTGCAATTTTGTTACAAACTACACCTAGGTTTGGTGGAGGAGTTTCAATTTGTGACTCAGGAGAGAGGTTAGGTACATCTAAGTTGTTTTCTTGTATAAGATCAGTTGCACAATCACACACTTTCCTAAAGTCAGAAGAGGGTAAATCATGTTCACCTGCATGGAACAATTCATCAATTTCCATGTCATACTCATCAGAGGAGGCAACATATTGTGACATGGCCAGGGAATCAGACACAAAAATAATATCATGGTCCATAAGAATATTAGTGTCTCTAAGATTCATCCTTTCCTAAGTCACAAACAAGTTTTGCAAAGATGCTCACATTCACTCGAAGAATTTCACAAAACCAAGCTCAGAGTTAATATCACATGTATGAATATTAGAAGAGGCATCATTCATAGGGTTCACAGAAGAGACACTTAATGTCTCTGAACCTAAAGATTCCATCATATTTTCTACATGCATATGCTCTTCTAACATATCATAATCATCCTCATCATCATAACAAAAATGCATCTCCCCATTAGCATTTCTAGTATACTCATTTACCTCTAGATTAGGTTCATATTCAATGTTAGTTGCATGAGTAGGCATAGAAGGGGAGTCTTCACTAGTGGGTATGCATGTTTCATATGAATAATCATTATATTGGTGTGCACATGGTTCACTAGAGAAGGGATTATAATGCATTTTCCATCCAAGTATATCATTGTGTTGCTCTATGAGCTTTTCCATTAGTGACTGCATACAAGGGGTTGGGGGAGTATAACATTGTTCGTCCTCCCATTGCGATGGATGATGCATGTGTGCATAGTTATCTTGGTTTTCCCTAGACTGTCTAAACTCATGTAAGATGTAGCAGTTCTCAGCAGGGTGGTCTAAGCTACCACATAAGGTACAAACATACATTTCAGATTGCCTAGGGGAATTAGATTCGACAGATTGCTCATGTAATTGCCTTTCTAAAGCAGATACTTGAGCTTCTAATTGATCGAGAAGTGATGACTGGGTATGAGAAAATTGTTCATTTTCAACTTGGGGTGAATAATACATGTGCTCATAATGATTAGGGTATGTGAAGTCGGGGCCCTGAGAAGGCTCATAATATTCCCTAAAATCATTATGGTATGTGGGGAGTTCATATTGTGAAGCATGCCCGTAAGCAAGCTCTTTAATGGATTTGTTTGTATCCCCAGTTGCAGACCAAAAGCCTGACATGATTTAGCAACTCAAATTGAACTCAAAACCCAGTTGTAGCGGGCTAAGTTTGGTTTATTGGGTTTCATTTGGTTTGTGTGGGATTTGGTTTGTTTGGGTTTTGGTTTGTTTGGGCTTTGGTTTATTGGGTTTTTTGGTTTGTTGGGAAAGTACAGCCCATTTGATGTTAAGCAGCCCAACAGAATAGGTTCTAGCCTAGATGGTCTGGCCCAGCTTGGTTGCACAGCCCAGATTATGTTGAAAAAAGTATAGCCCCGAAGTGTAGCTTATGTGGGGTCAAGGTTGTTTGCACTTTGGATGTGTAAAGCCCAGATGATGTTTAAACAGCCCAAAGAAAGTGTGCTTATGTGGGCTGAAAGTTCGAGTGCTAAGCCCGGTAAAGTGGGCTTCGGCTTATGCGGCCAAATTCGGTTTGGTTTATTATGGTCCGGCTTGGGTACAGAGCCCGGTTGTTGTGGGAAGGATAACAGCCCCGGTTTGAGTTCTTGTGGGCTCGGTTTGGTGTAAGCCCAAGCTATGCAAAACTCGGTGGTTTGCACAGATGCACGGCTTCTATGCACGGAAGTGTGCGGCTTCGGCTTCTGTGAGATTAGCACAGCCTAGTGCTTGCAGCTTAGCACAATGCAACCTGTGCTATCAACACAGCTGTAGGATCATAATATCGCAACGCATAGGACTCGCGGGATCAATAAACGACGGTACCGCGAGGGAGTCGCAGGAAGCTAAAATAAACGACGCGATGGGAAATAACGACACACAAAACAGCTGAAAGACATGGAACCTGGCGAGGGTTAAGAAGTGTCGCGAGATTGAATGGTTCTACACTGGCGACACTTCGCGAGGCATTCCCGAAAATAAAGGATAGCTTAGCTGTCATCCACTATGTATTACCCTATATAAAGGGTCAAGTGAGTCTGTTGTAAAGAGAGATCTTCTTAGAATTGTTAGGCAAGTCATTAGGAGAGAGAAAGTTTAAGAACGCTTTAACTTCTAAGTGTAATTCTATTTTCCTGTGTAAACACTTTATGAATTCAATCAATAAATGTTCTTGATCTTACATCTTCTAATGAATTAATTAAGCAAAATCAAGTAAGGGGTGTAGTGTGGGAAATCCTGCTACTACATATGCGCTAGAAACAGGGACTGTGCAGAGATTGACATAGAAATTGGAAGGAATTTGGATTAACAGGAAAAAGATTTGGAGAAGATACTCAAGAATCCATTGGAAAAGAAAATGGCTAGGAGAAGAAATGTGCAAGGGCAACCAACGATTGTAAGAAGAAGTGGGAGACTTGCTGGAGAAAGGAGGAATGAAACGGGAGAATCATCAAGGGCGAATAGGAGAAATGATGGAGAAGATCAAAACCAGCCACCAATCTCCCCAGTAGCAAACGCGGCTGTGGATTATGATAGAGTAAGTGTACATACTTGGTGATCTGATTCTGAAGACGAGAGGGAAGAGGAGCAGCAGCTGGTGAACAATGGACAAGGAGAACAAGGGATGAATGGAGAAATGAATCCAGGAAACGAAGAAATGGCAGCATTAGAAAGATTGAGGCAAACAATACACGAAGAGAGACGATTATAAGCAGAGGAGCGAGCAAATTTGACAAGACAAAATCATGAATTGAGGATGGAAAATATGAGATTGTAAAGTAGGAGACCTAGAAGTAGCGTGAGATCAAGTTCAAGATCGAATAGAGAAGAAAGAAGGAGAGTTCTACCAACAGAAAGTACCGAGGAAGAGACACAAAATCCAAATACAGAGCATGGCGAGAGAAGAGGGGAAATAGAAGATCGTTATATTCCTCAGCCCGAAAATCTTCAAAATGAGCGGAATAGAGAAAATCAAGGAAACATGCAACTCCAAGAACAGAATGACCCAAAATTACCAAGGGAGAATAATCTTGCATGGGAGAGAAGAATTGAGAAGAAACCGAGAGATCGAAGATGACATTGAGAGACACTACATTGAACAAGCGCGACTAGCTCGCGAAAGAGAAAGAATTAGAGCGAGAAATGGAAAATCAAGAGATGGAGGAAGCAATCCTAAGCGAATAACCATGACAACCGCGAGAGAAGAAGGGAACAAAATCGTACCAATAGAAATATTAATGAAGAATATGAGAGGGTGCAGATGATGAGAGCTGAGAGGCAACCAAGAAGAGAGAACAATCGATATAATGGCGTGCGAATTGGCGAAAGAAACGAAGAAGAGCGTCGCGAGGAAAGAAGAGGAGAAAATAATGAGCAGGAAGGTCAAGATAGGCACGAGCGAAGAAGGAGAGAAGCAGAGCTAAAAAGACCAAAAGAATCAAATTCTCGAGGCAAATGAACAAATCTTAAGAGAGCTAGTCAAATGAGAGGATTACTTGAACAATAGAAGGGAAGGAGGAAGGAGACAACCGGACGAAGCCATCGCAGAAGGCGCCAAGAACCCTTTCACGCTAGAAGTACAAATGGGAGGAATACCTCCTAAATGCAATCTACCCGCATTAACCAACATCTTTGATGGAACAACCTCGTGCGATACAACATATTAAGGCTTATATGAGATGTATGTTACAATGGGAGAACCATGATGCTATATTGTGCAAATATTTCAAGCGTCAAGCTTAATAGGAGAAGCACTAAAGTGGTTTGAAAGTCTACCAAGGAATACAATTACATCATTTCACCATTTACAAGCCACATTCCTAGGAGCATACATAAGTAACAACTCTTCGCGACTGTGTATTGAAGATGTATTCGGGTTAAAACAAAGGGTTGGCGAGAGCTTAAGGCAGATTGACAATGAGATGGAGAACCATGTGTAGCGAGATGGCGGGACGGGTTGAGGAGAGATATCTCATCCTCTCGTTTGAATGCTCTCTTTGCGACGAACTTGTTATACATTCAAATTTTTAGAGTCAAAAATACAATCACGATGGCGAATCTGAGAATTACAGGAAGAATATATCGCCTTAGAAGAAAGACAGAATGAAATGAATTCTTATCCAAATCGCGAACACAAACTCAAATGCTGCAACGCAAGCTTGTTACCTCGCCATCAATACAATGGCGAGCACTTCTGCAAGGACAAGAGACGGAGAGCTGATGAGGGACAGAAGATAGTAGCCATGGGAAGCCATGATCAAGAAGAGTTTGAGCGAGAAAGGAACTACTATAACCGTAATGTGACAATAATAAGATTCAGAGGCTAGATCATGTGCAAGAAACTTATGGTGGACGAAGGCAAAATAACCGTGGAGGGCAGAGAAGTCATAGAACAAAGATGGGAACAAATTAAGATGCCTCCACCGAATGCTAGCGTTGAAAAGATCTCGGGAAGCCATACTTGTGATGGAAAATGTACCAAAGACCTTGGAATGTTGGAATGGAACCACCGCCAGGAGATAGAAGTCATGAGTTTTGTTCTTACCATCGCTTCCATGGACATCAAACAAACGATTGTAGAAACATAAAGAGAATCATTCTCAGGATGATTGATCAGGGGAAGCTGAATCACTTTCTAAAGGGAGAAGAAACAGGTCAAACATTACCACCACCACCGGAGATGCACAGAACAGTGTCAGCGAAAGGAAAAGAAACATTTGTGATAGAAATCGGAACGAAAGCCAAAAAATTTGAATTGCAACTCTATCGTCCACTCTTATCGCACAATCGAAGATTTTCATGACAACGTGCTCAGTAGAGTCTTTGCGAGAGATGCTGATGATAAAGAAATAATGAGCTTTGGCGAGAACGACGCCTTTGATTAGAAAAGTGGCAGGCGAAGACTATTTCTTTCTCTGCAGATGAAGTGCCAAAAGGAAGAGAAACACATGATAGCCCGTTGGTTGTGAAACTAGAGATTAACCCGAAACCAGTTGAAGGAGAAGATGATGAGGCAGAAGCTTGCTGGGCGATCAACCGAATATTAATCGACACCGGAAGTTCGGTGAATATTCTTTTCTACCATACTTACAAGACGATGGGAGGAAAAGATGAGGATTTGATCCCCTCTACATACAAAATATATGGCTTTAATGGCACTGCAAACAAACCAAAGGGAGAGGTTCGCATGAGAATACCTCTACAAGGGTTATCAATCGATATTTTATTCTGTGTGGTTGACGTGGAATCTCCATACAATGCGCTGATTGGGAGGCCATGGCTTCATGAAATCTTGGGAGTCGCGTCAACATATCATCAATGTATTAAATTCCCGCATCCAAATGGTATTGGTATTATACAGGGAGATTGGAAGGAATCGCAACACTGTCATGAGGTCGATATAGAGAGCTGCGAAGAAAGAAATGCCAAAAGAAAGGGTTGGAAGCAACATGTGAGAGATGAGCAGAGAAAGGAAAAACTGATGGTGGATGTTATAGAAGTAAGGACTGAACACACCTCGCGAGATGAATGCCTGGAGACAGGCGAATATTATGACAATGAAGAAGCAAAAGGCATGAGGAACAAAAGGCATAAGAAGTGAATAATCAACAAAAGCAGGAGGAAAAATAGCAGTTGAAGTAATGATGTGCGAGAATCTCTTAAGGGTAAAGGAGAATTCGATTAAGAAAGAGATAAAGACACAACAAATGAAATGGAATTTGGCGAATACTTCGCAAACAAATATGAACAAATAATGAAACATGAATGATTGAATGATTGAATGATTTAACAAAGATGAATGAGTAAATGAATGGGACGAACCTTTATGGCGTACACCCTAGTTCGCGAATAACATTTCGTAAGAGGCAAATGTAAGACCTAAAGTGCGTCATATAAGGGGGTATCTATCGACATGGCTCAGGGGGAAGGTTACACCGCTCCTGAAGCCTGAGTCATGATAATTTGGGGCCCATGAAAGCCTATCCTAAGAGGTACCTTGGATTCCCAACTATATATGTAGGTTATACCCTGGTTGGGCGACCGAGGGTCTCTTCCTAGGAGTCAGTGCATGCTCAAGGCGCCGAGGTACACGGTTGAGCCTGAGTGCCCGGGATGGATGAACCTACCCTGGCCATTCTTGGCAAGTCTTGGCATGCGTTGCACTCGCCCGAAGAAAACTCCACTTAGGGTGCAGTCTTGTAACCATAAACCATATAGGTATAAGGGATAAGAGACTGCGAAAACAACTGGTTGTTGTTAAGACCGGATGGGAGGAGCTAGTCTTGTATGGCCGATGTTTCGCCTCCTTGAAGGGGCAACCGGGAGATGATAAGGGCGACGCTCTCCATTAGGGGGTGTCAAAATGACGCAAATGTCATGAGGCTTTGTTTTCGCAAGGAGACTTAGACTTGTCATATTTGTGCAAATGATCCTGCAGAGGCAATAATACTAACGCGAGGGTAAGGCGAGATCAATGGGTCTTTACACGAAAGTGTACGGACGTCCTGCGATTTCGTCGCACGACGGCAATATCATGGGACTTTATGTTCGCAAGGATATCTAGGCCTGTCATATTGTCGCAACTAAAACATCCTGCAGAGGCAAAAATACTTGGAAAATGATAAGACAAGATCAATGGGTCTTTACATGCAAGTGTAAGGACGTCCTGCGATTTTGTCGCCATAAAAGGTGGCGGGGGAAGACCTCTAATTAGGGAGGTCTAACTCGGAAGACCACACAAAATTGATAAGGCAAGGTCAATGAGCCATTACATGAAAATGTAAAGGCGGTCTGCGACCTTGTCGCCACAAGAAGAGATAAAATAAAGACTACCGAAATGATAAGGCGAGAAAAGTAGGTTTCTTCATTCATGGAGATGCCTGCGACCTCGTCGCAATACAAAATTCGACATCAGTGAAGAAGACAATGCAAAGATGATGATGACTGAGTAAAATCATTCTCAATTCATAAAATTATCTCTGATGAGATAGCATTCTCAATTCATAAAGATATCTGCGACCTCGTCGCAGCCATACATTTCAGCAACATTAAAATTATTATCCAACAAAATACATGAGGATAACTAACTTCTTTCTTCAGAAGATAAATATCAGAGGCAAGTATGGGAATGGAAAAGATGGAATATTGTTATTCATCTTCTGACGAAAGAGTTATACATTAATAATGTTAGCCAATTATATTACAAAGAAGAACTACCAAAAAAGGGGAGTGAAGATTGAATTCATGAAAAAAGAGTTCACTATAACAAAGATACAAAGAATGTACGAGATATTACAAGCAAAAAAGAAAACAAAAAGAGTTATTTCTTTGGCGATTCTTCTTCTTCATCTCGATTCTTCGACCGATTATTCTCATCGCCGAATTTTCTTCTTCGCCAGCCTCACTATCAGAAACATCTGAGACAGGCAAATTCTCAGGAACCTTTTCAAGGAGACAGGGATATGAATGCAGAGGGATATTATGATCCTTACAAACATACTCCATGCCTCCATTGCGAAAACGAACATCATCATTGCTAAAATTCTCCACTGTTGTTAGAAATTGTTGCTTCAACCTGGAATATCTATTCTCACGAAGGGAGAGATTCTTCGCGAGCTGTTCTTTTTCGGTTTCGAGTTCTTCAATTCTCGCTGGAAAATTCCCGACGAGTTGTTCTTTCTCAGATTCAAGCTCTTTAATTCTAACCTGAAGCCTCTTCTCAGATTCTGCAAATAAGTAACAACAAGTTAATAATTTACAAGCAATACTACAAAAGTAAGAAGTCGTAAGGTGAAATAAATAACCTTCTCTATCAGATATCATATCTTTAATCAAGGAAGTATGCTCGGCGTGAAGACTAACATCAACACCTAAGTTATTCCCGGCATTATCTAAAACTTTCGCAGCCCGAAATGCGAATTCATCGTCACTATTTATAACAAGGAGGGAACGAATTTGATCTTCTCGCTCACTAAGCAAGGAATTTCATGAAGCAATTCATCCCGCTCAATTTGTAGTTCAAGGAGAGATTTTTTAAATGTTGCTAATGCCTGTGCACCATTGTTAGCAATGCGATCTTTATCATCTATAAGGTCGCTAATTTTCTTCCTCAAAATTTTGATTTCTTTATTGGACTCGAGAAACATTCGTTTAAATTGGTTGGCGGACTTAAACCAGATCTATGTTCAATTTCTAAAAGACGATATTTGGTCCAAGTTCATTTAATGAAAGGGAGTTAATTTTGTTTGATGAACTACTTAAAGAGTCGTTGAGGTGAGCGAGAAGAAGGTTATTATCCATAGGATCGGGAAATGTATGGAGAAGGATAGCCTCATCGGAGAGATTATATACATCTGCGAAAGTAATAAGTTAGGTAACAATATGCGACCGATGAAATAAAAATAGTGAAAGGAGGAAAAATTTTATACCATAAAGTTGCTGATTGGCGTTTTGAAGAGTGGACACCTTATCCTTTTGGGAGTTAAGTTCGGTGTTTAACTTTTGAATTCTCTCGTCTTTATCGCGAGACGACGCAGCTTCGGTCTCTAATTCTTGAATCTTCTTGCTCAATTGCAAATTCTTCTTTTCAAGATTGTTGCGTCTTCTCTCAAGGTCTGAGGCAACTACAAAGGAAGATCTTCCAACCTATAAAAGAAGATAGAAAAATTATTAAAACATATATATACTTAAACAATTTAAAGATTAGCAGGGAAGTATGACTGTACACATACCAGAGACCCAAGTGCATTCAAAAGGTCAGGAGACACAACTCTAGAGACTCCATTGAATGAATTATTGCCTTCCAAAGAAAGCAAAGATTACACACGTTTGCGAGAGCCCCGCAAAGAGAAGCTAGGGGAGCATCTCCCATTCCTTGGAAACAATCTGAGAAGATGCTGGATAATTGATCCATGGAAGAACTGGTCGGTTGAATTTTCTTGGCGAGAGAAGGATTCGATTCATGGTTATCCTCGTCAGAAGATTCAGAGCTTGAGCTAAGGCGAGAAGAGGATTGGACCTTTCGCTTCTTAGTTAAAGGGGCGAGGATTTTACCCTTGCGAGCTTACAGCTTTACCCTTACTTTTAGTCTTCAAAAGCAATAGTTTCTTCAACTCCAACCTTCGCATACATGTAAAGATAAGAAACAGAGGCAACAATATTGTTTTAAATAAGAAGAAAGGAAATGATTCTTACTTCACTCGTAAGCGATCGAAGCAATGTTAGGGTATCCTCCGACGGATCCTTTTTGTAGCTTCTTCTCAACCTGGCTATCTGAAAGAGTTCACAAACTCAGCAATTATAGAAAGAAAATTACGAAAGCAAAATTTGAAGTCGGAAACATACCTCTTTCTTCTTCTCAGGCCATTTGAATTCCCAAGGATGATATCTGCGAGATTCGCAGAAGAATATGCGAGCCCGCGATGTAAGGACCATTTAAGATCGGGGTACGACCCACCATTTCTCATCTTTGGAATGACGAGGAGAGGTATTATTGCACGGGTGCCAATCAATGTCTTGCATGAGTAATTTATCTTCGGGGACATTATCCTTCTTCTTCAAGCGAATGCCCCAAATGAGATCTCGCATTCACCATAGTTATCACCGAGTAATTTTCGAAAAAAATTTCCACAAAGTGTATTTCTCCACATCTATTTCCAAGTCTGCGAATTTGGGATTTCGATGGTGTTAGGGTATAAAGATCCTTTGCCTGCACCGCGGTTCGCGAACTCAAGCATCAAAGAATACAATCGCCACTTAATTGATAAAACGTACCCGAGAGAATTTTTCATGGGCCAAAATTTCATAAAATAATGGTAACTCAGGGTTGTACAAGGGAATAGGAAGTCCCGCGAGAAGCTGACCGAGCGAGACTATAATCTTTTGATCATCACATTGATGATCAGAGAAAAGATTTACAGAAAGAATGGATGAGGATTCTTGATCGGGAACGGTTGACGAGTAAAACCCTTCTCGAGCAACTTCATTGAACTTCTTCAAAAGAAGTTTTGTATGCACGATCGATGGAAGCCATTTATCAAGATGGGAATGGATGGAAGATTGGAGATTAAAAACAGCGCTAGAAAGGATGAAGAAAAGCTTTGCAAAGAGGGAGCGCAAATTGCGGAAGGAGAGAATCAAAGAAAAATTGCAGAGACAAACTAAAAGATGAAAAGGAAGGGAAAAGAAAACTATATATAGGGGAAAAGAGCCTCGAGAAAAACGAGGTCATTTAATGCGAAGAGACATGAACGGTCAAGAAAAAGTGGTTGAAAGAGACGTGTCAAGAGAAGACATTAATAATCAAAATCCGTGTAAAAGTACAAAATTGAAGATTCAAAAGATAAGCCGTCGCGGCAACAATATTGTAAAAATCTCGTGATACTCTTCCCTTCGCAGGAGAAATATGAGGAGAGATGAGAGACGATACTTCATATATATTTCGAAGAAGCTCCGGGACTTCGCAAAAGAATAGAGGCAAGTACGTACTTTTCAAGTACAGTATTCTTCTGCTCGTTCCTTCATCAACAAAGATCAAAGATTACTATGACAACGGATTTTTCCTTCAAAATCGCTCTTCAAGCAATATTCAAGGAAAAAGAGGCAAGATGTAGGATCATAATATCGCAACGCATAGGACTCGCGGGATCAATAAACGACGGTACCGCGAGGGAGTCGCAGGAAGCTAAAATAAACGACGCGATGGGAAATAACGACATACAAAAACAAATGAAAGACATGGAACCTCGGCGAGGGTTAAGAAGTGTCGCGAGATTGAATAGTTCTACACCGGCGACACTTCGCGAGGCATTCCCGAAAAATAAAGGATAGCTTAGTCATTATCCACTATGTATTACCCTATATAAAGGGTCAAGTGAGTCTGTTGTGGGGGGGATCTTCTTAGAATTGTTAGGCAAGTCATTAGGAGAGAGAAAGTTTAAGAACGCTTTAACTTCTAAGTGTAATTCTATTTTCCGGTGTAAACACTTTATGAATTCAATCAATAAATGTTCTTGATCTTACATCTTCTAATGAATTAATTAAGCAAAATCAAGTAAGGGGTGTAGTGTGGGAAATCCTCGCATTACTAACAAAGACAAATTTAGTTGTGCACAAAGCGAGCAGACTCACGAGCAAAAGACACAAAGACAAAGATGTGCAGGGTTTAGTATGTGCACAGAGCTACAGCCAAGGCAATACAGACTTGCAGCTTCAGGGGGCTAGCAAGGTTGTAAGTGGCTCAGGCTTGAGTGCATAGTTTGTGCACAGAACAAGAAAGTAACAGTTTGCACAGGTCTCTGGCTTACCAGGTGAACCAGGCTTGAGCTATGCTCAGCAAACTAACTGGCTTATCATGCAACGGAACCAGGTGAACCAGGTTTAGCAATGCACAGCTCAGCAGAATAGCAGTGAGGTACAGGCTATCACAGGTTGGCTATCACAGGCTATCACAGCATCACATATATTAACATCTATTTGCATAATAGTTTAAGCAAATGTCACAGTTCATGTATATCTCATTCATAGTTCATTCACAGGGCAGAGATGCTCATCAGATTTAGTCGAATTGTACTGAGGTACAGCTCATGAACAAGTGACCAATTCATACAGGGGAGTTTAGGCTTACCTCACTTCTCAGGGCAATACAATGTTTCCTTGGGTTGGCTCAATGCTCAAAGAAGACTCGCTAGCTCAAGAGAAAATTTTAGTTCTCGGGATATGCAAGTTAAAGCACGAGAATATAGCACCGCAAAGTTCCAAAATCTACACAATGAGAGATAGGATATGCGAGTGTGATGATATGCCCGAGTGGTGATAGCTCGTGCCAATGGTTTTGTGACTACAACTAACTCGACTCACAACTTGCAGCTTCGTGGGGCTAGCAAGGTGGTAGGTGGCTCACAAGCTCGGGGGCGGATGGTTCTAGCAATGAAGGTTAACATGCAAAGTGTATACAAGCGGCTAAGTTATCGGATAAGATGCGGAGTTTATCAGGTGTGTACACAAGCCGCCGGTTATCGACTAAGGTGCAATGAACAAAATGCACTGAACAAAATGCAGTGTGACACACTAAATGAACAAAATGCAATGAGCAATGAACTAATAAGAGCAATGTGACACACTAAGCTACAGATATTATTAATGTTATACTAATAAGATAACTAAGAAGGGAAAAGAAAAACAAGAAAGTTACAACTAATTTATTCTAATACAAGGTTATAAGCAGTAATGTAAAGCAAATATGTACAGGGTAGTTGAAACTCAATGAAGTCAGGCCAATGAACAACAGGGCACACGCCAAGTCCCCGGCAGCGGCGCCAAAAACTTGGTAGGCCTGGAAATGGTTTCTATTTAGCCTACTTGTGATAACCGCAAGTGCACGGTGTTTTTAATGAAGAAAAGGGCAAATACGGGTCGAACCACAGAGACTTGTGGTGCTGATGTTGATCTAAGGCTTTCTTCTACTGAATTTTAGCAAGTGGAACACAATTATAAGTTGTTGTCGATGCGACTGAGATGAGAATGTGAAGTGACTCTAAACTAAGGTATAAAACAGTGACAAAGGGGATGCTAGGGTCTTCAATTCACCTCTAACTCCTATTGTAAGTTCAACTCGGTTGAGCTTTCTTGTCCTGTGGACGATAAGGGCGGTGTCAATTCCACCACCTATCTAAGGGGTTTCTCCATATAAATCTTCAAATGACAAATAAAGTACTAACCCGAGTATTAGTTGTCTAATTAAGCACAACTAATCAAAGGAATTAGTAATTGTGCCTAAGGAATGAGCCGTAGCAATCTCAAAACAGTTGTGACCTAACTACAATGGATACAAGGCATCCATTGTGAGAGAAAAGCTTTGGATGCTAAATTTGAAGACATGTTTATAATTTAAGCTTGCAAGAACAACTTAACACAGCTAATCATCACAATCAGAAATTAGGGTTTCATTGAAACCCTAGCAACTAAAAATTAGAACATCATAAAACAACAATTAACACAAAAATAACTCTACAGGTGGTGCTCCAGCTGCCTGTGCATCCCCTCAAACACACACAACACACTTCTATTTATACATGCACAAAACCCCCAAAGACCAAACCCTAAATTTACTTTAAAATAGAAATTAAACACAAATTACTCTCACCCACGTCGCTCAATCCTTTGAATCAGTGCTCTTTTCCGTTCTCGCGGCTCAATTGACTCCTCCCGCTTTTTCCCTCAACTATTGATGAAACCCTAACCTAATTCTGTCTATCTCTCTCTTAGCTCCTAAAGAAGAAGCTACGAAAGAGCTATAAAGTGATTAGGAGGGGCAAAGGAGGTGCGGCTGTTGCAGGAGTGGTTGTGGTGTGTCAGGAGGTGATGAAGGTGGAGATGTCTGTGCAGAGCTCTGCACTGTCGGGGTGAGGGAGAAGAAGAGAGGATAAGAAAGAGAAGAAGAAGAGAGGAATGGGTTTGTCGAATAGGGTATAGGGTGTTGGGTGCTGTGGTGTGAGGCAGGGACAGCGGAGGAATGATGAGAAGGCCTCAGCGAGCGTTGGATGCAACGAGACGAGATCTGAACGACTGAGAGAGACTCTGAGTGTTTTGGTGTTGAGCGAGCGCATCAAGATATGATGAGGAAGTCGTAGCGAGCGTAGGATGTGGAGAGTGAAGATCTTAACGGCTCGGGATGAGCGGGTTCGGATCCGGGTCATGGGTAGCTCTAGCCTATGTCTTCCTTGTTGGGTTGCAACTGATTCGCGCGCGGGCTTTGGCTATCTGCTCCATAGATGCTCGTCTCCAATTCTTTGCTCTTTTGGCTCCTCAATTTCTCCGAGCTTTATTTATTACCTAAAAGCACAAAATTAATTAATACAAATATTTATTCTTGAAAACAAAGAAAACACGAATATAGGATAATATCTGATTTATGAGCACAAAAGATGAGTAAAATGCCAATAAAAAGGTGTATAAATATGCACTATTTGGCACTCATCAGCCACGACCCACGTTCACACGAAGAGGGAACGAACTTTTATGGCGAGTGGTGACCGAAAGGGAAAATCGTATACCGACATCGCCATTATCAATTAGCGGGGAGACTGTTACCGGTCTCTCCACCTAATGGAATGGTACAACAACAACGAACCACAAGAGCAAGTGTTAGATGCTCCACAACAGCTGCAAGAGGGCACCAACTCCACAACTGATGAGATTGAAATCGTTGGGGAATCTCCTAGGCCTGTCTCCATCAGCTCAACCTTGAGTACGGATAAACGCACGAAGCTCGTGGAACTTCTCAAAGAGTACCAAGACATATTCGCTTGGAGATATGAATAAATGCCGGATTTAGATGAAAATTGGTCACCCATCATCTACATGTCATACCGGATCCAAGTCGGTTAAACAAAAGAGAGTTAGGAAAATGGATAGATCGTGTGTTGCATAGATTTCGAGAGACTTGAACAGTCTTTGCTCAAAAACGATCCTCCTCAACCTAACATCGACATGTTAGTAGATGCAACCAGGGGACACGACACATTCTCCTACATGGATGGATGTAGCGGCTACAACCAGATAAGGATGTACGAGCATGACGCAAGTAAGATAGGTTTTTGAACTCCTCTCGGAAATTTTTATTATACCATACTGCCATTTAGTTTAAAGAATGTCGGTGCAACGTATCAACGCTCTGGAAATCTTCCACTGGAGTCGATACCTCAAGGGAACAGTCTCTAGAAGATAACGATGTCCACGCGTCATATCGAGCAAGATCCGGGCGAGTCACTCTATCAGGCAGTGGTCGAACAAGATTCAGGCGAGTCACTTTATCGCATGCAAAGGGTACCGTCTATCATGCTATATTGGAGAATCTACGCTTTTGGTCATCCTCTGGAGCTGTTGAACGCTCATCTACAATAACATATGCCCTGATAGAAAGAACCAGGCCTGCTGGTAATGAAGAGCCTCATAATGTTCGTAGGGGCATATATCTCACCAACAGGTGATACAACCTTCAGCCTTCTGCAAGCCGTTCCCTGAAGCACCAAGAGGAAAACTACCGAGATACAACATCCTGCGCGTCCTCCAACTCCAACTCCAGTACCACATGCACGACTCCCACAATGATGAAACAACGTCCAAGATATTCCATACCTGGCTCGACAACAACCACTATGAACAAACCATGTAAACCACGCTTGGGGACTAAGGCTCAGTATGAAGTTCCTTCACCGTCAGTCAAGGACTTCTTCAACACGAGAAGATTGTCGACCAAGAATCATGGAATTCGCAAGGGTAAATCGAATCAAGAGGAAGCCACTAACGCTCCCTCCACAGGTCTGCTTCAATGGTCTATTCAAGAGCTGCCTCAATGCTCTCTCCGGGACCCATGTTCGCTTCATAATCTTTCTTCAACACTCTCTCCAGGATCCACCTCAACGTTCGCACCAGAAACCACTTTAACATCCTATCGATCCGTTTCAACACTCAAGCTGCATCAATAATCTGCGCTCCGCCAAGTTATCTTTGATGTACTCATTGCTCAACATACGTCTCATCCATCCTTCATGAGGGCCAAGCGGAGCATGAAAAACCTTGAAGTCGATAAGAGAAGGGTTATCTTGTGGAACGGATATTTTCATATAGTTGAAAGGGCGTGGTGAACAACTCATCATCAATGTTCGGCATATCTTTGAAGCTGTTAACACTTCCTGACTTGGCACCAGCATTATCCCCTTAAGACATCTCAACAGAGTTCTTTTCTTTATTCTACAATAAAAGACAGAGTCGCTTGTATAAAAACGCGTGAGATGTGTAGTCACACATGACAGAACACACATTCACGTTGGAGTACACAAGGCTGGTATTGGGTCCAAACACCGATGTTGATCAAGTCACAAGTCCTGTGTTGATCAAGTTTCAACTCTGGTGTTGATCAAGTCTTAAGTCCGGTGTTGATCAAGTCACAAGTCCTAGATACTCAAGTTTCAAGTCCGGTGTTGATCAAGTCTCAAGTCCGGTATTGATCAAGTCACAAGTCCGATATTGCTCAAGCTTCAAGTCTAGTATTGATCAAGTCACAAGTCCCAGATTGCTCAAGCTTCAAGTCCGGTATTGATCAAGTCACAAGTCCGAATTGCTCAAGTTTCAAGACCGGTGTTGGTCAAGGGCACGAGGTCTGTATAAAGGTGACATTCGATTAGGCATACACGATATGGGACCCACATTCAATCAAGCATATATGGCGGGACCATATTTATTTGCACAACACGGTTCTCTTATGTCATGGGAATCATGTTCACGAAATTCAAGCCCACGTTCGATCAAGCAGCGCAGAGCCCCACGAACGAAGCGGCGCAAAGTCACCGTTGATTAGGCACAACCCCACGATCGAGCGAAGCAGCGCAATAACCCTCGACCTAATCGAGCATAGCAAGGTCGATCTGGCAAGACCGACATTCAAACGGAGCAAGCACGGAGCGGGCCCTCGACCGAAGCAGGCATAGCAAGGTCGATCGAATCAGGCAAGACCGACATCATACTAGGGGAACGCTCTCCTAGATGCCTTTTGAACGTGACATACTCCAAGGACAGGATGACCCGTCTCTCCTGGTAACATCTAACTTTGTCTCATAAGCTTTGTCTTTAACTGTCACCATCTCATGCCTACCCCACAATGGTGTAACCATTACGTGCTAGGCAGGGGACTTAATGTTGATGGTGGATTTTCATTTAAGGTTAAAATTGTAAAATCCAGAAAACTATGCTACGACATCTTGTAAAAGATAAAGCCATTAATAAGTGATTGGATACTCCTTCACTTAATTCACCTGAATGGAGCATGTGGCAAAATCCCATTCTCATGAATACATGAAATTCATCCAGAGGTTGGAGCATGTAGCAACAATCCCATATACCCCGTGAATTTCTAGCATTATTAATTAATGCGCAATCAGCCTTGTATTTCGTACTCATTATCGCATGCGGATGACGATCGAGTGTTACTCTTACAAGAGCAACACGAACCTCCAAGCATTATAATGAAACCATGTACGAAATACCCGTACAGCTGACTCTCGGTGTGTTATACTAGCCCGATTGAGCTCCTCTAGGTGTGTTATACTAGCCCGATTGAGCCCCTCTCGGTGTGTTATACTAGCCCGATTGAGCATCCGGACTGACCGTATCAGTCCGGATATGATCACGGTCACCCAACTCCATAAGCATGATTGATGACCTGCATCAATTCCATCACCCCCAAGCGTGTATGGAATATCCACTGCCGAACCAACGCGGACCCCGCATGGCCGGCCTCTCCGAGATCGGCCAAGCTTGCCAAAACGTCCAAACCGGAGCGTATGGGCGGAAAACCCTAAGTTAAGGTTTGCGGCATATTACATGTGTCGCAAAATGTCTCAACCATCCATCTTCGCAGTATAGATGGAGGGTGTAGATGTAGATTCAAAGGGCCCGCAGTATATCAACACAATCACCGTGGGCCCGCCTACATACCTGACCAATCGGTCAGGACCAACCATGGCTGGTGATCGTGTGTCAATCCGTCAAAATTAATTTCACTTTCTTACGCACTAAATTTAAATGAAGCACAAGGTAAGGAAGAGTTCAGATCCACAGAGAGGCAATTGTTGTTAAGTAATTTTCGCCTTCTAAAGTAACCCAAGGTATGTTTGTTGTTTTAAAAAAATAAAAATAGTTGAAAGCAAAGTAAATAATTTGAGAAATCAATAAGGAGAAGATATTGGTCAAGGGATAGTATCATTCACAAGCATGTATTTTCATCAATGATTAGAATTGGTATTTAATCTCGTATTTATTAAAAGTCCTAGGATATCTTGATCGCAAGTATAACCCGTTTAATTCCCCGTTTTCATCACAACCACATTAAAAGATGCATATGTGAATTCTTCGTCAAAGCAACCTAAAGTGTAAAAGCACAATTAAGTTTAACTCCCTAAGAGCATTAAGTTTTATGGAATAAGACTCATCAATGCAAACGAATGTGTAAAAGCACTAGACGTTTTAACAAAAGTTATGACTCACTTGTGACTAGTAGGATGTATCACTACAAGCACTAACCACAATTATGCTACTTAGAATCGTGGATAAACAACTTTTTCGTATTGAAAACCCTAATATAGCTCTAGAGATGAACACAAATCTGATTGATTCCGACTCAACCTAACAAGTTTTCAAATCTTATGACAATATTAATTGTGAATCACAAACAATAATTACTGAGACAAAACTAATTCATTGAATCAAAAGCATGTTGAGAAATCAACTTTTATCCCATAACCAATAAGATGTTTAGCTACTCATAGCTATGGAGTTCATCATCATCAATATTCAATAATAAACAAGGAAGAAGAAGAACAAAACCAAACCCTAGAAGTGTAAACAAAAGTGGCTCTCCAAAAGAATTCCCAAGAAAAAGATATCTTATGTGTTGTAGAAAACCTCCCTTTTATAGCCTTTCTCTCCTTCCAAAATTACGTTTAGTCTTCAAAGTCCATTAGGTGAGAGTCCACCAAGCCCACAAGGACGAGAAACCCGTGTAGAAAATACGCCCCAAAATCGGTCGCCAGAAGTCTGGGATTGTGGCCGGAAATCAGCCGGAAAGTCGCCGGAAGTAGGCTCCGGTGACCGACAAAGTCGCCCGGTCACCGGTCAATCGGATCGGATCGGGTCAAGTCAACGGGTGAGTCGGATCGGGTCAAAACTGGATCAGCTGAGTTAAACCGGGTCTATCAGGGCTAGTCACCTTGGCCTAGGCTAGTTCCGAGTTTGGATCAGGCTAGTTGCACTTGGGACAGACTTATGAAGCACGATCATTGTGCTTCACCGCAACCATTAGGCCTGGACTACACCAACCATGATGGCTATGCTACTACTCCTCCAACAGAATGATGGCGTTCTCAAACAAAGACTATCATCAGCTTGACACTTCACAGCCTTCTATTCAATCACATTTCATCTCATAATCACCAAAGATCCAAAACTCCGCCCTCTGGGTTCACTTGTCCTTCAAACTCCCAGCAGAACCAATCTCCACTGAGACTTCCACCGCAACAATGCCACCAACAATTCTTCCCGAGTTCAAACCTCCGCGCGCTGCAACAACAAGGCTAATCATCATACTCTTCAAACACCACCAGTTCTAAGTATCAACAACAACCCCTCTCGGCCTTGCGGTGCCAAAGCTGGACAAACACCACTCGCAATGCAGCCTTTCACTCGCCTAACTACCAACATTGCAACTCCACCCGAGTACCCGTATTTATCATCGCTATCACTAGCCTAGACTATACCGCAAATTCAAGAGTTCCATTCTTGCGCCTTAACCGCACCTACAACAAATCACTTCCACCCGACCCGCAACTCAAGAGCCACTAGCTCAAAGAACCCGCAATCCGCCCGCAATTACATCACACAAATCTCCCAAGACTGACTTCCAATTAATAAACCAGTAATACCTCCTACAACAAAGACTGCCACATTCCCTGTACCACCGGCTAAGTTACAAACCCAAACAGTAACATCACAAGCCTTCACTCCAACTTCACCACGCAATTGCTCAAAGCCCGGAGCTTAGCTTGCCTCCGCATTGGCCAACCCGTCACTTGATGCACACCACCGCAATCCCGTGGATAAACACAACTCAACCAACTATCCTAATCGTATCGCCTCTTGCAGCCTTCTACACCCGAGTCTCCACTACTTCCCCGTGACAACACCCATTTCAATGCTCAAAACCCAACCATAGCATCTCGGCCTCACCGCACAACATCATAAAACACCCGCAATTCCTCCCGAGCCAAAACCATTTCCCCATAACCTCACCGGCAACACCAAAATCATTGTATTCCACAATGAAACCCATATTCATCAACCACTGCTCCAAGAACAAACCCATTCCTTCCAATTTCACAGGCATTACCACCACAAGCACCACAGCCAACACCATCAGAAGTACCTTGAATCAAAATCCCCTGGGTAAACCTTAAGAGCTCAAAACCACCTCCATCTTCATCACGAATTAATCAACCACCTCCAAGTCTCACCACTGGACAACATCAATTGCTCGGCAATCCAAAGACAAAGAAACCCATTTCCAAAGATACTCAAACTCCTTTGCTTGAGCTTTAGTTACCAACAAAGCTGCATCTCCATCACTAATTCACTGTAACATCAGCTCCAGCCACAATCTCCAAACTCATTCCATTTCTTGTCCACCACCTCAGAACCCATCAAACTCAATCACCATTCACAAAGACTCAATCGATCTCGCATCATGTTCTTCGCTGAAAACCGTTAGCAGCTTCCTCCTCCTTCTCTATGAATTCAATCGAACATCCACTATCTCCCCTCGTTTCGATTCATCAAGACCCTAACTCAGAAATGAGAATCCAAAACCCATTACGTATCCAAATTCAAATCTCTACTTCACCCGAAGCTTCACAACTTCTTCCATTTCCCTAATTCAACCTGGCTCAACCCATCTCCATTCTTTTATCCAAATTAATCTCTCCTTCGCTCCTCATTCCCATGAGCATCATCGATCTCTCGCCATGACAAGCCCTCTCCTTAAGTCCTCTCTTTCTCTCTCGATCCGGTTTGGTGAGAAATAATAATTGAGAAATAAATTTTCAATTTTTGGACAAAGGTAAGAAGCCATTATCTCTAAGCGCCTGAGAATCGGATAAGGGCCACCTC
>JAJJWW010016902.1:0-151895 GCA_023531295.1 Papaver armeniacum | reverse complement strand
TATAAAATACACGGTACAAACATGATCCTCCAACTTTTGAACTTGCTTGTTTGAAATTTGGTTGATGTGGTTGAATGATCTTTGGCGGTATGTAATTCATGTTGTCCTTCGCTATCCCACTCTAGAGCCTTGTATACATATATGAAGGTCCAATACCTTACGATCCCAAAGTATCGGTGATCAAGTTTAGGAAACTTAAACGTTGGACGTTGATTCTTCTGGTCGGTCGATAATATCTATTTCAGCAAGAGATGGCCGTAGGATAATTGAAACTTTTGGTGAATAAAAGCTGAAATTGCTTGTAGCCCAAGACACCTAATTGTGTTCTTCGGAATATAGCTATTTTTGGAATGTAGCAACATGGAGAATAGCTAGGAAAACTTTTAATATGAACGCCTATAAAAAGAGAACGTCCTATATGAGAAACTAATTAAGTCTTCTTATTCTTATTCTTATTCTCCTTCACGTCGTCCCTATAAAATAAAACAAGTATTTGTTGCGAGCGAAGCAATATCGAAAAAACAATGTCAAGAACAAGTATTCCCGAAGAGATCCAAGAAGAGATTTTATTAAGGTTACCTGTGAAATCCATCTTACGTTTCAAGTCCGTATGCACGAACTGGTATGCATTACTTTCTAGCCGCAAGTTCATAAAGGATCACCTTAATTTAGCCACCAAAAGCCCCCTTAAAAACAGAAAATTTATGATCAGAGTCAGTGATGAGTCCGGGGAAGCTAATGATATATTTTACTCCATAGATTATGCTTCAGTATTATCACCAACGTCATGCAAGTGTGACGGAGCTGTTATGATGAATTACCCAAACGACAATAATGCTATGCCAGAAAATATTCCTCATTGGATTGTGGGATCTTGCAATGGCTTGATTTTATTATTGTCCCTCTATACTGATGCGCTATTTCTTTGGAACCCATCTACAAAAGAGTACACGGAAATTATAGAAGCACGACCGAATAATGCAGAAACCCATCTTTCCTATGGGTTGGGTTACGATGCCAAAACTGATAACTACAAGTTGGTATGTATTGCAACCGGCAACTTTGATAACGCCGGATGGTTTGATGATTTTTCTGAAGTTTATGTATACACAGCTGGTTCATGGTGTAGAGGCCAAGACATCCCTTATGCGTATACTGGTGTAGCTCCAGGTGTGCTTCTGAATGGCGCTCTACATTGGTTAGGTGAAGCTGCTCATTCGTCAGGCGATACCGCTACTCGTGAAGAAACTATAATTTCCTTTGATATTAACAGCGAGAAGTTCATGGATTTGCCACTTCCAGACGAAATTATGACATGTCCAAAAGAGGGTGCTTATGCTCTCCGAGTGCTGGGAGATTCCCTTTGCTTAATCTGTAGAGTCCCTAAGGTTCGTGTTGATGTATGGGTTATGCAAAATTATGGAGCGAGAGAATCTTGGACTAAGGAATTCTCCACTACCCAAGAAAGAATTGCTAATGCAGATCCCGATTCGTTAAAGTTCTATCGCTCTTTAAAAAATGGTGAGATCCTAATAGAGAATGGTGAACGTCTTGGTTTGTACGACCAAAAGAATGACATCGTTAGGTTCCTGAATATAAATGATATCGATGTTGGTGACTTTTCCTTGGCGAGTTACGTGGAGAGCCTAGTTTCAGTAAACTCAGGTACTTATATGGGTGAAATGGAAGAAAATAAATGGAAAGATGCTAGTGAAATTCTAGTTTCTCATTTGATGAAAAACTCTCAAGTCAAAATGGAAGCAGTTGCAGATAAAGAAGTGAAACGCAAGCATAATGAATTAGCTGAAACTAGTAGTAGTTCAAAAAGAAAACGAACATCCGATGAAATCCTAGAATTGGATGCTGTTAATTATGCTCTTTGAGGTGTCAACCGTGTTTTTTTTTTTTTTTTTTTTTTTTTGTAAATCGTTTTGTGCTGCTGTTCATGGTTGTAGTGATATCATATGGGTTTCTCAAGCCAGTGTTGTTTCAAGAAATGGTTGTAAATCTCCAGTGCTGTTTAATTGTTTGAATGTCAGACTTTGTATTGGCATTTAGCATGATATCACTTCACAATTTTGTTTACATTATTATCAATGTACCTCATTTGATTTCCCATGGTTGTTTGATCATTTAGTTCTGACTTGTAACCTACACAATTTAGTTACACCATTTGAGCTAATGACGGAGCCTCAAGAGGCAACCTAGGAGATGCGGGTCATTGCAAGATTTTCTTCGTTTAGAAACTCCCACCATTCTTTTCTTTGTGCTATAGGTATCGTTTTCTTCCTCAGAATTGTTAATGTTAAGAACACTAATATCAATTGGAAATGCTTTCATATTTTTTAATGTTTTAATCTTACATTATTCTGTTTTATATCAAGATGTCAGAATCATTCTCACAATTTGTTGGAAAATTTGGGTAAAAACGGAGGATGAAATAAATACAAAATAAATTGTTGTACTCCAAAACTTTCAAGGCTCATAAGATTTCTTTTAGACGATTATTTCTACCCTCCCAATATCAATTGGCGATTGCAACAGGTATGCGAAATAATGCCTTCAGGATACAATGAAAGCCCTACAACAGAGAAATTGGATTCAAGGTTTGCACCCCTTGACCCAATCAAGAACACACTAGAAATAATTCTGATGATGCTTTAGAAAGAGAGAAAACAGGTTGAATTTATTGATGAAGAATGGGAGAATGCCTTCACTATTTATAGGGATATTCATGCCTATTGGAGATGCCTCTTCACTCCCAAAACACACATAAGGTGTCTATTGGGAATGGTTGCCTTTTTGAACCATCACACCTATTAAAGGTGTCTCTTCATCTCCAACTAACATCCATTGTGTTTATCCAACACAGAATACTTCCCCATCATAGCGGCAAACCAAAACATAAAACCATTTTATTTTCTAAGATATTGAAAATATCCAACAATCTCCCCCTATTTTCAATAACCAAAAACATGAAAATAAAAATAAAACAAAACTTTTAAATCATAGTGGTCGCATCACACAAGTGATCGCCTACGTACCCGAGTGGGATCAAGCCAACGTAGTTCAAGCACAATTGAGACTAAGCATCATCGTTGAAATCAACACATAAATGATAGGTATCTTTTGGATTTGAACCTTCACTTAGTGTAAGAAACTCAAAGCCTTATCGAGATTCTATGGTGAAACCAGTCTTGAACCAAGTATCCCTTATGATAAAACTGGAGTCTCCACACATATTGATTTCATAAATCATGTGTTCTGTAGCCAAGCACGTTAATGGCCATGTGCTTATACAGCGTAGTTCAAGCTAAATTGAGACTAAGCATCATCGTTGAAATCAACACATAAATGATAGGTATCTTTTGGATTTGAACCTTCACTTAGTGTAAGAAACTCAAAGCCTTATCGAGATTCTATGGTGAAACCAGTCTTGAACCAAGTATCCCTTATGATAAAACCTGAGTCTCCACACATATTGATTTCATAAATCATGTGTTCTGTAGCTGCACGTTAATGGCCATGTGCTTATATCCTTGATTCATGAGTCTTCTTTAGATAACGGTCTTCTTCTCTTAGGAAACGGCCTGATTTGCATACTCATATAGGTAAGTCTCGAAGGTGTTTCTGCGAGACACCTTGTGTTAAAAGTTAGACTTATTAAGGATTTATATCCATCCTGTTTTCTTGCAGAAACCAACACTAATTAGAAATGGGAAGTTTTATATTAGTGCTCCATAATCTACATCCATAACTTGTTGGTACCACATTGAACCTTGTTTATCTTTTTCAAAACATAGGTTGGGTTTCTGCTATGGGAGATCAACCTTCCTTCACAGACCTTAGTCCCATTTCTTTATACTTCATTGAAAACATTTCCTTTGGGCGACTTTCCATAAATATGTCTGCCAAGTTTTTCTCCGTTTCAATGGCTAACTGCAATTACTCCTTTCTTAGTAATTGACTTACCGTTCAATGTACAAGACTTGTATTTCTTGACCTTTCATTATAAGTCTTTGTTGGAGACGTTATAGATCATAGCCTGATTCACAATTAATCAAGACCGCTTGAGATGGCTTCTTCCAAAAAATGGGATCTCTACAAGTTAGGTTCTAAGCCACTCCTCCTCATTAATTTGCATCTACTCATGCAATCAATTCTCGAAAACATTATTAAAAAATGTTTCTATTTAATTTTACAAAATAATTGTAACTTCTCTAGGAATCATAATTAACATTCACAGTTAATTCACAATAAGTCATTCTAGACTTGCATTCACTAGAGGCATATGAAATTTGTAGGCAATTTACTTGCTATTTCAACAAGAACATAATTACGATGAGTAACTCCTCTACTCATGTCCAATCTTCTACAAATTTATATCCAAAAACATAGACAATGTCTATTTAACATTTTACATTATGTAATGCAAATGTTCATCATTTATGCATCGGTAATATCAGTAACACCTCATCGTTGGATATTTGATCGCGCGCCCAATATTTCAATACGTTACATATTCACCGGTATTCCATTTTTCGATGTCATTTAAGACATGCCAACTTCCAAATTTTGGAACCTATAATTGTTTTTGCAAGAATTATACTCATATCATAAAATTTGTTATCTCAACAATTATTGATGATTTTGGTTATAAAATAACCTACCGACTAGAAAATTTTATATGACATTCTCATACAAATTCTCCCCCATTTCATGATAATTTTCAAATCCATAAATGCAACTAAATGTCATGAAACACGCTTTTTTGTTTAGAAACTTTTATGCATCATTTCCTTCGCATTAAATGGCATATAATGGGAGAATATCTCATGTCTCCTGATTTTAAAAAATCTACAGAAATATAAAATTTCTAGTGCATGCATACATATGTGACTAGTATTCTTCGCATATAAGCAAACGTCAATTCATACAGATAAATTTAATCCATGAATCTTGGGTTTCAAATTCCAATAGTTAGTTCTTGGGAAATACACAAATGGATGCAATCATATTCATGCTATTAGTCTTACTAATAATCAAAATTTTAATGCTTAAATCATTAGTCATTTCAAAAGTGCATGAATCACACCATCATCATAAGAACGGAAACACATATTAAGTGATATCAAAAACTCAATATGTCAGTGGATAAAGAAATTAGATACTTATCTTAAACATGATGACAAAATCATGTTCCACCAAGGCACCAACCGTTCTTTGTCTTCATCTCTTCAATAGATGTATCGGTGCATCACTCATCCTTATTTCTTCTACAGACGAAAGATACCTCAAATCGATCAGAAAACCTAATCCCATTATCCCACGTATCCCGTGTATGGAAAATAAGAACCAACTTCTTTCATTCCAAAAATCAACCAGGAAACGTTCTTATAAAATTGAATAATACTTTCATCCTCTGCCGAATCTAATCGTCTAAAACTGTTGGAAAATTTGGGTAAAAACGGAGGATGAAATAAATACAAAAGAAATTGTTGTACTCCAAAACTTTTAAGGCTCATAAGATTTCTTTTAGACGATTATTTCTACCCTCCCAATATCAATTGGCGATTGCAACAGTATGCGAAATAATGCCTTCAGATACAATGAAAGCCCTACAACAGAGAAATTGGATTCAAGCAGGTTTGCACCCCTTGACCCAATCAAGAACACACTAGAAATAATTCGATGATGCTTTAGAAAGAGAGAAAACAGGTTTAATTTATTGATGAAGAATGGGAGAATGCCTTCACTATTTATAGGGATATTCATGCCTATTGAGATGCCTCTTCACTCCCAAAAGACACATAAGGTGTCTATTGGGAATGGTTGCCTTTTTGAACCATCACACCTATTAAAGGTGTCTCTTCATCTCCAACTAACATCCATTGTGTTTATCCAACACAGAATACTTCCCCGTCATAGCGGCAAACCAAAACATAAAACCATTTTATTTTCTAAGATATTGAAAATATCCAACACAATTATGCTTGGAAGATATGATCCAACGGCATTCTATACGTGCAATATCTTAATGTGAGTGACATTAAAATCCTCTCGGTTGTCGATAGAAGTGTTGAATGGATACTGATTTGGTCGATTGTTTCGCATTTGTTCTCATACTTTGATTTGGTTATTTTGTTTATCTGTGTAGGGCATTCGGTATAGTTCACAGTCAAGAACTGCAATAGGTTGTTGGTGTCTATTAGTTTGTTCAGACACTTATTTTTTGGTGCCTAGGAAGTTTGTTTTCTTACTTGCAATCATATTTGTTTCTTTGTTCATAATGAATATAATGATTTTTTGTAAATGTATATGTATGAAGTGTAAATTGCGGATAGTTTGCAAATTGAGAATGTTTGACAGATTGAAAAATACAAGATTGCAGGCCTGTGTTTCAGGTTCAGTTGTTGTATTGCAGGCCTGAAACATCAGTTGTTGTATTGCAGGCCTGTGTTTCAGGTTTAATTATGCAGGCGTGTAAACTGGAAGGCCAGGTCCATGAGAATGACCTGGACTATCCATTTTTTTTAATTGTAATTGAAAGAATCGTCACAGGGTTAACTATGACCAAAATTGTGAAGAAAAACAACACGTGTCATCATCTTAATGTTGTTATAAATGAGAGTAAAAGTTAAACGTTACAGTAGTAGTGGCAAAAAAATGACGGGTGTCCATCAGGATTTGTTGCAAAGAGTATGTTACACTTATATGTGTTTGCAGTCGTAACAAAAAGTGACACGCGGAAAAACTTAATAGTTGCCTACCTGGCGGCGTAAGACACATCACCGAATTGTTGCAAAGTTAAATAACAATTAATCTGTTATAATTATTGTGACAAATGAGCCACGTGTCGGTATCTTAAAATACAAGCGATTACAACTGTTACAAAAAACCATAACAATTAATATCACAAAGATTTTTCTCACGTGTATGTTACAAATTTAATCAGTAACATATATGCTCTGTGACAAAATCCTGGTTTTGGTGTAGTGAAGAGACCATTATATCTTGCAGTGAATTAAGAGATGATCATGGGACTCTTCTTCGATGCCACACATAATGCAAGAATTGTAGATTTCTATCCCTTTTCTATTTACCAAATCAATAGTGTTAAGCCTCTTAAGAACAGCTGATCGACTCGACCACGTACAAGTCCCTTGCAATTTCATATGCAACGTATATGTATATGTCTCGACTTTTTTTATTTTTTTTTATTTTTTTTTCGATAAGCGACTAGTTTTTGATAAACTGAACACAGCATACAAAGTGGTCTTTATGAATACTTATAACCCATATGTTTTCCTTTATGGATGACAAGGTGCAAATGAATTTTGTGCAATAACAATGCAATTAATTTTTTTTTCATACACCTAGAATAATAACCGCATAACATGTTATGCGCCGTGAAAATTGATGTATAACCTATTATGCATCTATAAAATTTGTTGCATAACCTGTTATGCATCCGAAAATATGATTTGCATAATGCGCCATGCATTGAGAAAAGTGTTGCATAATCTTTTATGCATCGAGAAAATAGATGTATAACTTTGATATGCATCCGTAAATATGGATGCATCTTGCATTATGCATCAATTTTTTATATGTACACAGCGCTAAAATCAACAAAAAAATGGTAATATAACTTGTTATAGATGCATAATTTTGTTATCCAAATGCATAATGTGTTATGCAAAGGAGAAAATGGTTGCATAATTCGTTATGCGTCTCAGAATGTATTATGCATCGTTTTTGGTGATCGCATAATGGTTATGTATCAAGTTTTCAAAATTTTCCCTAAAATGAAGATCACCTCCGATTTTTTCATGAAAAACAAAAATTTGATATTCTTGTTTGTACTCGCTATGTAGCTCTTTTAAAAAGATTTCCAACGATATAAAATTTGTAAAATTCTAAGGCGCGGATTTTTAGATATGTTATGTCTAAGTTGCGCTTCCAATTATACCCCTGAAAAATTAGGCTGCATAAAAGATAGTATGCATAACGAGTTATGTATTGATTCATATAATTATGGGTGTCACGGTACCAAAAATTAATTGTGGCCTGACAATGAGAATAGTATTATTTTTTTTGGGTCTCCCCTAATTTTCCCATACTTAGCCACCGTATTTCAAAACTGGAATAATAACATGGCACAGGCCCAACCTTGGATTTATGATGCCGTGGGATTCTAGGAAGTAGGAATCACCGAGTTGGGAAATCCCCAGGATTCCTAAATTATGCACCACATCAACTATATATAGATATACAACCATATACAGTATTTACCACGGCACAGAAGAGCAAATTAAAATTTCGTGTGAAAGGAAGCAATAATGCCGAAGATTCCAGAAAAGATCCTAGAAGAGATTTTAGTAAGGTTACCGGTGAAATCCGTCATGCGTTTCAAATCCGTATGCAGGAGGTGGTATACATTAATTTGTAGTCCTAAATTTGTCGGGGATCGCTTGATTAGGGATGCAAACTGCATAGAGGGTAGAAAGTTGAACGTTTTCTTCCGATAGATTCTGGTTGAAAAAAGATGTCTTTATTTTTTTTGGTATTGCAAATGTGATAGAAATTTTTGCGAATGTTCAAGAGGACCATAATATGAAATTTTTGCTTATCAGCTTTGCTCTGCGACTGAGTATTTTTTGTTTAATTGTTCAAATGTCAGACTTGTTATCTCTGTTTGTTCTATTGGCGTTTAGCATTATATGATCCGTCTACTATCTTCTTGTCAGTGTCAATGTATCTCATTTGATTTCCCATGGTTGTTTGATTCCCTTATTTGTGACTTGCGAGTACCTGTTTCGAAAATCATATTTTTATTATCAAAAGGAGAATCAAGTAGGAGACTGAATTACAATTCCACTCTCGACTAGTACGTACACAACACAACAAATAAACTACATGCACCATTAGTTCTAAATCCTGAAGTTTTCATTCGTGTCTTTAATGTTCGAGTTGATATATATGGGTCAAGCAAGAATATGGTGTTGGGTGCAATAATCAAAAGCAAGGAAAAATCAAATAAGCAAAAGTTATTGATACTTAGCTCCTTTACAGTGGAAGTGATCGATTTGATGAAATGATTTAGCTCCCAAATCTCCGCAACAACAACAAGGCAAAACTTTGGAAAAACAGAGTGAGTCACGTGTTCAACACGTTTCCCTTAAGACATTACACCCGGCTACACTCAAGAGTGATGCTATGGCCCTTACAGGACGGATATCTCCAGGATAAAACACCCTACTACACCTACTACTAGCATATGTAGTAGATGCTCAACTTGAGCTTGGCAACTCCGAAAAACCATAAAGAAAAATCGCGAACGTTTGAGAAAACAATATAAAATATTTTTTTCCCTTGGGGGTCCCTCTAAATATAGAACAACCCCCTTCCCATGATTTTTACAAAAGTAGTGAATTTGTTTATATAATGAAACAAAACAACTTAAGAAGACTCTTAAAACAATTAAAAAGTGGAAACTCCACAATGTGGGACTAATAAGTTTTTTCATTCACAAAAGAAAACAATAAAGTATAATTTTATTAAAACCTTAAAAATCCTTTTTTAGTAATTGTTTTCCAACAATCCCCCACATGAATGAAAAATCAATAAAACACGAAAACACAGATAGATCTTGGTAAATCAACAACCCAATCTCACGACCTTAATCGATCAAAATACGGCATGATCGTGCATGTTGAAGTCATACTAGCCATTCCAACGTCATCTCCTCACACAACAAAGTGTGTTGACCACACAGGTCATACTATGGATTGCAAAAATCGTATAGTATAGAGAGCTTTCATCTTTAGTTCCTCACAAGTGAGACTAAAGGTTCCTTTCACCAAAGTGAAAAAACATGAACTAGTGAACCCTTAGGTCCTAAGTTCCAGTAATACCAAAACCATCAAAATAAAAATCACATAAAAAGCGTATGAAATACCATTTTAGGCAGAGGTGTCCATGAGGTCTTGAACCTTTGCTTAGTGAGTTATTACCGGAATTACTTGTTAGAGACAGTGAACTATGTCTTGAACTGCTAGCATTTGATGTAATTCGCGATAACAACCATTGATGATATCTCCAAGGGTGCTGCCAAGCTCTTGCCGTTTTGTCCAATTTGGCCCTGGACATATCCTGTTTCTCAGAATGCTCTAGAGAATCAAAGCTCATATTCTCATAGGAAGCGGCCCCACTTCCTCATTCAGATAGGTGAGTTTCCATAAAGAGTGTTACTTGCTACACCCCACTTCAATCTTAAATTGAAACTATAGAACTCAATAAGACTTCTTAAAAGTCATCCTTCACATGCAAATCACACTATCACGTCTACACCATAGGGAAGGGACAGAGAATGAAGTTCTCCGATAGTGTTTACCTTTACCCACCACAAATTAGTTGTCTCATTCGAAACCTTGATCATGGGATATCCATTCAAAGAAGGTTGAGTATCCTTCATGGCAAGTTTAATTTATGAGCTTAAGCCCCATCCCCTCGATGCATTTCTAACTATCTCTTTGGATAAACCTTTCGTCAAAGGTTACGCGATATTCTCCTTGGACTTTATCCAATCAATGGAAATAACGCCGATTGAGATTAATTATTTTTAGATTTAGCTATCATAGCTTGGATAACACAATGTATAGATATAGCTGGCACAGGCTTATGCCAGAGAGGAATGTCTTCTAAAAAGCATCTTAGGCACTCGGCACCCTCTCGTGCTTTATCTAACGCAATACTCTTAGATTCCATAAAGAATTGAGGAATATATGTCTGTTTGGAAATATTCCAAAAACAAACCCTCATGCTTGAGTGAAACCATATGCACTCGTAGACTTAGAATCCTCTGAGTCAACTATCCAGTTTGCATCATAAAGTCCCTCAAGGACAGCAAGATACCTTTCATAAATCAAATAAAAGGTAATAGAGTATTTTAGGTACCATAATACTCTACTAAGTGCGTCCCAATGCTCTTGCTCTGGACTAGAAGTATATCTACTTAACTTACTCACAATATAGGCAATGTCTGGACTCTTACAGTTTATTAAATTCATCAGACATCCTATAACTCTTGAGTATTCAAGTTAAGATACTCAATTTTCCTTATTTTTCTTGAGTCTACAAGAAGAATCGTATGAAGTACAAGCAGGCTTACAATCAGACTGATTGTATCTCTTAAGCACAAATTCAACATAATGAGAATAATTAAGACTATAAATGTTTGATTATCTTTTAATCCTCATCCCTAAGATTACATCAAAAAGACTTAGTCTTTCAAGTCAACGTTCTCATTCAGTGCATGGTTTTAGTGGAATTAATCACATCTATGTTTGTATCAAGTATAAACATATCATCAACATACAAGCATACAATCACGCAGCATCCTTAACAAGTTACTTATAAATATACTTGTCGATTCATTAACTTAAATCCACTACACATTATCTCATGATCAAATTTTCCATGTCATTATTTACGTGCTTATTTGAAAACCATACAAATATTTGTTCAACTTACAAACTTTGTCTTCATAACCTTTCACTACAAAATCCTCAGGTTGGTCTATGTAAATTTCTTTATCTAATTCACGCTTTTAGGAAAGCTGTCTTAACATTCATCTGATGTATCTCCAAGTTGTTTATGGCAACAATATCAATTAACATCTCAACGGAAGTAATACTCGTCACAAGTGAATAAGAATCAAGGAAATTTACACCTTCTTTTAGTTTATAGCCTTTAGCTACCAACTTAGCCTAATATTTTTCCACAGTCCCATATATCCAACGTTCCGACTCATTTACATCCCATGGTCTTACTCCTTAGAGGTAAACTAGCAAATTCCCAAGTCTGGTTTCGACGGACTGAGTCAATTTCACTAAATGAAGCTTCTTATCAGAATGGGGTTTCAGTATATTTCAAGTCTTCTTTACAAGTCTGGGGCTCAGACTAAGCTAGGCACGTTATGAAGTCGGCTTCATAAGAAGTCTCAAGTCTAACTGTTTTACACCACTTAGGCTCAACCTTAACTTCATCTTCCTTTAAGATAAGTTCTGACTATTTTAAAATAAATCTATGGGATCAACAACACATCTCTAATGAGGTACATGTTTAAGAATAAACATGTTCAAAGAACTCAGCATCCCTAGATTATGTAATAGTATTCACAACAAAGTCAGAAAAATCACATCAAAGTACGAAAAATCAGAACACGCAACCAAAAATCTATATGTAGAAGTATGCTCAGCATACCTATATGAAGACACAATCAACATTTTTGGTTTCTATCTAGTTCTTTTAGGAAGAGGAATGACAATCTTAGTCAAACACCCCCACACTTTGACTCATTCATAAGAAGGTCATCTACCTTTCCATAATTCATATGGAGTTTCATCCGATCCTTAAAAGGGTACTTTATTCAGATATACTAGTTAAGAGGACTACCTCCCCCACAAGGCCGCAGTAATCCCGAACTAATCAACATGGCAATTATTATCTCCTTAAGGATACAATTATTATGTTCAAGGCTTCTAATTGGTTTTCAACTTCAAGTTTATACATCTTAAGGTTGCATCATCCTTATCCCTAAGCAAGTATACAAGATAGTACCTCGTACAATCATCTACGGAAGTTATAAACCATCTATTACCACAGTGGTCTTGGGTTGAACTCATGTCAACTACGCCTAACTGAATTAATTCTAAGGGCTTAGAATTACTCTGAACATTTGTGCTAAAAGATTTTATAGCATATTCATTTCACTTTTGTGTTCAAGATCCAAAATAAATTTGGGTACACAAAATTTATGCTAGGAAGTTTATGTATTTACTTATAATTTTACTTCTCCAAGTCTACCATGCAAAACATTCAAAGACACACAAAAGAAAGTACATGAATCATCTATGTTCACTTCATCAGATTTTCCTTTAAGCTTATATAGACCCTAAGTCCTATAATTGTTGCCTAAAATTCATTGCCCTTAGTTATAACAAGTTTTCCACATTTAATTAAGATCTTCAATCTTTTACCATCTTCAAGAGAACAAGATACAAGATTCTTTCATATGCTCTAACATGAAAACTTCATTCATGTGAGAATATTACAGATATGAGGTTCTGCTCGACCTTTCCATTTTATACAACCTCTGTTGCAGGTGAGTTACTCATATAGAGTTTCTCGACATCTCCTATCCTCTTATAGGAGGTGAACAGGTCTCTGTTTCAACAAACATGCTTGGTGGCTCCAAAGTCCACCTACTGGTCTCTCACATTAGTTATTAAAAATAACTTCCGACATCATGCCACTGATCTCGTACTAGTTTGTTTCAACTAAATTAGCATTAACTATTTACTAATTAATGTTTTTATGTTTTCTATAATTTATTGCCGTATGGCTAGGATTTTACACACATAAAAATCACCCTTAATTAAAGTAATGCTAGATTCAGGTTTATGAAACATATCTTTCTTAAGAAGACTACGCTTAGAGTTGCGTTTGATTTCCAACCTTTGTCAGCTTTGGAAAAGTTGTGTTCATCCACATGCGCCTGTTAGCCATGTCCCTTTCCAGTTTCATGTCACAATCTTCGTTTATACTCTGACTACGGAGATGGTAATTTCCCAATCACCTAATACACCACATCTCAGAAACCTTAGTTCCGAACCGGAAAATAAAATATGAGTTTTGAAGATAACATCTTGATCTAAAAACTTCGTTTGAATCACCATTTCAAAAAACTCATGGTTACCCCCCCATAAAAACTACTTCAATTAACAACAAATTTCTGCCTGTCAGAATTTTTCAGGAACGTTTCTCTTTTTTGTAAAATATCAAAAAAATACTTTTACTAATCCAAAAATTCTGAAATTTTACGTGGGTAACTATCAGGATGTCTACTACGTTGTATCAAAAGGGTTCATCGAAATTCCTTTTAGGTTAATAGATAAACTTGAAACTCTACAGCTGACCAAAAATTCGTTTTTGTTTTTCACTCCACAATTAACATCCATGATTCACAAACCAACCAACCATATTTGAATATTACAAATTTTAATGTCTTAAGATTGTTGGGTGCAATAATCAAAAACAAGGAAAAATCAAATAAGCAAAATTTATTGATACTTAGCTCTAAAACCTCTACTTGTAATAGAGTCTGTCGTAAAATATGTCACTGGATCCCTCCTCCTTACAATGCTGTTACTTTAAACTGTGATGGTGCAGGTCAGCAGCAGTCAGCAAAATGCATCCATCTAAAAGACGTTGTAAGCGCCGAGCATGCAGAGGCCATGGGACTGTGGGAAGCTGTCAACTGGGCACATACTCTTCAGCTGGAGAAAGTACATTTTGAGCTCGACGCAAAGACGGTGGTTGATGCAGTGGTCAAGAACTCTCTTATAGACCGGCGACTCCTCAATTTAATCAAAGATATCCAATACTTCTTTAAAAGCAATAACTCTTGGAAATGCTACTACATTCCCAAAGAGAGAAATAAAATAGCTGATATTCTCTCTAGATTAGCTAGAGTAGATACCTTAAGCCATTGTTGGCCTAGTTCTCCCCCTCTAGAGATTAGATCTCAACTTATTGAGGACATAACTCATATTTGTAACTGATTTTCTTCAATACAATTCATTTCTTGCTTCAAAAAAAAAAAAAAAAAAAGCCTCCTTTATAGTGGAAGTGATCGATTTGATGAAATGCATTTGCAGCTCCCAAATCTCCGCAACAACAACAAGGCAAAACTTTGGAAAAACAGAGTGAGTCACTTGTTCAACACGTTGCCCTTAAGACATTAGCGCCCGGCTACACTCAAGAGTGATGCTATGGCCCTTACAGGACGGATATCTCCAGGATAAAACACCCTACTACACCTACTACTAGCATATGTAGTAGATGCTCAACTTGAGCTTGGCAACTCCGAAAAACCATAAAGAAAAATCGCGAACGCTTGAGAAAACAATATAAAATATTTTTTTCCCTTGGGGGTCCCTCTAAATATAGAGCAACCCCTTTCCCATGATTTTTACAAAAGTAGTGAATTTGTTTATATAATGAAACAAAACAACTTAAGAAGAAGAACTCCTCGATGTGAGACTAAAAAGCTTATATAGTCTCTTAAAACAATTAAAAAGTGGAAACTCCACAATGTGGGACTAATAAATTTTTTCATTCACAAAAGAAAACAATAAAGTATAATTTTATTAAAACCTTAAAAATCCTTTTTTTTAGTAATTGTTTTCCAACATATGGAGTGGAAGAATCTTGGACTAACCTATTCACCACTATCCAAGAAAGTACCATACTTGCTCGATCTTGGACTAACATATATGAACAACGAATGACAAAACTAGGTTCCTTAAATTTAATGGTATTGATTGGTTTGGCTATCGAGAATAGCAAATTTACTTGAAGAGCTTAGCTTCACTAAACTCTCGTATATTGGAAAAAAGATTACAAATAGTACCTCAAGCTATGAAGAAGTTCAAGAAGATAAAGGTGTAATTTTAGTTTACGCTGGCCGTATCCTGGTTCCCTGCTGATCGAATAGGGTTATTAAAGTTCAGAAGGACAACAGGTCCTCTTTATTTATTTTTCTGAGCTGGGAGATTATATACTCCCTCCGTCCTAGTTTACTTGTCAAAATTGGGGATTTTTTTTGTCCTAAATTACTTGCCAAGTTTCATATTTTTCCAATTTTTATCCTTAATTTACCCCTATGTTGGAATCAGGTTATATTATTGAGAATTGTGTAATTGTATTTCCTATACATAATTTTAAATTCTCCTCTCTTTATATATCCTTTATCTTTTTTTTTTTTTTTTTGAATTCTTCGATTAAAGACCATAAAACTAGATACATAAAAATTATGTATCTTAAATACTAGCTTGGGGTAATTTTGGGAAAAAATCTACTCTCTATATTTCTTAATATGTGTGCAAAAACCAATTTTAGCAAGTAAACTAGGACGGAGTGAGTATTAAAAAGAAAAGACATGTACTCCCTCCGTCCCTAATATATAGGCGGAGAAGATAAAATCTCTTAAAATAAGAAAATGTATGGTTTTTATAAATTTTCATGTTTTTTCTTATCTATACCCTTTGTCTTATTCTCAATACAAATTCTCATACAACATAAATAAGGGTATATATGTCAAAAAGTACATTGGAATTAGAATTTCGCCTATCTAATGGGACTAGGAAAATCCAATATTCCGCCTATTAATAGGGACGAGGGAGTATAAAAGTTAGAAAACAATTAGGCAGACGATAGCCTCCTCACCATCCAGTCAAATAAAAAGAAAAAAGTGGCAATTTCTGACCTGAATCATTATCTAGCCAACTGAGTATTTTCAATAACATTATGTATTTTCAATTGGAAAAATTATTGACCAGTAGCCACAGCTAGGGGTGTTCATGGTCGGTTTTGGTTCGGTTTCAAGCCAAACCAAAACCGAAACCAATACTATCGGTTTCTAAAAATTGAAACCAAACCAATCCATTAACCATTGGTTAGGTTTCCAAATGGTTCCAGCCGGTTTCGGTTTTTCCCAGTGGTTTTTGGTTAACCAATAATTATGTCAAACCAAAAAAAAAATTACACTAATTTACAGAAAAAAAATAGTATTGGTTTACAAAAATTTACAGACAAAAAATAAATAAAAAGAATATCAAGAGTAGTTAAAGCTTACTCTAAATCTAGAGATCAAAAGAAGATTTAACTAATGGCAGTGACATCTCTAATGAAAGTTTAATCAATGATTTTTTTTTTTAACAATATTCGGTTAACCATTGGTTATTGGTTCGGTTTCTCTATCATACCAAAACCAAACCATTAATCTCGGTTTTCATCTTTTCTAAACCAAAACCAACCATTTTTTTTTTTTTGATCGAGAAAGGGGGTATTTATTGCAGAGAGAAGAAAAATTACACATTGCAAGACAAAAAGAGAAAAACAAGAAAAGAAGAGAACACAAACAGGGGATACAGTCCATCATATGTGATGGAAGTAAAAGAGAAACAAACTCTTAAGTTACTATGTTAGTGAAACATGCTATCCCAGGAGAAAACACACCAATCAAGCATAAAGTTAAAGTTTCTGTTGAAGGCGGAACTCCACGCTAGAATTGATGCTTTCACCTCCACGCTGACTTGGAAGTGAGAAAGAGATTTCTCGTCGAAAATTCTCCGATTGCGTTCATTCCATAAAGCCCATATCACGGCAAATGGTACTAGGTCCCATATTTCTTTTCTTTGGACCTAAAATACCTTTAGAAGACCAAGTTTGAGCTAGTTGAAGAATCATAGAGGAGGAATCCACCACCGCGTGCACTGGGAGGATTAAGGACCATACTTTAAGAGAGAAATGACAAAGTCGGAAGAAGGTGTTCGGTTGATTCACATTCAACAAGGCAAAGAGGACATCTGCTTGCAAGCTTGAAGTTCCGATCTTGAAGAGAGTCTTGGGTGGCAATCTTATTATGAGCTGTTGTCCAATAGAAGAAACATATTTTTGGTGGGACATGTGGATTCCAAATGGCCTTATATGGGAAATTAGGAACTGAAACATCTTGAGCATTCTCCACCAAGGATTTATAGGTGGACTTTACAGTGAAAGAACCTGTTGTTGATGGAGTCCAAACTCTTGAGTCAAAGTTGACTAGAAAGAGGCGGTGGAGAATCACCTATGGATACAAGCATGGAAGCTAATTGGTTTACTTCAGATTCCTTCAGAATTCTCTTGAAGTGGAAAGACCAACTGGTACCATCCAATGAAATGTGCTCATGAATAGAGCCTTGTTTGAGACCAGCAATTTTGAAGAGTGTTGGATACATGTCCCGTAGACATGCATCGTAATTCAATTGTCTAGCCGAATGAGATGGTTAAACCGTTGCCAATTGAGATACTGGAGAGAGAGGTTACCTGCTGGAATTGAGTTGTGACATGCTTCCATATCGAGCATCCATAAGAAGAGGAAGGAATTTGAGGGGTCCATATGGATTGCGGCCCTCCATATTTGTCTCGAATGATTCTGTGCCACAAAGAATGAGTTTCTTCTCCAAATCTCCAACCCCATTTAGCGATGAGAGCCTGATTCATCATTCGAAGGTTCTTTATGCCTAACCCACCTATTTTGAGGGGTTTGCAGAGCTCCTCCCATTGATCAAATGTAAACTTTTAGTTTCACCACTGTCCCATATGAAGTTCCTCATGATCTTCTCTAATGTCTTTATAACTGAAACGGGAGCTAAGTACAGCGAGAAATAATACACGACAATATTGATTAACACTGCTTTAACTAATGTGACTCTACCAGCTCTTGTAAATAAGACTTTTTTCCAAGACGCAAGCCTAGATTCGAATTTTTCCACGATTGGATCCCAAAGAGATATGGCTTTTGATTGTGCTCCAAGTGGCATACCAAGGTATAAGAAAGGAAGTGATTCAGTTACACATCCAAGCCTATTTGCCCAAAGAGATAATTCTGGAACCTGACCCACTTGAATTAATTTTGTCTTTGAATGATTTACTCGAAGTCCTGAAACAGCTTCAATGCATTTTAGAGTGCTCATGAGGTTGTTTAGCTCATCCCATGATGGGTTTATAAAGAAGACTGAATCATCAGCATAGTGTAACTGAACCTACATGAGTGCGTACCCGCAAATCACAGTTTGGTTTGGTTCGGTTTCTCGGTTAACCAGTAACCATGAACACCCCTAGCCACAGCCAGAAAGTGTAAGCCATAGAGATGAGGAGAAGGTAATGACAGTGTGAATTATATTAAAATACTAGCACGCGCAACAGCTTGGAATTGTAATTCAGTCTACTATCAAATTAACAAAGTTTATTAGCGTTTAAGATTTACCTAACCTACAAGTAGTTTTTGTTTAATCATTCAAATGTAAGACTTTCTATCCTATGTTTGATCTGATGCACGAAATTTTCATTATTTTTTTCTGAAGCACTCATGTGCTTCTTTCTTCTCCTATTGTGTGCGTACCCGCAAATCACAGCGTGATCCATATAAAAAAAAAACAGTTCTATACTAGTACAAGAGCAAAGCGGTATCTTCGATTGACCAGCATAAGGACTTAACCAACAAAAACCTTCAAAAGCTTATGCATGAAAATCTCTTACCCAAATTTTCAATTCCCAAGCATGAAATCTCTTAACCATGGCATAGGTTAACAAGAGTGCGCAGTAAAGTCTGAAGAAAAGACTTTATTGGCAAGTTGGCAGTGTTCCCATACATTAGCTTAACTCGCTTATGGCGATTTGTATTTAGAGCTGTTCGGCAATTTAATACTAATACTGGCCTTTAGGCTTTAGCCACTATTTGTTAATGGCGATCACAAAATTTGATCGATGAAAGCACGACATTTTTATAGCCTTCAGTGTCTACATTTTTAATGGCGGCCAAGTTATTTTTCGCGGTAGATGTGATAGTCATTAGCCACCACCACAAGAAACTCTACTCTGCCACCATATTTCTCGTTACCGGAATCAATGGCCCAGGCCTTCGTGGGGATTTTAGGAACACAAAATTGGTCAAAAAGACCAAAATCAACAATTCCTGGGTGAAAAAGACACTTAGGTTTTGATACTGTTTAAATGGCCAAAAATTAAAAAGATACTGTTTAAATGGACAAAAATTTAATAATAGGCAGGATGTAACCAGTTTCATCCTGTCCATTTCAAATATTTTTTTCTTATTTTTATTTTACACAGGATGCATCCAGTTTCATCCTTGCTATTTTTTAAGTATAAGCCAGGATGAATCCAGTTTCATCCTTGCTATTTTTTTTTGGCTATTTCACCCGTACTTTTTTTTACTCATCCATTTCAACCGTGTTTTAAATTTTTTTGGACAAATGACCCATTTTCTCTTTTAGGAATCACCGAATCAGGATTCCAAAAATATTCACCACACCACCTATATGGCTATATATACAAAAGCCCCATATACATTGACCAGGGAAAAGAAGAGTAAATTACAATTTCGCGTGAAAAGGAAGCGACAATGCCAGGCATTCCAGAAAAGATCCAAGAAGAGATTCTATTAAGTTCACTAGTTAAATCTGTCGCTCGTTTCAGGTCAGTATGCAAGAGATGGTATGCAGTAATTCGTACTCCTAAATTTATCAAGGATCACTGTCGTCATGCAATCAGTATCCCTAGAACCATGACGATCTGAGATGCAAATTGCAGATGCGTAGAAATATAGATGTTTTATTTCTGTAGAGTTGGTACCAAAAGTCCAATTTGATTAGTTCATTGCAGTTTTTGTTAGAAATGTAGTATATGCCACGAATAGTACTTAAAATCCGGTTCATGGAGATAAGTTGTAAAACATTCCTTGCGTGAATGTTAAGGCACCAGTATGTTTTGGTTTCTCGAGAACCATAGTTGCATTAGATATTAACAATGGAAATTTCATGAATATACACCTAAGGCTGCACACGGTGCGGTTCGGTGCGGTTATGGCTCAAACCGTTAACCTAACCGTGTATAGCACGGTTATCATATTTGAAACCGTAACCGAACTGTTCAGTTTCGGTTTCCATCGGTTACGGTTTCCATCGTCGCGGTTCGGTTACAGTTTTCATCGGTTTTTAACCGACTCATACCCATACAGACTACAGAGAAGAAGGAAATATTATACAGAGAAGGAAATATTATTGCATCTGCTTCTCAAATCTCAATTGCATGGATGTATATTACATATCATCAAATTACAAACCCAATATAGAGATAACAATCGAAAAATAAATAAAATTAAAAAAATGGATTCTTAAGAACCCTGAAGTTGTATATTTTCTTCCAGATCTGCAATTTTTTCAGATTATATGAAAAAATTAGATTTGAATTATATGATGGTGTAAGATTTGAAAAAAAATTATATGAAAAAATTATATGAAACAAATCCAATTAAATAAACATCCATCAACACACCAACTACACAAGTAAGATTTGAAACCCATGAAATCTAACTAATTAGACAAAAAAAAAAAAAAATTTAAGAACCCTAATATCCATTGTGGTCATTAATCTTCAATTTTTCACCAATCAAAAGGTGGTGTTGCTCGTGATGATGGTGTAGCTTGTGGTGGTACTCGTGATATGGTGTAGAAGTTTATGGTAGTGTAGTAGGTGGTGGTGCTGGAGATGATGGTGTAGCAGTTGATGGTGGTGTATGTTGAATACACTACACCAAATCAAGGATTTGCTTATAGAAAAAAAGTGTTACCATAAAATATGAGCTAATTTCCCTTACTAAAATAAATGGTTATCGATATGGTGTGATATAATTGTGAGAACTTTGCCTAACCCTTTTAATCCATTAGGGAAATTAAACAAGCTAACACTTTAAGTCCATTACAATATTTATCCTAACTATTGACATTTTACACTTCATATTTACTTTGCAATGCAAAAATTATGTTACGATAATTGCTAACTCATTCAATTACTATTAAAACAACCAATAAATAAATGACATGTGTCTTTTGGTTCTAAAACTTTGTAACACTATTGCCGTTAGAAAATTTGTTAGTTTTGATACTTAACAAATTGCACTTTCGCGGACTGACATTCCGTTCGGTGGCCGGACTGATGATTCAGGTGGACGGACCGACACTCAATTGGACGGACCTGACGATATTCAGTAACTAGAAAATTACTTTTTAAGCTACAACCATCCACCAAAAATTGAATTCAAAAAACTAAAAGAACCAAACAAAGGAAATATATATTATGAACCATGATCATTACATAAAGGAGCAGACTCCACATGAAAGGAGTTAAGCAAAACATCACAAAATACGAGGCCGAAAATGAGATAGGTACTCAAGAAGTTTTTAGTTCACGAAAGTATGCTCCTCAAAATAAAAAGCAGGATATGTTTCCACCGCACAAAAAGTAGTTAACAAAAGTTTTCATTCATGGGCTGACTCAAAAATCCATACGAGGTATGTTTCCACCGCACAAAAAGTAGTTATCGAAGAAGTTTTCATTCATGGGCCGACTCCAAAACTCCATACGAGACAAGGGCCAAATTACTGATTCATTTGCAACATACTCCTTCAAATAACAAACATCACCTTGAGGACTCATCAGTACAGAAGAGTTACCATCCTCAATGGTTTCAAGACATACCTTTCTCTCTTCGGCCGCACTAAAAGTCCCTCACAATGTTCTCCATCTATGCCTTACACAACATGACCTGTAGCAACAACTTCCCTTTTACATTGTAAAGGAGCACAACTTGATTTCCGTATGGATCTTCGACACCGAATACACTGGGTTTGTCTTTGTGAGAATGTTGGTTTTGTTGTTTGTCTTGCCATAACTTGCAAAAAGACAACCTATAACAGACAAAACAGATTAAGAACACAAATTACATTTACCACTTGGGAATAATACTACAAGCTATAAACATTTAAGCATTTATATCAAGATGATGTCCCAAGGAAAAAAGAAAAAGGTGCTTCAAAGCATCCACAAGACATACAATTTGAAATGCTAGTGTTTGATATGTACCACTAGTACAACTACAAGCTAGTATAGACATTCAAGCATTTATATCAAAAGGATGTCCCAAGGAAAAAGAAAGGTACAACACTATATGTATCTTCAAAGCATCCATGAAAACATACAATTAGCAATGCTAGTGTTTGATATGTACATGTACCATCCGTAAGTTATCATGCATCTATCCTTTGAAATATAATCGCAACTAACTAATGAACTATCCTAGTTTATTGATATTTTAGGAGCATTAAGATATAATAATAAACAAAACAGAACTTGTAAATCAAAGCTTACATTGGTGATTAGTTCGGCATGCTTTGCCATTAGAGCCTCATCCATATGATCAGTCCTTGGTGCATTACTGGTGGGGTTTGTGTTTGCAGCCATAACCGCGGTTGCAAGACTTGCATACAAGGCTTGCTTCTTCGAGACAAGTGGAGAATAACCCAACAAACCAGTTCTGCATTTATCAGGTCCAAAGACTTCAGCAATCTCATCATTCTCAAAGTCTGAAGCGGATGCCAATCCTGCATTGATTAGGTCCTGCCTCCTTGCTCTAGCGGCCTTTACTTGCTCCTTTTAACATACATTGAACATCATGTGTTAATTTCATAAGTAAATAGGTAAACTACAAGCTTTAGTGAATCTGATCAAATATACTCACATATTTTTCAACAGTAGAAGGATTTACTTTTCCATCTTTACCAACATGACCATTCATCCAAGCAATTCCTCGTGCGTTTCAACTACCACACCTTCCTTTACAAACAGTACATAACATTAAGTGGATAATTATAAACAATTAACATCAAACTAGTGTCAGAATGCAATATGATGTACTTATGAGCTTGTGGATTCTATTTGCATACAACACTTGACCACATGGATAAGTACGAACAATTAACATCAAACAAGTGTGAGAATGCAATATGATGTACTTACGATCTTTTGCATTTTATTTGCATACGATTCTCGACCACATGTATGATGTATGGTCCTTTTCTTTTGATTTTCTGCATATTTTGCGTGCTTTTCCCTAACACCAGGTTTGCTCTCATTCTCGACAAAAATTTTCCAACAATCAAAGTCATAATCATCAGGGCATGCATCTAACTTCTCTTGCATGGTGACCTTTCCTAGGAGAGGACCGGTTCTTAATTCATGTTTAAATGTCCTGAACTTCCAGGAAGAGACCCCATAACAACAGACTTGGCCAAATGATTTGGCACATTGAACTCAAATTCTTGCTGAAATAAACAAGTTTCAAGTCAGCAAATCAACAGGATTCATCAAGCATTCATTCATAAATGTAACTCAAAATAACCAGAATAAAAGAGAGAAAAAAAGTATGGATTACATACCAACAACTTATACCACACATCTTCCTTGTAGTTCTCTGGAACCTGCCTCCAATCCACATATTTGACAGACAGACGCGGACAAGTTTGCCAGCTCGAGTAGCTAACTTGTCTGCATTGTCACCTACAGGTACCCCAAACACGTTCACCGTTACCATCATCTTTGGCTTAACAACAACATTAGCTTCAGCGGTTGAAGAGTTGTAGGCAGTACCACTTGTTTCTCGGTGAAGAACCAGTTGTATGCGCACCTGTTAGAGGCTTCGATAGTTTCCATCTCGCATTCAAAACAAAGAAAAACTATAAGAACCATAAACCTTAGACCTTATCAAGACCATAAAATCCAAAGATTCTTCAACATGAACTTCCAAAACTCACCCACAAAAACCGAAATAGAAATAGAGAACAATCTAAAAAAAAAAAACCCAATACCATTCAAATTAATCTGAAATAAAGGAGATTCGAGAGGTAAATCCAAAGATTCTTCAACATGAACCTCCAAAACTCACCCCCAAAAAACTGAAATAGAAGTAGAGAACAATCTAATAAAAAGATAACAAACCCAAAACCATTCATATTAACTGAAACCCTAAAATCTTAATATCAAAACCCCAAAACCATTTTTCAATCGAATGTAAACCCTAAAATCTTAGTACGAGAAATTGATAATATGGAACATTGAAACTGATATTAGAAATTGATAATATGAAATTAATATTAAACTGAAATTGAAATTGATAATATGAAAATCTACTTCTCACAAAATTAATAAAACTAAATTGAAACAGAAACCCAAACCCTAATATCAAAATCTTCATATCAGAACAAACAAAAAAAACAAAAAAAAAATCACGAAATCACCTTAAGAGAGGTAAATGATTTGTGAGAACTTGTGTGAAAGATAGACAGACTTCACGAAATAAACCTAACTTTCTAGAAAAAAATAAAATCAAGTCTGGAGACCAGATTATATATAAAAGAGAAAAGAGATTTGAAACCATTTTAGAGTGATTTGGCGGAAGATTTAGGTGGGAAACGAATTTGGTGAATCTTTGGAGCGGAGAAGAAAAAGTTGGGGAAATTTTGGGATTTCGTTGTTTCTCACGGTTGATAAGTTTGGGAATGAAAAAACAAGTCTCGGTCGTAACTAGAGCCACGTTAACAATTTAATAACCGTTGATTTTCCTTACACCTAATCAATCGTCAATAGTCCTTATGTGGTCATGCGGATTCAATAGAAATGTGTGTTTCTTTCATACTGATTGCACAATCAACGGTTCAAGATTAGACACAATTTTTGAGATCAAGTTTTTGTATTATTAAATCGGAAGATTTCGAGTCACTAACCAGTTTCTAAGAGCAACTGTAGTGGTGCGAGTATAACCAAAGACCAAAGACGGAAAAAAAAGACCAAAATTTGGGTTTAGTCCGTGTCGTGACACAGTGGTAGAAGACTAAATTTGGTGGGGCGGAACATATAAGTTCGCCTGGTGTGGGACGTAAACTTTATCCCTGCCCGACTAAAAAAAAAAAAATGGGGCGAATGTTCGCCCCACATCAGAGAACATTATATCAACGCCTCAACAAAGAAAAAAAAAAAAAAAAAAAAAAAAAAATGGGCGTAAACTTTATCCCCGTTTGGTGTGGGCGTAAACTTTATCTCCGCTTTGGTGTGGGCGTAAACTTTAAGTTCGCCTGGTTTTGGGGCGAACATTATATCAACGCTCGACTATATTTGGGTTTAGTCTTTGGTCTCCGACCAAATATAGTCTGGAATTTGGGTTTAGTCTGGGATTTGGTCGATGGTCCGTCCCGCTACGTCTGGTTCTTTTACCAAATAAATGGGTTTAGTCGCCCACTGCAGTTGCTCTAAGACACGAATCCGACTTTGTTATAACTTCGGATATTTCGTCAGGTAAAAATACACGCTTGTGTGTATTGAGGACATTATCTAACTGAGATTCACTTGTCTAGACCAAATAGTAGGTTTCAGATAATAAGGTCAATCTAAATGGATGTTTGGGAATCCATTTTTGGAATGAGATTGAGGAAATGAAAACAAGTGCACGGAATCGTAGGATTTCGAGTCACTAATCAATTTCTGATTCGAAAATTCGATCTTGTTTTAAACTTCGGATATTTCATTGGATAACAACATAAACTTGTGTCTTCAAAACGTTATCAAATTGAGATACACTTATCTAAACCAAAAGCAGGTTTTAAATAACAAGGTCAATCTAAATGGACGTTCGGGAATCCATTTCTAAAACGATATTTAAGAAATGAAAGTAAGTTCACATAATTTTGAGTCACTAATCAGTTTCTAAGATGCGAATCCGACTTTGTTATAATTTCAGTTATTTCGTCAGATAAAAATAGAAGCTTGTGTCTTAAGGACGTTATCTGATTGAGATTCACTTGTCTAAACCAAATAGTAAGTTTCCAGATAAAAGGTCAACCAAAATGGATGTTTGGGAATCCATTTTTGGAACGAGATTGAGGAAATGAAAACAAGTGCATGGAATCGGAGGATTTCGAGACACTGATCAATTTCGATACTCGAATTCGATCTTGTTTGAAACTCGGGATATTTAGTTGGATAACAACACAAATTTGTGTCTTCAGAACGTTATTAGATTGAGATATACTTATCTAAACCAAATAGTAGGTTTTAAATAACAAGGTCAATCTAAAATGGATGTTTGGGAATCCATTTTTGGAACGAGATTGAGGAAATGAAAGTAAATGCACATCATCGGAGAATTTCAAAAAGATTTATTCAATATCTTTTTGAACGAGATTCGAGATTGAGGAAATGAAAGTAAATCCATTTATTCAATACTAAAGCAAAAAGATTTCGAGTCACTAATCAAATAACTAAAACAAAAAGATATTGTAGTATTAATATTTTGATATAGAATGTCAGAATTGCTATTGCCACTCCATGACTATACATTCATAGCCCGATCTTTCGGTTTCTTATGTAGTGTTCTGTCACTCCATGACTATACATTCATAGCCCGATCTTTCGGTTTCTTATGTAGTGTTCTGTACTTTAGTTAAGTCGCGACAAAATTTCATGCTCCCAATGGACTCACCCGGTTCCTGCAAGTAGACATAAAAGGAAGCTTCATTAGAGTTTGGTTAAGATAAACTGCATTCTCTTAACATTAAACTGATGCTTATTCAAAGTTTAACTGCATTCTCTTAACATTTTCTTAACAAGCCAATCACTAATCTCTATATGCCTTGCCGCCTTCAAAACCAAACCAGATTCTGAGATCACTAACCAAGATTGCCAAAATAAAAAAAAAAGATAGGGGTATAAAAATGTCATCAAAATGCATTTATCAACTCGTTTGGTTACGGTTGGTTCAATCCAAAGGTTACCTGTTCGATGCAAATGATTTTAGTCTCTTCATAAGAATTACATTGGCTATGCTCGCCTTCTTGGCACCACTCTTGGCCTCTTGGCACCATAAACATTAAGCAAACACTCCAAATGGGGTTCATCAACAAGAACATTCTCAAAGTCAGGGACTAGGGTTCTCAAGATTGTCTACCTTTATCGTTAACCCCTTTGGTGAAGGAATAACAACCCACTGATCAGAGCTTTTCAAATCTTTGGAGTAAAAAACCTGGCTTGCCTCTTCAACTAGAATTGCTGGTTCGTCATATATTTTACTAGAACTTCTCATACTGTTCAACTTTACCAAAACCAGATTGGAATCTGGACAAAATTTGATTTCACCGCCTACCTTCACCCAAATCCACGGTAGAACACGGTCTCATAAAATGTGGTATAATCCAATTCTAGGATTTGGTTGATCACTCCATACCACTTTGATAAGTGAGTTTCAGGAGATGTATCACCTTTGTTCCTCCTAAACGTGGTGTATGCCTCTACGCAGACACCACTATCTTGGGTATCATGGTCTTCTTCATAATATCTAGGAGAAAACACAAAACCATTTACGCGATATTTTATATACTGGTCGCTCCAACAGGACCTTGTGCCAATCTCCACAAAACCGAATCTGCTTTTTTCTCTTTCACTAGCTATACAAAATGAAATAACAACAAATCAACCAAACATTAAATTAAAACTAAGGTTTCCATTGGAGAGAAAATAATTTCACACTTAGCATTTCAATTTTCCATATAAGGTTTCCTTATCAGTATAATCTAAACGAGATACACAGACGCCATACCTTTTCAACCAACCATGGAATGAACTTTGTTTGTGTTTCTACCTCATCAACCGTGACCTCCTTACCAGTAGAATCTAAGATGGGTAAGAGGGTGTCACAGAACTCCCTACAAAATAACATAAACCATATCAATATTCAAACAACATTTTTTTTACCTCTCATTAGTGAATTTCAAGAAAAATATACTATGCAGCAAAAACATACCTATAATAGGCGTCAAGACCCGGAGGATTTAATCGAAAGAGTACCCACCTACGTATTTGTACAAATTGTACGTTGGTTAGGGTCACTTTCTTATCTTTAAGCATAGAACCCACATCACTGAACTCTGAATCTGGTCTTAAAAAGGCTTCCCAAGTAGCTTTGTGATTTCCAGCGTTCGCATTTGGCATGCACTCCATCGCACCCATAACAGACTCCGTAAAAGACGGGATACTTGAAATAGACCCTTCAATGAATCTTTTGTTATTTGGTATGTTTTTGCAGTCCTTCATTGCCCTGTTTCAGTTGCACATGTATATATCAAAGAAAATAAAAGATTAGGTATATACCTAACATAACCAACACCACATAACTACATGAACAATTCACCTTTCAAAAGGATACATCCACCGAAACTGACGAGTCCACAAATTAAAGCCTCATCTCGCCAAATGAACCATATTGTGGACGCTGATATCAAAAAAGGAAGTCGGAAAGTACTTCTCAAGCATACACATTGCTTCCGCAACCATGAATCGAGCCTTTTCGAGATCACTTTTACACAAGACTTTAGAACACAAAATTCGAAATACAAGCCGATTTGGTGAAGTGCTGTTCGCAACTCTCGGGACGTGGAAAAGCATGTTGAAGTAGAAACGCAAAGAAATACATCATAATGACGTGATAATCGTGTGATTTCAAGCTATCGATACTCAGCGTTTTCATATTAACATTATTGCTAATCTTCGACGAGAAACCAAAGTAGGAAGTTTTAGGTCTTTTAGAATCTTGCGTAAATCAGACTTTTCTTCTTTGCTCGTAACAAACACAAAATTGGTTTTACATCACTCCGATGAATACGATTTTTTGTAGTCCACTTTGTCCACAATGAAGACCTAGCTTCTTTAACTCTTCTCTTGCATTCCATGAACTCATAGACTTATTATTATGATCGAAGATTGTCTCCATTATGTGTTCCATAACATTTTTTCGGTGTGCATTACATCAACACAATGTCGTAAATAGACCATACGGTAGACTTCAAGATCCCACCAAATACACTTCTTGTAGAATGCACCAGGTGATTTGATTATATTCTTCAAGAACGTTGTCATTATCAGGATCGTATCTCTTTCTCTTTACTAATTTTCTCTTTACTAACTTACCAGGTGTGTAATCCACAAGAGCTAATTTTTCTAGTGACTCTTCTCCACTCGCCGTCGCTTGAGCAAAGTTAAACTCATCTCGTACTCGGACCCAAGTGCCCACCCTTTTTTCTAAATGGATGGCCAGTCTTAAGGAATATCCTATAATTAGGATAGACCTCCTTATTACCATAAGGCAAATGAACACTTCTTGTCTTGTCGGCACAACAAACACAAGCAAAATAACCATGAGTAGTACATCCGGACAAAACACCTTGTGCAGGCAAGTCATGAATCCCCCACATTAGGCAAGCTCTAAGTAGAAAGTATTCCTTTCTATGGGCATCATAAACTTTCATTCCATTCTCCCAAAAGTCTTTCAGTTCATCTACTAGTGGTGGTAGAAACACATCTATGTCTTGTCCAGTGCGACTTTCTCCCCCGGGATCAACAACGACATTATTTGAAACTCGAGATTTCATGCACAATGAAGGTGGAAGATTATACATCACCAAGATCACATGCCAACAACTCCAGCTTAAATTCTGCGTACCATACGGATTGAACCCATCGGTTGCAATTCCAAACCACACATTTCTTCCCTCCTTTACGAACTCTGGAAATTTCTTTTTCACTAAAGCCCACCGATGTGAATCTACCGGATGACGCATGTACTCACTAGAAACTTCAGCTCGATCATGCCATGTCATTTCTTCAGATATCGAAGGTGTACTATAATATCTCTTAAGTCTTTCCCCAACGTGGAAAGTGTCTCAAAGACCAGCGAAGGTTCCTTTGTCTGCTTTGGCCCAAATTTCCCTTGTTTGACCTTGAATCTTGGTTCTTTACATTGTGGACAGCTTGTTGCATCTTCATGCTCCTTATAGTACAAAAATACAATGATTTGGGCACGCATGAATAGCCCTACATTTCATACCCAGACCTAACATAATTGACTTCATCTCCGTATATCTACTTGGCAACATGTGTTTTTTTTCGGTAGCCACCCTTTATCATTTCCAACAATTTGGTCACACAATTACCTGATATTTCAAATGTTTCTTTATATTCTGCAGCTCCACGATCGCCGAGAGTACCGACCTTGCCTTCACAAGTAGGATACAATTTCTGTTGACCATTTCTTGTACTTTTTCGTGTCGTTTTTTCGCATCTGGTTGGACTCAAATGGTTCCTCATTATCATCCTGTGTCCCGTTCGCATCATCATTCCTTCCATGAACTTCAAATGCGGCATCAATAAAAGGAGTCAAATCTGGAAACACATCTTCTCTAACTTGCTCATTAGACACACTCTCTCTTGGATTACTCATTGCACTATTAACCTAAGAATGCTTCTCACCATGAAGGACCCATGTGATATACGTCTTGTCGATACCATACCGATACAAATGATTTTCCACTTCCTTAATATTGAGACGATCCCCATTTAGACATTTAGAACATGGGCAAGGACAAACGGTTTTCCAAAGACCATATGTAGATGCATATTGAATGAATTTTTTACCCCATCTCTGTATACTTTACCAAGCCTATCATTCTCAAACATCCAAGACTTGTCCACTTCTCCCGGCATTCTAAAAGTTAAATTCACCAAATCTAATGCACTTTTAAGTTTATCCACGGCTCTCAATGTCCACGCATCTGTAAGAAAAATTTGATTAGGAGGCCATGGAAGAGTGCATGCTTGCACCAGTGGCAATGACCTGGGTCAACAGAGAAGCATGAAGATATGACGGATTAGCTTCTGCACCAATTACTTACGAAGATAGTACATACCAAGGCATTCCATAAAGACGTAATAATTTTTGAAGAAACTTACGAAGATCGTACATACCAATATTGCTTTTAAGGGAAATATTGGTGCGGCCGCTAATCCTCTTGCACAGGGGTTCCGAATAGCAAGAGACGGTCAAGAAGAATCTGAACACAATTCCAATTGAGGATCATTGGGGAAAGATAAAAATGACAGTATAACTGGCCAACTGTATCGTAGGTGGCTTCTTTAATTGCAAAACAAAATATGTTTGTATTGTGGAGTCATCTTATGTTACGCACAAAGAAACGGTAAAAGCAAGAAAACTTCAAATCCCACAAGAAAAGGTTAGTGAAGATACCTCCTCCATTTTTGAAGGAAACTTTGGACGAAGGGGGAACCTAACAAAAGATTCTCAAACTAAAACCGCCTTCGAATTTACTTTAGGTAAGTTCCCGTAGCTACAATTCGATATTTAATTTCACATGTGACCCTATGTGGCCCTAACTAAAACCGCCTTTGAATTTGATGTCAGGAGTCAGGACACAAACAGGAGGACCTAATGATACTGTCTCAAGGTTTTGAAGATTAAATTAAATAAACTAATTATCATGCTAATTGTTTCTTCAATTTACACTATAACAAATTTCAGAAGCAAGGTTTTTCTCATGCGAATATTTTGTTGCTCCTGCTGCTACATCACAAATATAAACAAAAGTCGTCTTCACACAGTGATAAAACCGCACCAGAAGGAATACCAAAAAAAGACACGGACTCAAAGGGTATGAGGTTGTAGTTCAAATTTATGGGTTAGTTCATGCGAATTTTATGCATAAACGCTTTACAAACTCCTAAAGCGTGTGCACCGGTTAGAGGCTTGTTATTATAACAATTCTTATTTGTAAAACTAAAAATAACAATGAAATGAAATACAAACATAGGGTGACATACCATTCAAAGGTGGGATATTTTTTTTTCCATTTTTGACAATAAGAACAAACAAACTAGATAAGTCCCCATATGAACAGAAAAACAAAGGAATAGAACTAACCTGTTGATGACACCTCTCCAAAAGAAAACAAAACCTCCCTGGCAGCAGATTGAGGGGAATTCGATATTTACTGCGCACCATGGCAACCATGCCAAACCAAGCCGCATACTGCGCACCATGGCAACCATGCCAAACCAAGCCGCATATCTGCGCACCATGGCAACCATGCCAAACCAAGCCGCATCTTTCTCGCACCATGGCAACCATGCCAAACCAAGCCGCATCTTTTGCGCACCATGGCAACCATGCCAAACCAAGCCGTATATCAAGCGCACCATGGCAACCATGCCAAACCAAGCCGCATCTTTGCGCACCATGGCAACCATGCCAAACCAAGCCGCATCTGCGCGCACCATGGCAACCATGCCAAACCAAGCCGCACTCTGCGCACCATGGCAACCATGCCAAAACAAGCCGCATCTTTGCACCATGGCAACAACGCCAAATTCCGAGCCGCTATACCTTCGCCCACGCCAAACATAGCGCCCTAGGCTTGCAAGACTTGCAACTAGGTCAACATGGCCGCACGTGCCATTGGCACATGCCAACACGTGTCGCAAGCCATAATTCCAAGCCGCTATGCCTTTGGCCCACGCCAAACATAGCGCCCTAGGCTTGCAAAACATGCAACTAGGTCAACATGGCCGTACGTGCCAATGGCACATGCCAACATGCTCGCTAGCTAGCTTCCCTATCAAGGTCACGGCCCTAACGGCCCCGCATGCCATTGGCACATGCCAACATGCTCGCTAGCTAGCTTCCCTATCAAGGTCACGGCCCTAACGGCCCCGCATGCCATTTGCACATGCCAACATGCTCGCTAGCTAGCTTCCCTATCAAGGTCACGGCCCTAACGGCCCCGCATGCCATTGGCACATGCCAACATGCTCTTAGCTAGCTTCCCTATCAAGGTCACGGCCCTAACGGCCCCGCATGCCATTGGCACATGCCAACATGCTCGCTAGCTAGCTTCCCTATCAAGGTCACGGCCCTAACGGCCCGCATGCCATTGGCACATGCCAACATGCTCGCTAGCTAGCTTCCTATCAAGTCACGCCCTAACGGCCCCGCATGCCATTGGCACATGCCAACATGCTCGCTAGCTAGCTTCCCTATCAAGGTCACGGCCCTAACGGCCCCGCATGCCATTGGCACATGCCAACATGCTCGCTAGCTAGCTTCCCTATCAAGGTCACGGCCTAACGGCCCCGCATGCCATTGGCACATGCCAACATGCTCGCTAGCTAGCTTCCCTATCAAGGTCACGGCCCTAACGGCCCCGCATGCCATTGGCACATGCCAACATGCTCGCTAGCTAGCTTCCTATCAAGGTCACGGCCCTAACGGCCCCGCATGCCATTGGCACATGCCAACATGCTCGCTATCTAGCTTCCCTATCAAGGTCACGGCCCTAACGGCCCCGCATGCCATTGGCACATGCCAACATGCTCGCTAGCTAGCTTCCCTATCAAGGTCACGGCCCTAATGGCCCCAAGACGCCATTGGCACATGCCAACATGTTTGCTAGCTAGTTTCCTTATCACGGCCCTAACGGCCACGCATGCCATTGGCACATGCCAACATACTCGCTAATTGGTTTCCCTATCAAGGTCACGGTCCTAATGGCCACGCATGCCATTGGCACATGCCAAACGCACACGCCGGTAGCCTAACTTGCAAATCGTGCAACCTACCACCAAGGCATTCCGCACATGCCATTGGCACATGCCAAACGCACACGCCGGTAGCCAAAACTTGCAAACCGTGCAACCTACCACCAAGGCATTCCGCACATGCCATTGGCACATGCCAAACGCACACGCCGGTAGCCAAAACTTGCAAACCATGCAACCTACCACCAAGGCATTCCGCACATGCCATTGGCACATGCCACACGCGCCACTAGCGGCGCCACTTGCACTCAAGATGCAACCAACACTCGAGACATCAACACAAACTGGGGATGCTTCTTTAGGGTTTTGGTTTGGCGGTCACAAACATGCGACGTACACTACGCTCACATTAAGAAAGCGTGAAAAGGAATAAAGCGGTCAAATAAAAGAGGAAATAATGGTGAAAAACGTTTTCACCCATTAAACCATGCGGTTACCACCTCCTCCCATTATTTCACCCTTTACTCTCTTCCTTCATGAGGCCAGAGTACGTTTTAATCTCGACTTGTATAAATAGGTCTTACCTATTTCCACCCGGACAACAAGTCTCGGTCGGAGAAATATACTACACTTACACTCTCGAAAAGGCAACTTTGCAAGCTTTCTCAAAAGCTTCCATCTCTTGCAAGCTTCCTAAGCTTTCACTTTCGATACAAGTCGAGATACTACTCTCCTCAACACCTTTCTTTGCTTCCCTCCCCAAATCAACCCTTCTCCTCCACTTTGTGACCGAAGCAAGTCTGGAACGGCCATTTCTTGGTTTAAGCCGGACTTGTACAGATTGATCTCTCGAACCTATAAAGTGCTCACGTGCAGCACATTTGTTTAGGGTTTGAATCAGTTTCTCACTCATTACCGAAATCAGCCGAAACGATTTTCACCCATAAACAATTGGCGACCACAGCGGGAGGATTGATCTATCGGCTACAATATCAACTCCAACTCCCGATTTCGTTTCCCGACGTCAAATCCCAACATGGTGGAACTCGGATCCGGAGCGGCCGCAGAGAACATCAACGCAGAACGCATTCCTGATGTTGGCGTCTCCCCCCATAACATAGTTACTTCACCAGCTGACAACAAAGAACATCGAATGCACTCCTTCAAATGTAACACCGCCTATCACCAGGGCAGAGCCGCTGCCTCCTCTAGCGTCTCTGCACAACCCTCTAATCACGGCAACGAGAATATCACTTCGGGTGTCACGCCCCCGGTCACTGTGGCTAGGGCCGCCACCGCGATCCCGAATGCTTCTTCCCGAGAATGGCGCCTCCGACAACTAAGGCTCCAATTACCCCGCCGACGGACGAGAGAGACCGGAGGGACTAGAGGAAGTCGCCCTTACGTCACCATCGCCGATTTGATGGAACGACAGAGACGCTCGCGAGCCCGGACATGACATGGTTTCAACACAAAAGGAGGTGCTCACCTTTCTCAAAACCCCGACAGAGCGACTACCCCGTGAGTCGCATCCTCCCCGAGACGCCTAGAAACATCTCCAACAACCCCGACGCCGGCACCTCGGCAGGGCACGCCTACACGGATGAAGAAACTCGCACTAGAGTCCCGTTGGAGAGAAATCAACCACCAAATTTCGTCACGAGAGAGGATTTGGAACAACTCCTACGTGACCGAATCAAGCATGATGAGTTCGATGTACATCATCACCAACCCCTTACCCGTCCAGAAATACAAAGAATCCCTCTCCCAAGGGGGTACTCTTCCCCTCAATTTACCCCGTATGATGGTACACAGGAATGCACGCGAACATGTTTCTCGTTTCCCGGAATCCTTGGGTGAACATGAATATAATCGCGTTCTTCGTTTAAGGGAATTTTCAAAATCACTTACCTAAGGGCATATACATGGTACAACAAAGATCCCACCGAAACGACATTCCCAACCGGAGTAGCATGGTCACCGCGTTTTCTGAAGTATTTCTTCTGTCCGAACAAGTTACCTTTTCGGACCTCGGGAGAATGTACCAGTGGGATAACGAACATCCGAATGATTTCGTCAAAAGGTTCGAGGGTTCAAGCACTCGATCGCCACGACCCAAACGTGACCGAGCAACAATTGGTAAACGCGTGCATCAATGGTATGGTCCCGATCTACCGCGCCCGCTAGAAAACTTGCGTTTCCAAACATTCTCCGAACTCCATGAGGCCGCCGGACGATCTGCAACAACAGACCGGATTCTTTGGAAAGGACTAGGCCAACTCGAATCAAGACGCACGCGAAACTCGCGGGAGTAGGCGCCTCATCAAGAAACAATTTAATGCCGCTCATCCTCTCGTGAACATAGTGAACGAAAGAGGAAAAAGAAAAGCCGCAACTACGAGCCACCAGCCGAACGTGAAGCGCCGGCGCAACGGGAGCCCTCGCAACGGAAGATCTCCACTAAAACTCTTGTGCAACATCGTGGGACCGAAGGAAATGTCCTTGATTTCCCATTCCCCATCGAGGAGGTGATTGACCTCTAGAAGCCTGGGTTCAAGATGATGTCATCAGACTGCCACCGCCTAGACGTCCACCAACTGAGGCTGAGATGGCAAATCCCAAATACTGCCATTACCACAGGTTCGTTCACCACCCGACTAGCGATTGCAACAGTTAAAGCATATTTTCAAGGAAAGGATAGAAGCGGGGAGAACTCCAGGCTAGGAGACGAAAGAGTGCATCGAGACCCACTCCCAATAAGAAACTACGGTTCCTTTGGGGACTCCGTGCACGAGACTGCAATCCATGATGCGACATATATGCGAAATTCTCTATCTCTCCAAGGTTCAGGCGCCAAGATATTTTCGCAGCTCTCAATCGTGTTGTATCCTAGAAACGTCTTTTTCTCCCCCTCGAATCCACGCCAAGGGCCCAAGCTTCCCAAACAAGCGAAGTGGAGAACGGGGACTGCTGACCACGTACCGTTTAAGAGGTACTGAACTTGACGACACGCTCATCGACACGACCTCTGACCACAACATCATCACTTTCAAGACACTAAAGGCAGCCGGATTTACAAAGCAAGACGCTACCTATTTCCCGTCTGTGATTAAGAGTTTGAGAGGAGAGGCTTTGAACGCGCATGGCTACATCAACCTAGAGATCGAGATAGGAAACACTATAACGCACAGTAAGTTCCACATCGTCAAAGAACTAGATCATGGCATGATTTTGGGACGCTTATGGGCACTCGACAACAAGGCAAAACTGGGCATACACCCTCTCGCCGACATCCCCGCCCAAGGGATTCCAAAGAAATCGTCCCACAAAGTTATCACATCAACGAGCTATTGAAGAAACCCAAGCGTCCGAAGAGGACCCGTTGGCGCTAGCACATGATTTTCAAATGCAAGTAAGTCGACCGAGCAACCTTTTTCGCAACCGACCTTTTCTTTCCCCAATCATCATGGGGACTCCTAAAGCAACAACCCAAGCACTAACGCTGTCAAAAAATGTGAATGGGAGCTGGACCATTCGAACACTTTGCAAGAAGCTTGGAAGCTACCGGCGAAACCAACGAAGCCAAGGCTCAACGGTTACACGACGTCTCGAACCCGTTTTCAATCGGAGATATAGTGATTAAGGAAAGCTCGTTTCAAGTTGGGAGGATGACAAAGTAAAGATGGATTTGCCCAAGGAAGGTGAAGGCGAGCTATACCTTCTGCGTATACCCTTTTGGGAGGATATTGCAAGCTCATCAATACCGACACACCTGAAGGCGTGATAGTTCAATCGCGATGGCTCAAGGAATCCAATCCCTAAAATGCCGTATTTCCCAATCACTCCCCTTTTCGGACTTCCTTTGAATCTTTCCTCTTAATAGCCGTACTTTCCCAGGATGAATACACCGTTTGTATTTTTCCCCGGAGATCTACCCTTTGTCAAAAATAAAATAAAAATAAAATAAATATATCTCTTCCCCGAGCGAATCCTTCGATATCGAGAAATACATCGGAAGAACCCGTAAAACCATTGCAGAGCCATCATACCACAACCCCTTTCAAAAATATATATATATGAAGCAAAAAGGTTTACTCATGAAGAAGAAGGGAAAGATGTGTTTACAAAAAAAAGAGAGAGAAGGGAAAAACATCAGGGAACTAAACAGCTAACAGAAAAAAACAAAAGGAGGAACTAGCCCTCGAAGGACGGAGCGCAAGTCTCTTCGGGCAAAGCTATCTTCAAGCATTTCCCCCCAGAATCCTTCGGGCAACAAAGGTTCCACGCAGCGGCTTTAGCGGCGGCAACCTTAACATCCCATCCCAAAGCGGCCACAAAGCGGCAGTGTCCTCCCCGACAACTATTCCAAAGATACGCCACCATGACGCCTCCCGGTATCGTCAATAACACCTTTGGCATCAACTTCAAAGGTTGTCTCGCTTCATCATACGCACTTTCGAGAGTTTTCTCATTGACGCTTCGAAGAAAGTTTGTTGATTCATCCACATCAAAATCGAGAACCGTGGCGTTCTCCTCCGCGTCCGCTGAACCCAAGGGGGTCCAAACATGCACCTGTTCTTCGTGGGGATAGATGGGAGGGAGGTCCTTAATAATTTCATTAGCTTCATGGAACAAAGATTCAACCCCGACCGATACCTCCTCAAGAGAAGAAGATCGATCTCCGCCGATCTCAAGTCCTTTCCCAAAAGGTTAAAGGCACGGCCGTCTCCGGAAGATCCCATCATACACTGCAAGAAATGGAAAGATGATCAAATTCCATCCTCGTCTACACGCGTACAAAAAGAGGATGGCAAAAAAAAAAAAAAAGGGGAAGAAGAAGGAAACGCACCTAAAAGCAAAGGAAAAGGGAATCAACAAGAAGAACCCTTTTCTCAAACGAGAGACGATGCTATTATTTTTTGGATATGAATGCGGAACCTTAAAAGGGAAAGGAAGCAATGAGAGACATAACGCTTCCAGATTTTAGCATGAATAATGCCCTAATTGAAGCCGCACGTGAAGGAAATCAAGATAAGGAAACTTTGCTATCGGAAGAAACTCCCTCCTTGTTTACATCGGTCTCACCGGCCTAGCACACTCGGTTAGCCAAAGCACACGCCATTCCCCAAGTCACGCCCGAAGCATGGTTTCCAAGATTGGACCGCCCCCACCAATTGCGACTTCTCAATGCGCCCAAGTCACGCCCGCAAGCATGGTTTCCAAGATTGGGCCGGCCCCACCAATTGCGCCGACCTCCCAATGCCCGCCCAAGTCACGCCCGCAAGCACGAACGGCTTCACACTTCGCGCCTTGGTCCCACCCAAATAGCAGCACACTCGGGTTCCCAACTCACGCCAACTTCCCAACGTCGCCCAAGCTGCACCGGCCCACCAATTGTGTCATCCTCCCGATTTGTGCAAAACTACCAGAGGCAAGGATTCCAAATCCTATTTATAAAAGGTCAGACAAGCCTCTTTCAATTTTCTTTACGGGTTGTTGTTAACAGTTTGTCACCATCTTATGCTTACCTCAACAAAGCCCCCGTTCCGAGCTAAGCGGGGACTTAATGTTGATGGTGGTTTTTAGGCAAGGGGTAAAATCGTAAAACCCCATGACCTAGTGTTACCCGAACACATTGAATAAGAGCATTTAACTTTCAGTGTAAATAATTAATAGGGGTATTTTTTCAAAATACCCAGATTAGGGTTTTTCAACACAGAACCCTAATTCCAAAACCAAGCCGCATACTGCGCACCATGGCAACCATGCCAAACCAAGCCGCATACTGCGCACCATGGCAACCATGCCAAACCAAGCCGCATCTCGCGCACCATGGCAACCATGCCAAACCAAGCCGCATACTCGCGCACCATGGCAACATGCCAAACCAAGCCGCATACATCAAGCACCATGGCAACCATGCCAAACCAAGCCGCATATTGCGCACCATGGCAACCATGCCAAACCAAGCCGCATATCTGCGCACCATGGCAACCATGCCAAACCAAGCCGCATATCGCACCATGGCAACCATGCCAAACCAAGCCGCATCATCGCGCACCATGGCAACCATGCCAAACCAAGCCGCACTCTGCGCACCATGGCAACCATGCCAAAACAAGCCGCATACTGCGCACCATGGCAACAACGCCAAATTCCGAGCCGCTATACCTTCGGCCCACGCCAAACATAGCGCCCTAGGCTTGCAACACTTGCAACTAGGTCAACATGGCCGTACGTGCCATTGGCACATGCCAACACGTGTCGCAAGCCATAATTCCAAGCCGCTATGCCTTTGGCCCACGCCAAACATAGCGCCCTAGGCTTGCAAAACATGCAACTAGGTCAACATGGCCGTACGTGCCAATGGCACATGCCAACATGCTCACTAGCTAGCTTCCCTATCAAGGTCACGGCCCTAACGGCCCCGCATGCCATCGGCACATGCCAACATGCTCGCTAGCTAGCTTCCCTATCAAGGTCACGGCCCTAACGGCCCGCATGCCATTGGCACATGCCAACATGCTCGCTAGCTAGCTTCCCTATCAAGGTCACGGCCCTAACGGCCCCGCATGCCATTGGCACATGCCAACATGCTCGCTAGATAGCTTCCCTATCAAGGTCACGCCCTAACGGCCCGCATGCCATTGGCACATGCCAACATGCTCGCTAGCTAGCTTCCCTATCAAGGTCACGGCCTAACGGCCCGCATGCCATTGGCACATGCCAACAAGCTCGCTAGCTAGCTTCCCTATCAAGCTCACGGCCCTAACGGCCCCGCATGCCATTGGCACATGCCAACATGCTCGCTAGCTAGCTTCCCTATCAAGGTCACGGCCCTAACGGCCCCGCATGCCATTGGCACATGCCAACATGCTCGCTAGCTAGCTTCCCTATCAAGGTCACGGCCCTAACGGCCGCATGCCATTGGCACATGCCAACATGCTCGCTAGCTAGTTTCCTTATCAAGGTCACGGCCCTAATGGCCCCGCATGCCATTGGCACATGCCAACATGCTCGCTAGCTAGCTTCCCTATCAAGGTCACGGCCCTAACGGACCCGCATGCCATTGGCACATGCCAACATGCTCGCTAGCTAGCTTCCCTATCAAGGTCACGGCCCTAACGGCCCAAGCATGCCATTGGCACATGCCAACATGCTCGCTATCTAGCTTCCCTATCAAGGTCACGGCCCTAACGGCCCCGCATGCCAATGGCACATGCCAACATGCTCGCTAGCTAGCTTCCCTATCAAGGTCACGGCCCTAATGGCCCCCGCACGCCATTGGCACATGCCAACATGTTTGCTAGCTAGTTTCCTTATCACGGCCCTAACGGCCATGCATGCCATTGGCACATGCCAACATACTCGCTAGCTGGTTTCCCTATCAAGGTCACGGTCCTAATGGCCACGCATGCCATTGGCACATGCCAAACGCACACGCTGGTAGCCTAACTTGCAAACCGTGCAACCTACCACCAAGGCATTCCGCATGCCATTGGCACATGCCAAACGCACACGCCGGTAGCCAAAACTTGCAAACCGTGCAACCTACCACCAAGGCATTCCGCACATGCCATTGGCACATGCCAAACGCACACGGTGGTAGCCAAAACTTGCAAACCGTGCAACCTACCACCAAGGCATTCCGCACATGCCATTGGCACATGCCACACGCGCCACTAGCAGCGCCACTTGCACTCAAGATGCAACCAACACTCGAGACATCAACACAAACTGGGGGATGCTTCTTTAGGGTGTTGGTTTGGCGGTCACAGCATGCAGCGTACACTACGCTCACATTAAGAAAGCGTGAAAAGGAATAAAGCGGTCAAATAAAAGAGGAAATAATGGTGAAAAACGTTTTCACCCATTAAACCATGCGGTTACCACCTCCTCCCATTATTTCACCCTTTACTCTCTTCCTTCATGAGGCCAGGGTACATTTTAATCTCGACTTGTATAAATAGGTCTTACCTATTTCCACCAGACAACAAGTCTCGGTCAGGAGAAATATACTACACTTACACTCTCAGAAAGGCAACTTTGCAAGCTTTCTCAAAAGCTTCCATCTCTTGCAAGCTTCCTAAGATTTCACTTTCTGATACAAGTCGAGATACTACTCTCCTCAACACCTTTCTTTGCTTCCCTCCCCAAATCAACCCTTCTCCTCCACTTTGTGACCGAAGCAAGTCCTGAACGTCCATTTCTTGGTTTAGGCCGGACTTGTACAGATTGATCTCTCGAACCTATAAAGTGCTCACGTGCAGCACATTTGTTTAGGGTTTGAATCAGTTTCTCACTCATTACCGAAATCAGCAGAAACGATTTTCACCCATAAACATCTGTATTTGACAATTCATGTCTAAATCAAAACCCCAGACACCAATCCTCAAATTCCTTAATACCCATCCTCAAATTCCACAAGAACAATGCTAAATCTATTCCAAACATCACTTTAAGCATTAATTTTTAGATACCAAAAATCAAAAATCCTAATTTGAAAACCAAAGATTAGAAACAAAGATGTCTCACCAAGAATCGATAGTACTCAAATCCTCATAATCAAAATCCTTCACGACGCCTTTGTGATTATTGTAGATAACACAAAATCAATGAGTTGAAGAAACATGCGAAATCAATCGGGATGACAGACGGTGGGTATTTAATCGATTGACTGTACATAATGATAATGGATCTGGGTTCTTTGAGTTCGACAACGATTTTGCTCTCGAGGCTCTCGATTTTTTGTTAGGTAATGAATTTTCTTCAGAGATTGAGATTGAGAAATGAGAAAGAATGAGAGGCAATGACTTTTCCTCTCTGTCGGCCAGGTCTTTTGGGAGAAAATAGCCAAGTTAGGATTCGGTTCCCGTATCATTTTGGTTCCAGGATTTAAATTTTAAGGTTCTAGAATTTAAATTGGTTCCAAACAAATTAGTTTTTATTAAATCTGCAATTTCATTTTACATTTTCTAAATTTAAAGATAAATCATTGTGTTAGCTATGCCTTAGTGTGTTACTAATGAAAATGGTAAACTGTTATAACCATGGGGTTCATTTTGGTATACATCCAATTTTGGGTAAAAATAGTTCCAATAGTGATTTTAGTATAAAGTGTGTTATATATGAATAACTAATGATTTTACACTTTGAATAGTTATTTAGTTTTTATGAATTAATTCTAAAATATGGTAACTATTACATAATTCGCCAACTCTTTATATGGGTTACTAGAGTTATAATGGATCATTTGAGTTACCAAAATAAAATTAGTTAGTAAACATATTGTAAGTAAAACCTAGATTTGGTGTAGTGAAAGGAGAAGAAAAATTAACTAAAACAGAGGAGCATGAGGAAGGAAGAAAAAGAAAAGAAGAAAGAAAAGGAGGTGGTGATCGTGGTGCACCCGATTGAGGGGGGAAGAGTTGCTGTGAAGAAGAAATGAAAAGAGAAGAGACAGATACTTTTGTTTTAGTTTTAGGGTTAGATGTATAAGTTAAATATATACTAAGAGTAGACGGCTAAGATTTGATAGCAATATAAATCAACGGATATTAATGATCGGTTAATACGGTTCGGTTAGGGTGCGGTTATGGGTATAACCGTTGACCGAACCGTAAGTCTAACGGTTATCAAAATGAAAACCGTGACCGACCGTTGGATCATCGGTTCGGTGCGGTTTTGGTTTTCGGTGCGGTTAGTGTGCAGCCCTAAATATACCTTTTCAAAAAGAAACTATGCCATGTGGCCCATGTCTGAAAGAGAAAGATGATCTCCGAGTGCTGGGAGATTCCCTTTGTGGTGTCCTTAATGTTCGAGTTGATGTAAAATTATGGAGTGAAAAAATCTCCGAATAAGAAATGCACCGCTACTAAAAAAAAAAGTACCATATTTGCTCAATTTTTAAAGGTGAAAATTACAGGAGACTCATTTTTCAGATTTTTTCCACTGTGAAACCCACGTCCAGAAATTTGAAGGCGCGCACCTATTTTTTAGGGAAAAATTATTCTCAAACCCAAAATTATTGAAATTAAATTTTATCGTGAGATTTTATATGTTCATCGTTCTCTTCTTTTTTCTTCTTCTTCTGTCTTTCTCCTCCATCTCCAGACCCGATCTGATTTCATAAAAATCCGAAATTTCTTCATTGAAACCAAGTTTTAGATGTAGATCTATGATTATAAACCTTGTTTTACAAACCCATTTAAGGATTTTCTATGAAAAACAGAAACATGGTGGTTTTAGCCTAATTTGGGTTACCATCTATGGATGAAATTGAACGAACATCTACGTATCCTTCATATTTCATACGATATGAATTAGCTCGGCTTCATATTGATTAATCACTTCAACGATTTGTTGTTGCAGATCTACTGCCAGCGATGGTAGAAAAAAAATCTGTAAGTACACTTATTTATCTCCATCGCCACGTGTATTAGCAGAACCCACGTGGAGGCCAAGTCATAAAGAGGATCGACACGTAGGGGCACCCATGGTGCCTAGATGACGTGCCATCTGTCAAGACCGACGGTCAAAGATGAAGGGACATCCAAGGCAGATAATCCCACGGAATACCAAAGAATCACCTTACCCCATCACACGATGAGACACAATCAACGGCTAGGGATAGTCCGACTGACACAGACGTGACAAGAGAGGACTGACATCACCTGGCGCGGACTGTACCGCTCCAACCACTAACATTTAATGCGCTCGGAGGGCACGTGTCGGATGACCAATGAAGAAGACGAGGGTTGATCGGTGTAATGAACTTGGGCATTGTAGAATCCGCGGAGTGACAGAGGGTCCGCGGACCGAGCACGAGCACAAGAAGATAAGATCTCAACAGCTCTATGACAAAGGGCCCATTCAAATTAGCTATATATATGTATACCCTTCCACCGAGGGGGAAGGAACTAAGGGAATAAGAGAGAGAATAGAGAGAAGTAAGTAGGCGTTTATGGAGAATCTCTCCATAAACCATACAAATCATCGCCCCCCTTTACTTTTGTAACCGTATACTTCATAGTGAATATCTCTGGATCCGTGGATGTAGGCCTTAGTGCCGAACCACGTACATCGTCGTCTCCTTTACTTTTAGCACTTGTAGGGCTTCATTTATGTGTTGATGTCTCAGATCTATCACTTTGGGGATGATGACGAGATCATGATAAACCCCATGGGTTTGGAATCTATGAATCATCACCTACCTAGGCTTATTACACTTTACTCACACTTTAATGCACGTATTCAATTCATGTTAAGATTGTTTGTGATCACGCGGATTATACCTGATTTCCGTGCTCACAATTTGGCGCTAGAAACAGGGACTTTGTTCCGGTAAAAAGATTTGTCTTTTCCTGTGACTTTATAGCCTCGACTTCAAAAATATTACTTAAAGCACAAACAAATCCATATTTAAACTCATTTATCACACACATCTGGATCTTTTGCACTTTCTACCTGCAGATCTGGGTCTTTTACAAACACAAGCTAGCAGATCCATACTTTTGGGCTATTTTTCGCATATATTTATGTATATTGAATTCTCTACCAACAGATCCGGGCGTTGTGTAACCTTACAAACAACAACCCATGGACCTTATCCCGGCTAAACCCGCATCCGTCTATGCTTTTCGCATTATCCGCCAAACTAGCAGCTTGAACTTACTCATTGCCACTAGAAATCGAGTTTATGAAATCAAGTTTGAACTAACAACTAACCCGTGGACTTTTTGTCTCGGTTTACCTCCTGCTCTCTGTGCAGAATATTACAATGGAAAGGAACAAAGATGCCGGGAAGACAAAGGTACCTTCGAAAGAGACACCTAGGACTACGCCAGTAATGACAAGGAGCAAACAAAATGGCGCGGGATTCACAACCAGGGACAAGGCGCAGAATGGAGCGGAAAGCACATTCCTTTCAGATGCGGGCATCATTGCAATGGAAGCAAAGAAGGCGCGCGGCAAAAGCTACTACACCTGCAAGGAACTTCTCGAGATGATCGCCTCCAAAGTGACAACGCAACCCGGCCTATTGAACCTCGAGAAAGCGTGCAGTGAGAATCGGTAATCTAGAACCCTCGTTACGGGATGCCACAGACTGATGAACATAATATACCACTGCACGCAAGATCCTACGGAATGACCGAGCCGGGTAGACGGCTAGTAGAGGAAATCAACACCGCAGCCCCCGAGGAACAAGCTCAGATACAGATAGGAACAAATCAGGAATCAAACCAGTCTGCGCAGATATTGGCGCAATTAGAAGAGCTAAAAAGGAATCGAGACATACGCGGACGCGGTGGCCTTACTAGCCCAAGAGAACCAGCAATTAAGAGAGAAGATCCTCCAAAGCGCGGAGCTAGAGAATCAGCAGGATGAAGCTAATTCTGCGGTACAAAACAGACCGGGAGGATGATCCTCGAAAACATCCCGTATTTGTCAATCAAAGAGGAATACCCCAAAAGGGTGCGCAGAACAATAGAAGGATTGACCCGGACTACCATCCAGAAACCTCCGACTACTATGATGAAGAGGAGGCCACAACATCACAACCTACTAGAAAGACTCGAACATCCACTCAAAATGAGCATTGTTTGGCAATGGAGAATCTCCGTGCGGAAATGCTAGCGGAAATCAATCAAATCAAGACCAGGCAAGGAGGCGGAAGACTAGAACAGGTCATGAAGGAGGCCAGCACTACCCCGCTAACACGGCAGCTGGCTACCGCCACCATTCCACGTAAGTGTCCTATCCCATCCTTTGAGTGTTACGACGGATCCGCGGATCCCGCAGGCTCACCTACGGTATTACAACGGGGTAATGGCCAGGTGGGATCATGACGAAGCTATATTATGCAGATATTTCCCTTCGAGCCTGAAGGGATCCGCATTATCTTGGTTCGATAACCTCAAGCCAGGGTGCATTGGTTCATATGATCAGCTCACCGAAAGATTCTTGGCCACCTACATGTATAACAAGGTCGTGAACACAGGGATGGACAAACTCTTCTCACTCGCAATCAAATACAAGGAGTCTATTCGAGAATACACGGATAGGTGGAATAAGATATGTCAAGCCATAGGACATGTGGATCCCGTTGTGAGTATTAATTGTTACAAATGGGGGCTTGACAAGATGAGCCCACTGTTTGTCGAAATCCACGGTACCTCTCCGACCACGTAGGGAGATCTGAGGATAATCATCGAAAAACATGCTAGATTGGAAGAAATTCAAAGAGAGAACCCAAGAGCACAGGCTCAACGACCCCCACGAACCAACTCCGCGGAACTAACGAACAGATCCAGCCGAACACCAAAAGGATCGGAAGGATGACCACAAAGGGGTGGAAGAAAGTTTGAAGACCGAGTCTACACAAGGCTCAACGCCAGCCTACTCACGTATTTTTAAAAAGAGATCAAAGATCGCGAGGACTTAGACCGGCCCCGGTCCAAAGGAAAACAACCACCGCCTCGCGAGAATCTAAAGAGTACCGCGATTTCCACCGCTTCTACGGACATCCAACCGAGAAGTGCAAAAATCTCAAGATAGCGATACAAAGCCGATTGATGCGGGGGGGATCTTAAAAATATATAGAAAAGGCTGGAACGGAAGATAGAGCCAAATGCGGCAAAACGAGTCCGGTTACGTAGGGTAATCGCACATTGAACACTATATCCTGCTCAGAAAGCAAAGAGCCAACCCTAACGGCACAAATAGGGAAACGACTGAGAAAGCAATTTGAAGATTACTGTGAGCTTTACAGCGCAAATAGAAAGGAAGTGGAAGAACACGAGGAGTGGATGAACGCACCTCTGACCTTTGAGGCCGAGGATATTGAGAATGACATGGAAGATCACAACGATCCATTAATCCTCACATTGCCAATCGCAGGATGCAACATAAAGAAAATCCTCATCGATGGAGGAAGCTCCGTAAATGTCTTGTTTTACGATACATTCAAACGTATGGAGCTTAACGATGAGCAACTCTTGACTTCGCACTACACCATCTACGGGTTCAATGGCACGGCTACGAAGCCTGGGGGATATTATCTTACAGGTGGACGCAGGCCCCATGAAAGTCGACACTCGCTTTAGTGTGGTGAACACGCCTTCACCCTACAATGCCATTATTGGACGAAGATGGGTCCACAAGCTAAAGGGAGTCGCAGCTACCTACCATCAATACCTTAGGTTTCCCACTCCCTAGGAGTAATGGAGATCAAGGGTGATCAAGCTTCCGTAAAGGAATGCCACGCGATGCAAATACAACTCAACAATGAAGAAGATGAGAAAAGGAAAACCCGCAAGGCTCGGAACAAGGCGTTATCCAAAGACAAAGCCATCGACGAATATTTGGAAGGGATCTCAGGGAAAAGCTTGTCTAAAGGGAACTCTGTAGGAAACACGGAAGCCTCAACATCAAAGGCTAACCAGGGCGCCCTCGCAAACAAAGAATCTGAGACTACCAAATAGCAATTAAAGAAAGTCCCCCCCCTGGGAACCGAAGCCCACGTTTACATCCTTGGAGGCAGTGAAGGAAGTTAACATAGGGACGGAGCAGAACCCAAGAAAGATCAAGATAGGAACTCTAATGGACGAAGAACGCGAAGCCTCACTAATAAAACTACTAAAGGAATACGCGGATATCTTCGCATGGAAACTATCTCGATATGCCGGAATAGATCCACGATAGTACAACATGAGTCACGCATCAAACCCGGCACACCCCAGTGCGACAAAAGATACGAAAGGTGGCTACAGAGCATCATAAAGCAGTAGAAACGGAGCTGCGAAAGCTGTTGGAGGCCGGTTTTATAAAAGAAGTCAAATATCCCACTTGGATCTCTAACATGGTAATAGTACCAAAGAAGAATGGAGGGGTCAGAATCTGCATCGACTTCACCAACCTGAACAAAGCATGCCCCAAGGATAGTTATCCATTACCCAGCATTGACCAACTAGTCGACGCAGTAGAAGGATACGAAGAGTTATCATTCATGGATGGATACTCCGGGTACAACCAATTATTTTTGGCAGAAGAAGATCAGCAGCACACCGCATTTTACACACCCCATGGACTGTATTGCTACGTAAGGATGCCTTTCGGGCTCCGGAATGCGGGATCAACGTACCAAAGGATGGTCGATGCTATTTTCAAGCCATGGATCGGCAGGACCTTGGAGGTCTATGTTGACGATATGCTCGTAAAGAGCAGGTTAAGGAAGGACCACCACCAGGACCTGAGGGACATCTTGAAGCTATGAGAAAACACAATATGAAGGTAAACCCGGAAAATGCACTTTCGGAGTAACCTCGGGAAAATTCCTCGGGTACACAGTAACAAAAAAGGCATAGAAGTAGATCCCGCAAAAATCCGAGCCATAGTAGACATGCCATCTCCAAAGAACCTAAAAGAGGTACAAAAGCTCAATGGATCCCTAGCAGCCCTGGGAAGATTCATCTCAAGATCCTCGGATAAGTGCAAACTCTTTTTCAACATACTAAAAAGGGGACAAAATTTGAATGGACTGCGAGAATGCGAAGAAGCTTTCTTGGGTATCAAACGAGTGCCTAGCGTAAATCCCCATCCTTCGAAACCGGACCGGACGAGGTTTTGGCACTATACATTGCGGCAACAGACGATGCAATGAAGCGCAAGATCGCCGGAACCCACACAAAGGAGGAGCAACCGATCTACTATGTCGGCAAGACCACGAATTCCCGCGGAAAGGAACTACACAAGAATCGAACAGACTAATCTTAGCCGTCGTATGGTCTACCTTAAAAACGAGGACGTACTTCTTAACACCACGACATACGTATCCCATGTCGAGCACCCTTAGAGACCATCCTCAAAGGGGCGGGAAAGGTAGGACGCATAGCAAAATGGAGCACGTACCTCGACCAATTCAACATCCACTATGAGCTCCAACACTCCCGAGAAATCGCAAGTACTAGCGGACTTTCTAGCAGACCTGCCTTTGGACAACGAAGAAGAAGTGCGCATACAAGGATGGAGGGCAGTGGGAGCCCCCAGAAATAGAAAAACTAGATCCAAACAATATTCTTGAACCCGGTAAGCCCACGACAATGGGAGGTCTTTGTTGATGGCTCCAAAAATAGAGAGGGCGCGGGGATAGACATCGTCATCACCACACCCACGGGGGACGAATTGTGCACGCATTTGATTGGAATTCGAAGGCCATACGAATAACATCGTAGAATATGAAGGAGTGATCCACGCTCTCGCTTGATAATTGAATTAGGGATACAAGAAGTGCGGTTGACAAGTGATTCACAACTAATCATACGGCGGATAGGCTACGAATACAATGTGTATGACGAAACGTCGATGGCATACATGGCTCGGTGCAAACATTGGCTTCCCAAATACAAAAAAATCAAATTCCGACATCTGCGTAGGAAGGAGCTTAGACACGCGAGATGCCCTGCAGCGTATATATCGTCCATGCTTAAAAATGAGGATGTCAAAGCAATCAAGATAGCAAGAGTGTACGAACCATCCATCAAGCTCCAAGAGACATGCGCGGCTAACCGACGCAAATCTAAGGAGGAGGATATCTCTGATGATGATGTCGGAGAGCACATATTCGACGACTTCCAGGACGATGACATCACACGACAAGCTGATGAAGATGACGATCACAGTCAGGAAGCAGATTGGAGAATCGAAATCCATTCTTTCTTAAAAGAGGGGAAACTCCCCCAAGATATCAAACAGGCTAGAAAAATACAATCCAGAGCAGGGATGTACGAGTTAAGGGACCAAACCCTATACAGAAAATCATTCCTCGGGCCACTTCGCCGCTGCCTATCCCGATCAGAGGGACATATCATCTTGAAAGATATCCACAGAGGAGACGCGGGAATCACAGCGGAATGAGGTCCCTAGCGGATAAGGCAAAGACGCGGGTTACTTACGGCCAACCATGATCCGAGATGCAACTAGAATGGCAAAAAGGTGCGAAGAATGTCAAAGATTTGGTAAACGAATCCACGCCCCAGCCACAAAGTTGAACTCTGTGGACAGTCCGTGGCCCTTCGGGAAATGGGGTATCGACATAGTAGGCCCACTCGTATCAGGGACTGGGAAGAGAAGATTTCTGATAGTGGCAACCGATTATTTCAGCAAGTGGGTAGAAGCAAAGGCACTGGCAAGAATTCGGGATTCAGATGTGTTTACTTTTATCTTTCAAAATATCATCTGCAGGTTCGGCATCCCCGCAGAGATAGTTTCCGACAACGAGAACAATGACTACAAGGGAAGAATATCGACTTGTCTTCATTCGACACCTTCAAAATTGAAAAAACAAATCCACCCCCATATATCCACAAAGCAACGGACAAGCAGAAGCCACAAATAAAACTTTGGCGCTTATCCTTAAAAAACAACTAGACGAATACAAGGGGCGGTGGTGTGAGCAGTTGCATAACGTTCTATGGGCATATAGGACGACTCGAAGATCAGCTACCGGAGAGTCTCCGTTTTTACTCACATACGAAGCAGAAACAGTAATCCCTACGGAAATCCTACTTCCAACAACAAAGACAGAAGCATGGGAAAAGAACCTCACCACGGACATGATGTTGGAAAAGCTTGACGATCTCGAAGAAAGGAGAGAAGCAGCACTACAAAGAATGGAAAACTACCGGCGCGGGCTAGCCGGAGAATATAACAAAAAAGTGAAACTTAGGAATTTTGTAGAAAGGGCAGTATGTGTTGAGAACCATTCCCAATACCAGCGAGAAAAGAAGTGGGGAAAATTAGCACCAACTTGGGGAGGACCCTACGTAATACACGACATCGCGAGAAATGGCTCTTACTATCTCAAGTAACCCGAAAGGGGAAATCCTCATGCATCCGTGGAACGCCAAATATCTCAAGCCATACTACCCATAACCCACCACCTGCGTATGCATTTCAGAAGAAGAAAACGGACTTACAAATCCGCATGTCTCTATCTCTGACAAAGGAGTAACGCGCCTTAACTTTTCAATCAATACAAGCTTCCATTCTCAAGTGTCATATTCTACAATATTCTATTCATTACCCATACACATTTCAATTTATTCAAGATCACAACCTATACTATATGAGACACATGTATATATTACTTACACAATGTACATTGTAAACCATACCACATCTTAATAAAACATCGATGCTATCGTTACCCCGTGGACGTAGGCCTTAGGGCTGAACCACGTAAATCATTGTGCAATATACTTTATCAAGAGGGATATCTATACTTTATCAAGAGGGATATCCCGCATAAAGCGTGGATCATACCCACTGCAATATACCGGGCAATATCCCATGCAAAGCGCACACACGCAATATATCGGAGCATACACATGCAATCTCTCAGAACTCCTCCGTAAGTGTCTATAAGTGTATGACCAGGGGGCGACTTCCCAAAAAATGAGATATCCGAGCAATACTACAAGCCGCGCACTCAATGGAATATATCCTTGAACGTCGGCCGGACCCCCACCGTTCAGAAATCCTCTGGCCTAGGAATTAGCTGGACGGGGTGCAAGGTCACAAGACAATTCCGAGGATATCAACCTACGGAATTGCACAGAAAATACACTTTCTCAAATTCAAAGATTCAAAGATTATAAATACTACGGAATTATTCATTATGTTTAATTTAATGTGTAAAGCTGATAGATGTAAAATTAACAAAATTCAAAGTCAGATTTACACACCAAAGTTTGATCTAGTACATGGCAGATTGATTACAAGCCCGAGAAAGCAAAATAGCAAAAACGCCAAAAAGGATAAGCAAGCGAGATCAATCCCTAGCATGCTAGCTACGGTCTGCGAGAAGGAGCGTTATCCGCGAGTTTATCCTTCAGTGATGAAGGAACACTACCACCCGAGGAGGGTCCATAAGAACTTGACGGGAGCGCGGGCACGGGGCGCCGAGTATAATTCTTGGTTAACCCATGGTTTTTCTTGAGATCTAGCTCAATCTCACCAAGAGTCCTATTAATCTCTTCGGCCAGTTATTTACGGGCCACGAAACCTATGGCTACGCTCTTCATCTCAGCTGATTCAAGGAAGTAGAAAGCTGGTCTACCCTTTGATTAGCTTGCTTCAACATTTCCTCCCGAGACAAGGCTGGGACCGCGATGATAGTTAGCTTGACCCTCCGGTTGAACTACCTTAGCTTTGAGCTTCGGCAAACTTTCCATCATGACTTTAAGGCTGTCCTTGGAGCTCTGCGGATAATAGAAGAAGGTGTGAGTTATAACGGATACCATACAAAGCACACTCGATGACGAAAACATATACCTTCACAATGTTCAACCGCGGAACCCCTCGCTTCGGCGGCATAATCATATTCATTTGATAACCTATCATAATCTACCCGCAGAAGATTGTGAGCATCCGACTTCGCGCTTATGTCATCTCGAAGCATCGAGTCCGAATGACGATATCGATTAACCTCATCATTCTTCGATTCCAACCCCTTATTAAGACGATACATAGTCACCTCCAAGTTTTCTCACACTCAACCTGGCGGGCCACATCAGCTCGAGACGCGGATAAGGCACTACTGAGAGCGCCAGATTCTGCTTTAGCGTCGTCCCTTTCCTTAGCAAGACGTTGCATATAAGCCCGCACATCCGGGGGATGAGAAGACCGCGCCTGCCGTAGCTCGTCTTCCATAACGTTAAGCTTAATCTCCAAAGAGGAAATTTGATCGCGGGCTTTCTCAAGATTATCCCGCGTCCATAAAAGAGCCCCGTTGAATAAATGACGGTCATGGTTGTTTTGATTTTGCAGATCTACCAAGCAAAGCTTTTTCCTACGCCATTCTTCGGCCATAGCGTTATGAACATCCGCGCGGGCATTCCATTTCACTGATTCACTCTTAAGTTTTTCAACTAACTCAGCGATACGCCCTTTTTGACGGGTTCTCTCATTCCTAAGCCACAACAACTCAGGGACTCCACCCACTGAAGACAATACAGCGGGAGGAGGGAAGAATAAAATGACTCAGAACACACGAGGAACATGTAACTATCAAAGAAGAAGAGACACAGACCTGAAATAGACGAAGCATTCTTCTCAGCAACCGCTAACTTGGCCTTAACCAAAGCCAGCTCAGAACGTAGCTGAGCCTCTTCCGCGTCCTGCTGCTCCTTACGCTTAAGCAGACCCTTCAGCTCGGCTATTTCCTCATCCTTAGCAGATACCGAAGCCTCAACACTCGTAAGCGTCTCTTCGCAATGTCGGAGCTTCCCTTCTAGCTTGAGAGACTTAGCCTTGAAGAGCCGGTAAAGATGGTGGTTACAATACTCACTTCTCATCATCTATCAACCAAACAAGGGAAATTAGCTCACATCATAGTTGAACAAAATCAGGGGTAAAAAGAGCAGGACAAACCTCCAATAACCGCTGCTGGGGGTAACTGTACTGATACCCATCAGCAATGGCCATCATGCCAGCAACGGTAGGGGGAGGATCCACCACAAAATCAAACCCGCTGGCTACGAGATTCTTGCCCCACCCTCGATCTACCACCTCCTCAGGGGTTAACTCCATGTGCCTACGAGTAAAAGCATCTGAAATCTTTTCCCCTTCAATCACAGGGGCAGGATGAGGTACAACCAGCAAGTTTTTCTTTTGCAGCCACGCCAAAACAGCATCATCGCCATCCGCGGCTAAGGATCGCGTGAAATCATCTGAGGAAGAGTCTGAGGACTTCCCACCAAGCAAAGCACTACTAGTACTTGTCACCAAGGCCCCACCAGCAGTGGAGGAGGTACCAACACAACTCTCGGGTTGCACAGCCAAAGCCCCAACATCAGAACCACGCGCAGGGCCGTCTCCGCAGCTATCCTTAAGAACACTCCAGTCATCACCAGCTGGAAGCAGAGTGAAGTCCGAAACAAGCCTCATAGCGGTGGCCATGTCAAATGATTGCTCCCCAGATAAAACCCTACCAAAGGAAAACTCACAACAAGCATCCCCATCTTTGTCACCACCGCCAAGAACAATTCCTTTACCTTTGTCTGTAACATCTCCACTAGACTTAGTAGCCCCCCCGGCCGGATCACCACCACCAGGGGCCGGATCGCCACCAATAGACGGAACACCACCACCATCACCAGTGGCTGGACCACCACCTCCACCACCAGTGGCTGGATCACCACCTCCACCACCAGTGGCCTGATCACCATCACCGCCACCAGTGGCCTGATCACCTTCACCGCCACCAATGGCCGGATCACCTTCACCGCCACCAGTGGCCTGATCACCATCGCCGCCACCAGTGGCCTGATCACCATCACCTTCTTGAACAGGCGGAGAGGTCTCAATTCGCTCCTCCTTATCAGAAACATACTCATCACCATCCACGGGACTATTCACATCCTCGAAGTGTGAAGAACCCTCGGTGGGAGAATTCGACGATTCTTTGGGATTAATTTTCTTATGCCTACGCACCTACAGCACATAATGATAAAAGAGCCATTAGCATCTCCTTTCCTTGGCTTAATCAACATTATTTAAGAAAATGAAGGGGCATATACACGTAGAAAATAAACAACACACCTTAGTAACATTGATATTCTCATGGAGAAGGTTAGCATCGAGAGATCCTCGTCTTCCGCGTCATCAACATCGCGATTATAAGCAAAGTCCATACCCGCAAAGCTCATCTGCCAGGGGCAATAATGAGCATAACGAGCGGGAGAAGCTGCGCGATGGGGGCTGTTATCGAGGTCACCAACCGTAGGGGTTCGGGGACCCAACCATAGGCCCACGGACCAACGACTTCAAGAACAGTGGCGGACCACTCATAATCGTGATCACGCTTAATTCTCTCATCGGCGGGAATATGAAGACCTTCAAGTACCGGGAACCCTAGCCATCTTGGAATCACTCACTTCACTCAAAAGGCGAATCTCCCCTTCCGGAAGCAACGTTAAATGGACTCACCAGACCACGGCTTACGAGTATTCCTGTTAACATAATCTCCGAAGGATTTGTTGGAAATTCTCGGAGTATACCACCCTTTCTCCTTTTCTAATTTAGGGGCATAGCAAGTCATCATCGTCTGCCCCTTGCTACGAAGATAGCATTCTCGGAGATGGCGAAGATAGTTCCCATCAACCGTTGCACACCACGATTGTGACTTTTCTTGGCGTGTTGCGGCTAGACAAGACACAGTAGTAGAAATCATCACCCGGCTCTATACAATGGCAGTATCAAACCAGCCTCGAAAGCACCCACGGTCGTCAGCAAATGAAAGGCATCATACCGATAGTTGGTAACCATCTCGTAAGTTATATCTTTATCAGGGGCGTAAAAACTCACTTGGAAATGCTGAAGACCGTGCTTCAACTTGAAAGCTTCAAGATCAATATGCCTGAAAGTAAACTTCTTATTACCCAAAGGCAAAGGTCGAAAAGTAACAGCAGAGTCATCCTCGAAAGCTTCTCCAATAGTATCTTCCGTAGAATCCTTCTTCTTAGGAGGAACCACATATCCCGAAGATTCCATTTCCGCAGCCTTTCTCTTTGAAGACAGGGTTTTAGTCGACTTACCTAAATTAGGCACAGGAGGATTAGTTCGCAGTGGAAGTTTGGTACGGAGAGGCTGTACATCTAGAGGATCAGTGCGCGGAGTTTGTTGTCTCTTCGGAGACCCATCTCTAGGACGATTCACGGCATATCTAGACCCCCGTGGAGGATCACCCCTTTTAAGTGAAGGCCTCTGACCAGAGGACGAAGATGTTCGTCCTTCCCGAGGATTACCATGGGTAAGTGAAGGCGAAGCTTCATTCCTGATATTGGAATCATCCCGAGGAGATCTGTGAGGACTCGACGGAGGAGTTTGGTAAGAAACCCGCGGATGATCGGACATACCTACGGACACAAACAAAAATGAAAGCGCAAGTCAGAGGCGAATAAGATCGAAAAGCAAGAAGCTCTCAAGAACAGTAACAAGCGTGAAGAAAACCCTAGATTCCATCTGTAACTACTTGAACTCTCGAACTACTACTCAAAATCCAAAGAGGAAAAATAAGATCGAAGCAGAATGAAACATACGATTCAGCGGTATCAACTCTCAAATCCCGGGATACACATAAGATTAAATTCATCACCAACGCATCACCGAGAAATTCAAGAACTCAACGGGGTTGGACATGGCGATTAAACGGGATAAAAAACCATACCCGAACCTCAAAGAGTAAAACAAAGAAGCAGCAACAAAGGTGGCAGCGATGGTAGCGACGAAGAAAGAAGAACGAAGATGGCGACAAAGGAAGCGAAGCGGCGCGGTAACAATGGTGTCAGAGGAAGTTAAGAAGGGGAAGAAGACAATGGAACAGAATAAACAGAGAATGTGAATTTAATTCACATTCTCTCATTCCCCCCTTTTTAAATAAGAACAAGAAAAACCGTCCACTACCCAATGGGCAGTTATGGCGGGTAGGGGAAACGTGCACAATAAATGCGAGGTAGCACCTTTTAGGAGAAGTTATGAGGAGGGAGATAAAAACGTACCACACGATTCTTCTTCCCACTAAAGCTAGCGCCCAGTCACAAGAAGAGGGGCAAATTGTAAGTACACTTATTTATCTCCATCGCCACGTGTACTGGCAGAACCCACGTGGAGGCCAAGTCATAAAGAGGATCGACACGTAGGGGCACCCATGGTGCCTAGATGACGTGCCATCTGTCAAGACCGACGGTCAAAGATGAAGGGACATCCAAGGCAGAAAATCCCACGGAATACCAAAGAATCACCTTACCCCATCACACGATGAGACACAATCAGCGGCTAGGGATAGTCCGACTGACACAGACGTGACAAGAGAGGACTGACATCACCTGGCGCGGACTGTACCGCTCCAACCACTAACATTTAATGCTGCTCAGAGGGCACGTGTCGGATGACCAATGAAGAAGACGAGGGTTGATCAGCGTAATGAACTTGGGCATTGTAGAATCCGCGGAGTGACAGAGAGGTCCGCGGACCAGGCACAGAGCACAAGAAGATAAGATCTCAACAGCTCTATGACAGTGGGCCCATTCAAATTAGCTATATATATGTATACCCCTTCCACTGAGGGGGGAAGGAACTAAGGGAATAAGAGAGAGAATAGAGAGAAGTAAGTAGGCGTTTATGGAGAATCTCTCCATAAACCATACAAATCATCGCCCCCCTTTACTTTTGTAACCGTATACTTCATAGTGAATATCTCTGGATCCGTGGATGTAGGCCTTAGTGCCGAACCACGTACATCGTCGTCTCCTTTACTTTTAGCACTTGTAGGGCTTCATTTATGTGTTGATGTCTCAGATCTATCACTTTGGGGATGATGACGAGATCATGATAAACCCCATGGGTTTGGAATCTATGAATCATCACCTACCTAGGCTTATTACACTTTACTCACACTTTAATGCACGTATTCAATTCATGTTAAGATTGTTTGTGATCACGCGGATTATACCTGATTTCCGTGCTCACAAAATCAAATATTTTTTTTATTTTTAATTTACATCAGGATGCATCCAGTTTCATCCTTGCTATTTTTTAAGTTTAAGTCAGGATGAATCCAATTTCATCCTTGCTATTTTTTTGGTGTCAATTTCATCCATACTAATTTTTACTCGTCCATTTGGACCATGTTTTAAAAATATTTGGACAAATGACCCATTTTCCGAAGAAACTATGCCATGTCCGAAAGAGAAAGATGGTCTCCGAGTGCTGGGAGATTCCTTTTGTGGTGTCCCTAATGTTCGAGTTGATGTGCAGATATATGCAAAATTATGGAGTGAAAAAATCTCAGAATAAGAAATTCACCACTACTAACAAAAGTACCATATTTGCCCATTTTTTAAAGCCGTATTGGTCTTATATAAAAATCTCGGAATAAGCCATATCTGCTCTAGCCTTCCAAGACCCAAGGGACCAGGACCTTCTATAGTAACCACCAGGATTCCAAATGGTTTAGTCTATAAAATGATAGGGCTATCAATGGGTCCGGGTCCTCCTGGGTATTACTAGGTCCAGACCCGGACCGTACTTATAAAAATCGGGTCATGTTCTTAACGGCTCCGGGTCCGGTTCCTAAATTTTTGGATCCAGAACCGGAACCGTTTAAAATACCGGGTACCCATTGGGTATTAAGAAAACTATAAAAAAAGCCTTAAAAAGTTAATTTCTTTCTCTTTTTGTCTTTGATCTAAATTATTTTTATAAAAATCTATTATTATTTATTTATTAATGTACTAAATAAGATCATAAGTAAGAAAAAAAATGAGAAATGAAAAAAATCAAAGCCGAAAATAGCAAAATACTTGTAATTTTGCAAAAAAATATGAATAAATAACCGGGTAACCGACGGGTATTACCCGTTTGGACCCGTTTAGATTCGGGTCTAATCGGGTAATTACCCGTCGGGTCCTAAGTTGTTAATGGGTCCAATTTTAGGACCCATAACCGGACTCAAATCTACCGGATCCGGTTCCGGTTCCGGGTAATGGGTACCCATTGACAACCCTAATTTATTAAAATCCCATCCCATGTTTACCCACACGGAAGAAAGCTAAATTACACTCACGGGAAAGATTTAATTGAAACCCTAATTCCCTAGGAGCAAAGAAGCAACAATGTCAAGCCTTCCCCGGGAGATCGAAGAAGATATTTTGTTAAGGTTACCAGTGAAATCCATCTTATGTTTCAAGTCTGTATGTAAGAGTTGGTACTCACATATTAATAGTCCTAAATTTGTCAATGATCACCTTATTCTTACCAAGAAAAACGCTAGAATAATGATCAGAGATTCTACAATCCAGTTTGAAAAAAATATGTTTTATTCCGTAGATTATGCTTCAATATTAACAGCGTCTGCATCATTGTCTTCGACCACATGCAATTGTGAGGGAGCCGTTCTCATGGATTATCCAATAGTGAAAAATAAGAAAGGAGTTGAAAGTCGTTTCATTAAAATTTTAGGATCTTGTAATGGCTTGCTTTGTTTAGGCGCCATTGATAGTGATATACTAATTCTTTGGAACCCATCAACTAAAGAATATATGGAAATTGCATTACCAGCTGACGATCTTAGGATGCCTTCTTATGGGTTTGGTTACGATAGCGAAAATAAAGATTACAAGTTGGTATGTATAGCAGAGAATCAAGTTTATGTATACACATTAAGATCAAATTCATGGAGAAGAGTCGATACCATCTCTTATAAGTCTTTTTGTGAATGGGGAGGTTTGCTTCTGCATGGTGTTCTTCATTGGACCTTGAAAGATGCTACCAATACCATCGAAGACATAGTTTCTTTTGACATTAGCAGTGAGAAGTTCATGAATCTGCCTCTTCCAAAAGAGCTTCCTCGACTTCCGCAACGTAACTGCTGTGATCTCAGGGTGTTGGGAGATTCCCTTTGCTTAGTTTGGGGTGTCTTCAATGATCGCGTTGATGTATGGGTCATGCAAAACAATGGAGTGGGTGAATCATGGAATAAGCGTTTCACTACTACCCAAGCATGTACCGAACTTGCTCAACCATTAACGCCGTATTGGTATTTCAAAAACGGAGAGATTCTATTACAAGATTCTGAAGGTTTCGTTTTGTATGACCAAAAGAATGACAGAATTCGGTTTCTGAAATTCAATGGCATTGATAGTTTTGCATATCTTGAGTCGAAGAGTTACGTTGAGAGCTTAGTTTCACTAAACTCAGGTACTTATACAGAAAAAGAAGACGAAAACGTAAGCGTGATCCTAATCCTGAGTACTGTGAGTACCTCTTTCGTATATAATTCTTCTCGGGCATAATCAAGTGGAAAAAAATATATTAGTGCGAAGGTGAAAAGGACCCCCATGTCTCTTTAGTTCCATTGCAGCTCTGCAAGTAGTTCTTTTTTTGTTTTTGTTTTTTTTTGTTCTAAAATGTCTAAGACAAATTTCTTCGCGTTGTTTGTTTTAGCATTATATATCTCGTAGAGTTTTCAAAGAGTGGGTAACTTGTATTTCAATCTATAACCTTTCTCAAAGTTGATCTGTACAACCATCCCACCATGTCCAATAATATATACCAGAAACGTTTTAGCTTAGCATACATTATTGTATCCCAGAATTTATCAAGAATCATATTAGTGTTGCTACCGAAAGTAACAAAAATCCTAGAAGTACAATAGATACTTACGGGAATGTGATTCACTCTGTAGCTTACGATGCAACACCATCAGTGGCTTTATCTTCATCAACATATACACGTGAATGTGATTAATCTACTTGCTCAAATGGATTACCGATTAAACAATGGGGATGAAATTCGAAATTTTGGGTTATTGGAATGGGTTTATTTGCTTAGAGAGTGCTCAAAGCTATGCAACACACAGTGACACAAAACTCTCTCAAGGATCAGCTATTTCCATATGATTTTTATAGAAAAACACCTCTGTTTTGTTGGGTCCATATTCCACAAGTCTTCCCAAGTGTTTTTAAGAAAAGCAGAAGAATAAATAGTGAATGTTACGATGATCGTTTATATTGAGACGAAGGTTTTATTTGGCCATTTGACTATTATGACGGTTGTTTCTGTTACAAGCCTGTTATAGGGGCGGCATTGTAATAGGACAAAAAGGGTCACTACATGATAATTCAAGTGTCCCTTATCCAAAAAAAATGGAAATGATAAATTAACCCTCATAATTGAAAACCTAGTTTAGTGATGATAATCAAGTTTAGTGTTAATGATTAATTTCACTTATATTAACTCAAAATTAAAATCATATTTTTAGAGTTAAAAAAAAAAAAAATAGGGGAGAAGGTGAATTTCAATCAATTGAAGAAATTAACCAACAAAATGAAGAACCATGACCTGAAAATGACCAGGTATACTTCTAAATTAGTCCCAACTCGCTTTTTGTTTCTCAAAGTTATCTAAAGTACGTCAAAAATTCAATTTTTTTACATTTTTAGAGCTAATTACGGTTGAAATTTTGCTCATAACCAACCGTAAATCGAAGTTACGGTTCGTAAAAGATGAACTACCAACCAGAATCGGTTAAATTTGAACAAAACCCAATCGTAAAACCAGTTACGGTTGGTAACTAAATGCTCGATACGAACCGTAACTCAGTTATAGTTGGTAACCAAATGCTCGATACCAACGGTAACTGAGTTACGTTTCATAAACTAAAATGGTTACCAACAGTAACTGAAGAAAATTCTCAGATATAAGAACATACGGTTGGTAGTTGAACTATTACCAACCGTAACAACATCAAAATCTCCAGTTACGGTTCGTAATTGAGTTAAAATCAACCGTAACTCACATAAACCCAGTAAAATTCCAATTTCAATTTTCATTTAAAACCCTAATTTTTGATAGAAATTAAACTTAAATCGAACAAAATTAAACCAAATCGTAACTGGGTTTCAAAACATACCTCATATAAGTCATTACACTACATTTGATTAATTTTCGAATCGTCGATTAATCGAAGACGATGGAATTTTGAGTTTTAATGGAGGTTACGGTTGATGGGAGGAGGAGAAGAGAAGAAGAAGAAAAACAAATTTTCAATTTAGCTTTGATTTAGGTTAAAAAATTGGGAGGGTAATCCAGTCAATTTACACCTCCTATAGGACATCCCATAACTAACTAGAGGGACATTACTATCACACTGCTTCTTAAACAATGGGCTACGCACAACAATCATATCATCGTACCCATAAGGGGCCCGCCCAAGCCATAGAATAGAAGATGTCGATCTAGTTAAATACATATTTAAACCCTAGATCCTTCACAAATTGTGAAAGCCAGGAAAGAATGTCGTACCTCCCAGAGGCGATCCAAGAAAATATAATAGCAAGGTTACCGGTGAAATCCATCTTGCGATTGAAGACCGTTTGCAAGAGGTGGCATAAATTATTCTGTAGCCCCGAATTTATCAAGGATCATCTTAGTCTTTCTACCGCAAGGAACAAAAATCCAAGCATCATAGATATCTACGGGCCGGAATGGTAATGTGATTTACTCTGTAGATCATGATGCAATATCACCATTGGCCTTATCGTCATCATCGTCATTATCATTGCGTACGCGCGAATGTAATCTACTTGTTCAATTGGGTTACCCATTGGACGAAGGGGATGAAGTTGAAATTTTGGGTTCTTGTAATGGCCTGATCTGCTTAAAGAGTGGTCGATGCGGACTGTGGAGACTTTTTCTTTTGAATCCAGCAACTAACGAGTACAAGAGGATAATGCCACAACCGAGAAGCAGTTCCTTTATGAAAATAACACGTTATTATTATCATGATGCTAGTTACGGGTTTGGTTATGATAGCAATATTCATGACTACAAGTTGGTAAGAATTGAGGATTCTAAGGTATATGTATACTCATTAAAATCAGATTCATGGAGAAGTGGCCAAACTAGCACTTACCCGTTTACTGGTAAATTAGTGCCTGGCTTGCTTCACAATGGAGCTTTCCATTGGTTAGCCTATGCACCCAATGGAAACACTGACGTTATAGTTTGTTTCGATATTAGCAGTGAGAGGTTCATAAATTTGCCACTCCTTGAAGAAACTATGTCGCATCAGAAAGGGAACAATCTTGGAGTGTTGGGAGATGCCCTTTGCTTAATCTTAATTTATGGTGATATTCAAATTGATATATGTGGGTCATGAAAAATTATGGAGTAAGAGAATCTTGGATTAAGCTATTCACCACTACCAAAATACCATATACCGCAGGATGGACTTGTTTAAAACCGATATGGTCTTCTGAAAATGGTGACATCTTAATTGAGACCAATACAAGTTTCTTTTGTATGAACAAAAGAAAGACAGAGTTAGGTACTTGAAGTTCTGGGGTTCCGATGTTTATATGCCTAAGTCGGAGAGTTATTTAGGGAGCTTAGTTTCACTCAACTCCGGTAAATATTTCGGGCAAAAGAATGACAAAGATGTGTAAGAACAAGTTTCGGGGTTCCGGTGTTTTATAAGCCAAGGCAAGAGTTATGCAGAAGGCCACAAGGGAACTTGATTTCACTCAACTCGGGTACTTATTTCCGGACACAAGATTACAACTGAAAGCATGACGAAGAGGTGTAAGAAGACGTTAGTGATAACATCTTGGCTTGTCTATGTTTCTTAAGTTAAAATAAGGTTTAGGAATTTGCAATTATCGTTTTTTTTTTTTCCATCTATCATTTGATTTTCCTTCGGATGGGGCTAGTGTACTGTAATGAAAACTTATTTCGCAGTGTCCTAGCTAGCTTGTTAGTTTGTATCTTATCTTCCTTCTTGGCACTTAGTTATCTATATTAAACTTCCTTTCCAAAAAAAATACATATGGTAGATTGGTAGAAGTTTGCATTACAAAGCTAATTAACACAGTACAGAATGACACATAATAATTACAATGTCAAATAAAAAGCCCAATTTATTTATTTTCATATATATTTTCGACACATTCCTATGCTTCTTTTCGTTGCCCACTGTGTGCATACCTGCATATCACAGCATTCCATGAGAAACAACATTTATATACAGAATTTATAGAAGATCAAAATGCGATATCTTCTATTGACTCGCATAGCTACAACGCAATTTGACTACGCCAACACTCCGTTTTACCTTTACCACATTCCAAAAACCCACATGGCCACATGTGTCTCGAGCATATCTCGAAAGAACTTTGGTGTTAAGCACCATACTGCAGCTTTATTTTTATCTTTGCTCATCTCCTTGCAGAATAAAACAGCTACCATGTGTATCACCGTGCACAATAGTCTATCAGGAGCTTGCAGAAAGTTTCTGATTGGGGAATGGTTGAGTTTCAATGACCTCAATGGTTAAGGCGCCATCGCTGACACTGGTACACTAATTATTTGGAACGCATCATCTAAAGACGAATGCAAGGAAATTATACCACCAGTTGAAATTGACTGGCTCATTTCCGATGGGTTTGGTTACCATAGCAAAACCAATGATTACAAGTTGGTATATACAACAATGAATGAAGTTTATGTGTACACTGTAAAATCAAATTATGAAGAAGAGTCAATACCATATCTGATGGGTATTTTCGCGAAACAACAGGTGTGATTCTGAAAAATGTTATTCATCGGGATTGTGCTACTACCAGTGCCACGAAATCACCAAAGCCATAGTTGCATTTGATATCAGCAGTGAGAAGTTCATGAGTTTACCTTTTCCAGGAGAATTTACGCTACTTCCTAAAGTCCAATGTTATCTTAGAGTGTTGGGAGATTCCTTTTGTAGGAGTAGAATCTCGCAACAACAATGTTCCAGCGAAGATTTAACCAACAAATATTTGCGAAGACCATTACAGACTATTTGAGAAATGACGTAGCAGGTGACGTCAGCCTAATCACGAGGAAAGTGTGAAGACTTTACGAGATTGAAGAACACGTGTGAAGAAAACCCTTGTAAGCTTGCGAGAATGACGCAGGCCAGATCCGAAAATAAAGATTCGCTTAGGTGTCATCCATTTTGTAACATTCTAATAAAGGACCAAGTAGACTTGAGAGATGGGGGATCTTTTTGGGAGAATAGTGAGAAAACAAAGAGGAGAGAGAGAGTCCAGTGTAATTCTTATTTCCTTGTATTCTTATCATTCTTGTAAGATTCATAAAAGAAGTTAATTAAGATTTGGTGATCGTTCTTGAGGTTTGGGTAAATAATTGTGTAAATTCATTAGGGTATGATTGCTGGGAAACCTGCAATCACATATTGGAGCTAGAAACAGGGACGATCATGACAAGGATTTGAAAAATTTGTTAAACTTGTGTGAAGATTGTTATTGTGATTTGAAAGAATCTGGAATAATTGGTGAAGAATTTGTGTAGTTTTTAGTGGATTAAAAGATGATGAAATAGGGCGGAAAACCGATCAAGGAAAAGATTATTAAAACCAAAGAAGGCAGTAGGAGATTGGAGTGTAATTTAATAACAAAGACAATGATTAATGAGTTCCATAAAAATATCAAAGGAAGAATACATAAACGAGATTTTGAAGGAAAGAAAATTATGACAGTGGAAAAGGTGTCACCATTAAAGGATTGGGAAAAGCAGAAAATTACATTCACAAATGTGAAATACTGTAGAAGAAAATTTAAGGCACACGACTCCGTTGGTAGTCACAATAATGCAGCGCGAAAAGAGATGGATGATTCAGAGGTGCGTAGAAGAATGGACGATGAAACGGAACTTTAGTAGATACGGGAGTTCGAGTTGATATAATGTTCTATCATGCATTCGGAGGAATGGGATACAAAGATGAAGAGATGATTTGTTCAACATATCATATCCACGACTTTAAGTAAATCAACAACAAAACCTAAAGGAGAAATAGTGGTGCGAATATTACTAGGAGAAATTGAAACACAAGTGACATTATGCGTGGTGGATATAGAGTCACCTTACAACATGATATTGGGAAGGTCGTGGATACATGCGATTAAAGTCGTAGCATCAGCATTGCATCAGTGTATCAAATTTCCAATGCCAAGTGGAGTAGGTGAAATCAAAGGGGATGTTAACGGTGCGAAAATGTGCTATCAAAAAGAAGTGGAGAGTTATGAAGGGCGTACAAAGAGGCCAAAAATTCGCTGGAAAATGGCGAATGAGGCAAGGAAAGAATTAGAATTTAAAATTTTCATGATAAAAGCAGAGGCAGGAATAGGAATACCGAGCGAAATTTCGGAAGAAGGAGACAGACCGATAAAAACAATAAAAGAGCCAACCCCAATAGGAGAATCAATGGCGATCTACACTGCAGCAGAACCAACAAAAGAAGTAAATGTTGGAATTGAAAGAGAACCAAAAATGTTAAGAATTGGAACCAAAATGGACGCAGATATGGAAGAAAGAACAGTCAATCTGTTGCGAGAATATAAAGATATCTTCGCGTGGAACATGGAGAAGATTCCCGGAATAGATCCTTCTATCGCGTGTCATCATTTGAAGATTAACAAAAGTGCAAGACCTTTTCAAGCAGAGGATAAGAAAAATAGCAACAACTTATCATCCCCAAATAGAAAAAGAATTACAGAAGATGCTTGACGCAGGAATTATACGACAAGCTAAATACCCGGAGTGGATAGCGAACATGGTCGTGGTGCCTAAGAAAAATAAAGGGATAAGAATCTGCATAGATTTTAGTGATTTAAATAAAGATTTCCTCGCAAACATAAAATATAAACAATTAAGATAAGCAAGATTTCCTCCAAAAATACATTTCTTTTATATTTTTGGAAACAAAATTTGTTGGAAGCAATTAATAGAAAAAACATGTGTCAACATCTTATTTATCCCTCATGCCCCCACCAAAAAATGCCCCCATCAAAAATTTATCCATACATACAGAACAAAATCTTGACAAGAAAAATAGGATGCGGAGGAGTATTGTACAAAACACTGTTGCACATGCATAGTATAGGTTAGATTTGCGGGAATTGGAAAAAACCCTACCGTCTTCTGCCCTCTATAGTGCCATGCCTATCATAAAGAAGAAGCAAAACCAAGCCATGAAAATGTTCGAGTTGCGAGCCTAAGAACCAATGGGGCCAATAGATTGCCCACTTTTGGTAAGGTTGGGTAGCTGAGAGTATCGAGTATGAACCAGATAGGCAAGACAATTATCGAAAAACCCGCCAACAAGAACTGACCAATCAAATACATGTAAAATATCCTACACAACACAACAAAGCAGATACATGCTGCCACCTGCCCAGTTGGTTAAAATCTTCAATTGAAGCATCATTTTCCTCCAAGATATCGAACAATCTGGTCAGTTGAGCACAACATGTAATAATAGGAAATACAAGAAATAAAATCTTAAGTTAATGAAGCAACAAAAACAGGAACATGTGCATCGTTAATTCAATTACTATGCATTGCACATTTGCGGACAACATAAAACCACAAAAGAAAGAAAGAACAAACTCAACAAAAGAGAAGACAAACAGTAAAGAAACATGAGTTGTAACTGCTTGTCTTTAACCAACAACTAAGACTTTTTGTGGTACGCCATCCCATAAGATAGTGAGTACATCTAGTTAAACTTGTAATATGCCTGTAACATTACAACTGCCTCAATTCATATTACATATGGACAACACATAGTGTTCGACTTGTGGTGGCAACACCTCACTAACACAAATCTCTTCTTGTAACATCTTATAAGGAAGAAAGACCACTGAAGAATACACTTCAAGCGCAGAGGTATGTACCAAATTATACAAGTTCACTATGTAATGACAACAATCAAAAGGCCACAACACGACCCCAAGAAGAATACCTTTTGTCTAGTTGCTGGGATACCGCCAAATGAAACACTATCCACCACCAGGAATTTGATACACGTCCACTCATGTAACAAAAGCCTCTAACTCCAACCCGAAAATGATAGTCATTTTCTTTCACATCCGACTACTCATAATTAAGGTTAAAAACAATGAAGATGATCATTATAGTTAACAACTGACCCTTTTGAAAACAACTTCTTTGAGAAATTGAAACAACCACTTTCGCTAGCACCTCACAAACTTCACATCAGAATATAATTTCCACTTACAGTGTTCTTCTAAATTCTGAGGAGTATCCACCGGATCCTCTTTTGCACCTAATTAAACTTGTTGAGACTATTAGTCCCACATTGTATGGGTTTCTAAGATCCTGCGGTTTATAATCTCTTAGGGCCTCTCCACTCATTGCCAATTGGTTTTGAGTTGGATGCCCGTATTCTAATATGGTATCAGAGCAGGCTATTTGCGACGAGTCATTTGACCGCGCCTTTACTCCGCGTCACCCGATTTATTGTCCACGTGTTAGACCCAACGAGGCTACACGTGAGGGGGCGTGTTGAGACTATTAGTCCCACATTGTATGGGTTTCTAAGATCCTGCGGTTTATAATCTCTTAGGGCCTCTCCACTCATTGCCAATTGGTTTTGAGTTGGATGCCCGTATTCTAATAAAACTAACTCCCATGGACCTTTCCTCGAAGATAAAACTCCATATATAACTTCCAATTTTAAAACATTATAATAACAAACACTTAAATTGCAACTCCACAACCAACTAAATTTATGGGTGTCACTCTATCTCTATAGAATTGACCACAATCAACAACCAATCCTTGACAAATCCAGTACATTTATAGTAAGTGCGAAGTACGAGGCTAAATCACAAACAAAATTTGTACCGCAAATCACTCGATCAAAATGAAAACTAGAAGTAATAAAAAAAGAAATCAACAACTAACAAATGAACAAATATGAAGGACCAAACAAAAGCATGAATACTCTACAAATATACCTCATATGCCCATTGAAAACATGCACCATTCATACTCGATCATTTGAGACGAATAGTTCATGTAAGAGACAAGGAAGAAAAACAAAACACCTCATAACATGCAACACCTCCTCAATTCTCGATTAGAAACTCAATCCACCACGAGGCCGTTCAAACCCCGAATCTCAAACCGCCATGATAATCTACGACAACAACAACCAACATCGACCTTCTTGTTGCTTCTAATCTTCAAACTCGAAACCCCTCTCTGTCAAATGTAATTCCATCTCAATCTCTCTTCTCTCGGCTACAATTACTAATTTATTGGAAAACTTGAACCCTCTTCAATTAATAATAGCAACACCAATTACCGATTTCTTCGTGAAGACCTAAATCTCGGATCCACCATCTTCTTCAAATCCATTTTCGGTGACCCTAAATTTCTATTCCGGACCTTAGATTCTTCCATCTTCAATTTCAACATGCAAAGAAAGCGGGTCTTAGTGAAGGTTCTACACGGGTCTTGTTTTCCTCAAAATGAAATAGAAAAGGGTATTTTGTCCGACCGAGAGAGCAATGAACTCACAGTTAGACTAAGTCACGAACACACATGGTTGATAAGTTTTGAAAGAGTTAAAATGTTAAATCTGTACATGTACCTTTCCCAGGAATAGCTAATATTCTCGAGGTTTGCTCATTAAATATTATAAGCAATCTAGTGGAAGGTGAATAGAATGAAGGTGAATAGAATGATAATTATTATTCCAAATTTGTAAGGCTTTTGTTAACTTGTATACCCGTATACATGTTAAGGTTTAATAAAGAATTATTTTATTCTTTGAAATTGTGTTTTTTTGTCTTATTCTACTAGAAATTGGTTTTTCTTGCACTAAAAATAACAATTTTTATTCCCAATGCAAAGAATTGTTGTTTTCAATGCAATAAAGCAAACAAATCTTGTTTCCATGCAAGAATTTGTTGTTTTAGTGAACCTTAACATGTATACGGGTATACAAGTTAACAAGACCCAATTTGTAAACCCCGTCTTGATTGGAGTAGCTGGGATGCGATCATGAAGATGTAATTCTCCCATAGCTTTTGCTTGGGACTTTTCTCTTAATATAAAATTTTCTTTTAAAAAAACAAAGTAAAAAAATTCCATTGTATTGATTTTCTTTATTTTACGCTATAAATAAAAAGATAATCATGCACTATTTAATTCATCGCCTTTATTAACTTCAATTAAATGCCTTTATTAACATAAAGTTCTGGATCGCCACTGTGTCTCTAGTAGAACAGTGCACTGGATGGTAAGGCAGGCACTGATTGCAATCATACGCACAGAAGAGTGTGCGGGATAATATTGGTACGTATTAGGACAAAGTTAGAGACGCGGTGTTTGACGGGTTGGGTTGTCAATTCGATCTGCTGGCTCCTGTCCAAGTAGACCAGGCCTTTATATAGTAAATTCCAAGGTTTCCTAAACCTGATGGTTCTAGCCTGTCCAAGGGGACCAGGCCCTTATAAAGTAAATTCCAAGGATTCCTTAAAGTTCCACGGTTCCACCTATAAAATCCCATCCCATGTTTAACCACACCGGAACAAAAGTAAATTAGACTTTCACATGAAACCTTTGAAACCCTAATTTCTCAAGCATTGAAGTACCTATGTCAAGATCAAGCATTCCGGAAGAGATCCAAGAAGAGATTTTGTTAAGGTTACCAGTGAAATCCATCTTAACTTTCAAGTCCGTCTGCAAGAGCTGGTATACGTATATTACTAGTCCTAAATTTGCGAAGGATCACCTTCGCATTACGACCAATCAAAACCCTATAATCATGATCAGAGATTCTCCACTCGGGGTTTATAAATATATGTTTTATTCTGCAAATTATGCTTCAATACTATCAGCGTCAACATCATTATCTTTGGGAACATGCGAGTGTGATGGAGCTGTTCTAATGGATAATCCAACTGTGAAAATAAATAATGGGGTTGAAGAAATTCCTTTCGTTATAATTTGGGGATCATGTAACGGCTTGCTATGCTTAGGCACCCATGACAGTGACATACTAATTCTTTGGAACCCATCAACTAAAGAGTACAAGGAAATTATGCTACCAGCTGACATTCCTTGGTTCAATTCCTATGGGTTTGGTTACGATAGCCAAATCGATGATTACAAGTTGGTAAGTATAACACTGAATGAAGTTTATGCATACACGCTAGGATCAAATTCATGGAGAAGAGTCAATACCATACCTGATGGGTATTTTTGCGAATTAGCGGGTTTGCTTCTGAATGGTGCTCTTCATTGGCCATGCACTACCACCACCAACAAAATCATGAAAGCCATACTTGCTTATGATATTAGCAGTAACAAGATCATAAATTTACCTTTTCCAGAAGAAATTACACTACTTTCAGAAGGTTGTTGTTATCTTAGAGCGTTGGGGGATTCCTTTGCATAGTTTTTGGTGTCTCAAATGTTCGAGTTGATGTATGGGTCATGAAAGATTATGGAGTGAGAGAATCTTGGATTAAGCAATTCACCACTACACAGAAATTAATTACTAGATGTCCCTATTCGTTAAAGCCATATTGGTCATTTGAAAACGGGGAGATTCTAATACAAGTTCCAGAAGGTTTGGTCTTCTATGACCAAAAGAATGACAGAATTAGGTTTCTGAAATTCAACGGCATTGGAAGGTTTACGTGTGCTATCAGAGAGTTACGTCGAGAGCTTAGTTTCACTAAATTTTTGAGCACCTGTTTGGTTTTTTTTCGTCTCGGGCATAATCCTGTGAAAAGATGTTTCATGTGGTATATCAAATGGGGTTGCCAAAAGTTCATACTTTTCTTATCTTAGTTTGTTTTACTTGCGTTTAGCATAGAAGACTGAATTACAATTCCAAGCTAATATAATTATACAGTTTGATCTGAAGCACAAAATTTTCATGTTCTTGAAACATTCATGTGCTACTTTTCCTCTCCTATTGTGTGCTGAAAACATTTCTACATTTCCTCCCCTTTTATTTAGATTCATTACAGCTTTACGGGCAACATATATGGAACGACTAGCTTTTTATTAACTGTTAGAATGCATGTCAGACTTTATATCTTTGTTTGTCTTATTGGCGTTTAGCATAATATCGTATCACTCTATATTCTTAGTTATTGTCAATGTATATCTAATTTACTTTTCCATGGTTGTTTCATTTAGTTGTGACTTGATTTGGTAGATCGGTAAAATACTGAATTCCAATAATAAACTAATATAATTACACAATTTGATCTGAAGCACGAAACGTTTCATGTTTTTGAAACATGCTGGTGCTTCTTTTCCTCTACCATTGTGTGCATACGTACAGATCACATCATTCCATGAAAAAGCATATGTATCCTTGTAGAAGATCAAAACGCTATCTTCTATTAACCAGCATAACCACTCAACCAACAAAAACCTTCGAAGCTTAAGCATGAAACCTCTTCGCCATATATACCCGGCATGTCCGATCTAGATGAGGTATCATAATGGAGTGAGGAAAGATGTAGAAGAAACGCGGGACGACTGATCTTTGAGGAAATGGATAAGAAATTGAACTAAAATTGGTTCAGCCTGTTCGAGTTCATTTAGCATAATATTTCTCATGGTTGGTTGATATTGCGTGAAGGGGTTATTCTTCTTATTAATGTTTTTTCACCAAAACTTTGCTGGAAGGGAACTTTTCATCTTTCTGAAACATTCATGTGCTTCTTTTTCTCTCCCACAATACATGTGTGTATACCCACAGATCACATCACTCCATGAATTAAAACATTTTTATCCGGTATCTTCTATTGACCAGCTTTAGATGAAGTTACAGACACAAGATGAAGTCACATGAATTAAAACATTTTTATGAAGCAACTTCCCTGCGAGATTCTTATGGAACTGGAAGATTCCACCCATGGTACAAATTGCCATGTGGACGGCTGTGCATAGGAAGATTAATGCAATAGATATGCTTATCAAAAAGGGGTTGAACTACATAACTCTTGCATTATGTGTGGTTGTATGGCAGAAACAATTGATCATGTTCCGCTTCACTGTAAGATAGCTCACAGGGCTCGGCTGATGTTAACTCCAAAGGAAATCTGGTATTAGGTGCTTCCTGAAGCTCTTTATAAGTTAGCTTGTTGTTGAGTATATAATGGATTAATTGTCGTCGCAAGGAAATCTTTTATGGCAGTTCATTCCAACTGCGGTGTCTTGGGTGTTATTGTATAGAAATTACTTTGAGGACATTGGACAGTCCGTCTCGCTCTTTGTACATTGTGGGGTGCATTGCCCATACCTTCGCATAGGAGTATAGGACAGATCTTCCGCAATTTAATATTAACACTAGACTTTAGCCGCTGTTTTGATGAATTTTTATTGCCGTCATTGTCTCTCTGAACCAGTGGCGGTCAGCTTGGATTTATGATTTCTTGGGATTTAAGGAATCAATCACCGAATCAGGAAGTCTCAAGGATTCCTAAAATATTCACCACAACACCTATATATATATAAATAAAACCCATAGAGTCATATACAGTATCAACCACGGCACAGCAGAGCAAATTACAATTTCGCGTGAAAGTAAGCTACAATGTCGAGGATTCCAGAAAAGATCCAAGAAGAGATTTTAGCAAGGTTACCAGTGAAATCCCTCCTACGTTTCAGGTGCGTTTGCAAGAGTTGGTATGCATTAATGCGTAATCCTAAATTTGTCAGGAATCACCTTAGTCATGCAATCAGAAACTCTAGAACAATGATCAGTAAATCAGCGATGCAAACTACAGGGTAGAAATATACGAAGTTATGATTTAATATTATCGTCATGCAACTGCGACACAGCTTGTCGTTGAATTGTCTAGTCTTTTGTATGAGAAAAGAATGGTGTGTTAATTACCCCTGATTGGTTTGATATTACAGTTTTTGTAAGAAGTATATGCCACGACTGGGTTTTGTTCGATAACTGGAATGATAAGACTTTTTTATGTTTGTGTTATTGGCGTTTAGCTGCTTTAATTATTGTCGATGTAGATCTAATTTAATATTTTCCATCTAATTTGCTCTTGTAATGCTTGGTATATAAACGAAGACCCAAACAAATCGGTGCTGGGGGGTCAATGGAAATATCCCGATGTATGATACTTATATTCTGGGTTGCACGGACGCTCCATTTCTTGAGCCGTGTCCGCGTCCGACTCGCGGCGGACAAGGGACGCGCATGAGACGTTGACACGACGCGTGTCCGACTCACCAATTTGCGCGTCCTGCACGCGTCTGGTTTGGACGCACCGATGACGCGTGTCCGACGCATTTTTTTTTTCATTTTCATATAAACTTTTTCCTTTATTTTTACTATTATTAACCAAATGAAGAAACACAAACATTTAGATCAATAATTTAGGTTTATTAGGATTTTGTAATTGGAAATGACATCACTAATACCCTTAGTTGGACATGTGTTGATCTAAGAATGCATTTTGATTGTGTTATGTGTTTAATAGTGACTGATTATTTGACATTCGACGTGTATAAACAAACGATATCTTCTTTTCTTTTGAAATTTATCATGTAACATCATTTTCTAATTTTTAGGGTCGAAATACTTGAATTTGCTGTATAAATACATGATTATATATATATAAATGATATATAATAAAATATGTATATACGTGTCCGCGTCCTAATTTTTTGAAAATTTTGTTGTGTCCGCGTCAGCGTCGTGTCGTGTCCGCGTCTACGTGTCCGCGTCTGTGCAACCCAGCTTATATTACATGAACACTTTTTCTATTATTTTTTTGAGATTGTGCCGGGGCGGAGCTAGAAATTTGTCTATGGGGAAGTGAAATATTATTAGGGGCAGCAAGAATGTTTAAATGGGCTTGCAATTCTACATTCTCTAAAAAATTAGGTTTGGGAATCAACCGGGGAAGGGTGTGCAATTGCACATCCTTGCTTCCAGCTGCCTCTGCAACTGAGATTGTGTATAAAAATTATAAATACATACTAGTCTTGCCTTAGCCAGTAAGTTCGCTAATTATATATTCTCGAATCCATCGGTATCATCTGAATCCGTGCATCCGTATTTTCGAAACTCTAACTTAAATTTGCGAATTTCCAGTCTAAAATGAATTATATGTGTATTTGTGAATTACCTTACTATCCGTGCAATACTTTGTTATTTTATATACACCAATTTTAGCTCAACACCACCATGTTATTTGCTGATTATATTGCATACATCATATGTATAGTTCCTTGAAATCATAAAACCATAGTACCTAAAGCGACATTATGTCAGAAAATATTGTATATCGAATTTTGTGTGCCGAATTTATATTCCTAAAACAAAGTATAAACTAACGTATGTTGTTTCGATTTAATTCATGAATCACGAACCGTTGACCGAGTAGTGGACTGAATTTATGTTCCATCAATACGAATAATAATTGTATGTTTGCCATTCTGAACGTTTCCTCTGTTCCGAGTTACTAACTAGGGTCTCTCTTTTACGAAAATTCCATGTATATATGTTAAATGTAATTGATGATGTGGATGTCCAACAAATTTTTAAGACAACACTCGCATCCAATCGAAAATTCGTTAGATCCCACAAATTACATCTGCATCCAGTCCATTAATGTATAGTTCGGATATTCTACCCACAAAAAGCGGGTATGACAGTTCGGATTTGCGAATTCAATCCCAACGGCTCACCCTTAATGTAATTATCATCTGTTGAAATTAAAAAATTTCATTCTGATTGCTGGTACTTAGTTTGACCAGGATGGTCATTGTTAACTCTTTCAAGCTGCATTTTTTTTGTTTCCACTTAGGTATTGGGATGCTAAACTCTTAGTTATGACACAAGAAAGATCTTTGCTATGACAGTTCTTAGCTAGTCTTAGCTAGTGGTCGGTCTTTTTTTAATAGACAAAACCAATTCCAAAGTAAAAAGAAAGATGAGAATCATGAGATTGGCATCTTAATCCCTGTGCCCAATTGTTATAATGTTCTTCTTCGTCTTCTTCGGCTTTTTTTTTTTTTTTTAGCTCAGAAAGTAAAAAGATATAGTAAGAGGAAGGCAAGGAGTACACGGCTGCAATGTAGCTAAGCCACCAGATAAGGGGAAAAACACAACAAGAAAAAGAAAACCCAACGAGAACAACGCTAAGGAGGATCAAAAAACATCATCTTCTAGTTACATATAGCTTCTTGAGTATTAGCACCTGCATGAAGGGAGACATTTAGCCCAAATAAGAAAAAACTAAGTCAAGAGTTCCTTTATCAGAAAACTAACTCGGAGTTCCTTATTAGCAGTGAGAAGTTCGAAGATTTACCTTTTTCAGATGAAATTATACAACGTCCAACATATGGTAGTTGTCATCTTCGAGTGTTGGGGGATTCATTTTACATAGTTTGTGGTGTCAACCTATTGCTGGAATTGACCTCTAGGTCATGCAAGATTATGGAGTGAAAGAATTTTGGACTAAACGATTCACCCCAGTAATTAGTAATGGTCAAATTTGTTTGAAAACGAAGAGCCCTGGCCACATTTAGTAAATGGCGAGGTTTTCTTTCGACTATCCCATTTTGTTAGGGAGTGTAAACACAGCTGCGTTGATGATGAATTCCTTTGTACCATTATCAGACTGAATACATTGTAATATCGGCAAAAAGGTAGAGAAGTTTTTTTTTTTTGCTCGATAAAGAAAATTATATTAAGGAAGAGGGCAAATTACAAAGCTGCAACGCAGAGAGCCACCAAACAGGGGAAAAGAGAGAAAGAAACCCAAAAACAAAGAGAACTGACTAAGGAGGATCAAAAAATAAAGCCCTCCAGTTGGATATTACATCATTGAGACGATAACCAGCCATGGAAGGAATAGTAGTAGCCCAGTGGAAAGCACTAATTTTAGACTCAACAATGGTAGCCTCTACAGATCTCTTCTTCCCAGTGAAGATTCTCGCATTCCTTTCAAGCCACACATTCCAACAAATGCTCGCAGGAAGGCGTTTCCAAATCTCCTTACCACTAGTGGAGATAGAGAACTGACTCCAAGTCTTGAAAAGGTCTAAGAGGGAACAAATAGAAGGAAGTTGAGAATTAGCCTGAGAAAAAAAATAAGCCCACACCTGATTTGTATAGACACAATCCCAAAACAAATGTTTGCCGCACTCAGGCACCAAATTGCAAAGTGGGCAGAGAGAAGAATTTGAGTTACCATCAAAAGCAACCAACGGAATATTTCTTCTTTGAAGATTATCAACAGTTGGGAGCTTCTCTAACACCATTTGCCACAAGAAGAAAGCTACCTTATGGGGCCAAGAACGAGACCATATTTTCTTCTTAGGAAACACAACATTATTGATAGAAATGTCACGTTATCATGTTGACTTGACTGAAAAGATACCAGACTTGTCGCCCACCCAAACTAAAACATCCTCCTCGCTCAAGCAAAAATACAATGGAATTAAGAAGATTGATTACCTGGGTAAACTCGGCGATCTCTATATCATACAAGCGCCTACAACCAATCTCGAGGTTCCAATGGCAGCCATAGTCATCTGGATTAAAGAGTCTGAAGCAAGGAGCAATTCTTGCTGTTAGAAATGGCATACAACCTGGGAAAGAGGTGGCCAATGGTCCTTGCGTACACCATTTATCCTCCCAAAGACGAATTTTATGATCACCTCTTCCCACCTTAAATTGTGTGAACTTGAAGAAGTCATCCGCAACCTTGGAAATATTTCTCCATAAACTAACACCATGAATATTTTTAGGTAACTTAGTGCGCCACCCTAAATCAGCAAGATCATACTTCTCCAGAACTATTTTAGCCCAAAGAGCATCCCTTTCCCTACCAAGGCGCCACCACCATTTTTTCAAAAGAGACCTATTAATAACACTTAACTTTCTAATACCCATACCCCCATGCTTGAGAGATTTACAAATTTTTGACCCACCAACCCAATGAGTACCTTTTTTCAAATGAACTATGCCATAAGAAGTCCCGAATTGTTTTCTCAATTTGGTCCACAACTGATTTAGGCGCCAAGAATAAGGAGAAGTAATAAATAGGTAAACTAAGGAGAACACTCTTAATTAGAGTAAGCTTACCAGCCTTAGAGAGGGAGCTTCTCTTCCAAGAAGCAAGTCTAGACTTGTAGAGAAGTACTTGTAGAGATAGTAGTAAGTTGCTGAGAGTATTGCGTAGCAACAACATATTGAACAAAGAAACATATTGAACAAAGAATTTGATAAATTTGAAAGTTTCTCCATTGGTGTGCATAAGATACACCTAAGTACATCGACGAAAATCATCGTCTACGATGATGAGAAAATACTTTGCACTCTTAAGAGAGGATGTGGAAAAGGACCCGTATGTCGCAATGAATGAGTTCAAAACTACATTTAGAAGAAATACTATTTTAATTAAATGATAATCGACTTTGTTTTGCTAACGGGCATACATCGCAAGCACTAGAAAAACTAGAATGAATATAATCATACGAACTACATAAAAATTGAAAGCAATCTAGACTAGGGTGCCCAAGACGATAATACTAGAATGAATACAATCATCTAATGCCAAATTTTTACCAGCGTCTTATTGAGGAGAAATTTGCGCGATGCTGCTGGATTAGAAGAAACTTGGAGCTGATAAAGACCTCTAGTTAAGTTTACCCTAACCAATCACTTGGTTCGTGAGCAGGTCTGAAAAGCAAATGAATTGTGAGTGAGAACGACAACACAATTCAAAGAGCGATTTAATTGGCTCACAAATAGAAGATTAAATTTAAAATTGGAATATATGATTTTTTTTTTTTTTTCGGAAAAGAGGAAGATCCTCGTACAATTATATAATTTACTCTTCTCCCCGATAGGGAAGAGTATCTACATACAGAATATTCCAATTATACATATCTAGATATGTCATAATAGCTTTCAGATTTTCGTCTGGCCATCTATGTCGGATGGAAAACCTATTACAAAAACCGAGAGGTTTGCGGGATATCTAAGATCATATCTATTAAGTAAAACATAAGCTAAAGATTTAAAGTTGATATCAAAATAATTGTTTCTCCCAAAGTTAGCACTTTGTTCATATCTTTTTTCCCTTGCTTTGGCGTACATTTCCATCAGCAACAAGAGTACTGGTTGAGAGTCGCTTTGGAATATTACATTGTAGCCACTCCATTCCGATGCCCATTGGAAAGCTGCCTTTGCCCCTTCTTCTTCTAGTTGTTCTCGTGTGTTACAATTTTCCCATCGTCCCCTAGCTTCAATCATATTTCCTGCATAATCTATCATGGTTAGTCCAATTCCCGAGCTTCTTATAGGTTCTAGCATAGACAATACCACATTTATCTTAACTGCCATGAAACCCATATTATCTCGCGGTTGACCATTTGTTACAGTGAGAGTATCATCATTCATAGGATTATAGTATAAAGATTGCATAATGTTATAACTAAATTTATGGACCCATAGAAAATGCAGTTTATAAATTTCACTATTTTCCTAGCCGTACATGTGCACCGTTTTGTTTTTCTTTCCTAAATACCAAGTTACATCTAGCCTTCCATATATGCCATGTTATGATACTACAAAAAACTTCCCATTTCATTGTACTTACTCCTCTATCTGTTAAGTCAAACCAATCATTTAACCAGGCATGAAAGTTAGATTTATCATTCAAAATAAAATTCATATCGAAGTTAAGATGCATCCAAACCTGTTTTGCGAAGTTGCATTCCATAAACAAATGAGATAGAGATTCCTCACCTTCACTACAGAGAGTGCAAGTTGTGTTAATGTCTGGTATTACAGCAGCAATCCTCACACTATTAGGAAGTATGGAATTAGCTGCCTTCCAGATGAACATCTTTACTGATGGTGTTATCTTCATTTTCCAAATCCTATTCCAATCCATGTTGTTACCTCCATTTGAGTTGATGCTGTTATATAAAGATTTAACAGTAAAGTTACCTTTTTCAGTTAGGGACCAGATAGGACGATCCACTACTCCATTTCCTTTGATAGCTAAACTTCTGATGATTTGTATAGTCTGCTCATCAAAACATATGTTCAATTTTGCACAATCCCATGTATGATTATCAGTAAAAAGGTGACAAACTTTAGTGATCATTTCTGTTCCTATTTCAGGTCTATGAAGAGGATAGATTAAGTTTGGTATCCACCTATCTTCCCAAATGTTTATAATGTTTCCATTTCCTATCTCCCAAAAACATTTATCCTTAAGCTGAGAAATACCTACTAATATGCCTTTCCATACCCAACTATCACTCTGTTTTGGTGTGGTGTTTATATGAAGTATATCACAATTAGGATAATACTTGGATTTCAAAGTTTTAGCACAAAGAGACTCAGGGTTCTCTTGGAGTCTCCACCCAACCTTAGACAACATAGCTAAATTAAAATTTCTCATGTTTTGGAAACCCAATCCTCCATCAACCAAAGAATTACACATAGAATCCCAACCTTTAAGACAAACCCCTTTCTTACCATTTTTATTAAGACCATTTTCATCCTTACCCCACCAGTAATTTCTCTGAAGTTTAGTGATTTCATTACAAGTTTTAACAGGAATTCTAAAGCAATTCATTTGATAAACACAAGTAGAAGAAGCAACATTTCTTATCATTACATTTCTCCCAGCATAATTTAGAAGCCCACCTTTCCAACCTTTTAATCGATGTTTCATTTTCACCACCAATGGTTCAAAACTTTTTATTTTAGAAGTGTTAGTAAATAGGGGAGCTCCTAAATATTTATCGGTTATAGGTATTAAGTTTACTTCTAAGATTTGTTGGATACTGCTTATGACTGTTGGGTCAATTTTAGGGCTAAAGAAAACACCAGATTTGCTCAAATTTATTAGCTGACCCGAGGCTTCACCAAAGTCCCTGAATATTTTAACAAGATTATGGCTAGTTTGTTCATTAGCATCACAGAACACAATGCAATCGTCAGCAAATAAAAGATGATTTACAGATGGAGCATTCGTGTCAAGTTTTATACCTCTTATAAGACCTTTGTCTTCCGCATTTAAAAGCGTTCTCGACAGCGTTTCCATACAAATCAAAAAGAGGTAAGGAGATATAGGGTCTCCTTGCCTCAAGCCTCTAGTAGGTTTGAAAAACTTGGTCGGAGAGCCATTTATAAGAATGGCTAGGGTAGTAGTGGAAATGCATTGATGCACTAAGTTGCACCATTTTTCATTAAAACCCATTTTAAGCATAATTTGAATTAAAAAGTCCCATTCGACTCTATCGAATGCTTTGGACATATCAATTTTTAGACCCATTAGCCCCTTTTTTCTTTTTGTGTTTCTCATTTTATGAATCAATTCATGGGCTATGGTTATATTTTCAGAAATCTGCCTTCCAGGAATGAAGGCCGATTGGAAAGGAGAAATAGTTTTACTGAGTAAACTTTTCATTCTACTAGCCATTAGCTTAGATATGATTTTATAAGTAGTATTAGCCAAGGCAATAGGACGAAATTCAGAAGGTGTTAAAGGGTTAAGAGTTTTTGGAATCAAAGTGATGAAAGAGGCATTCAATTCTTTGGATATAAAACCAGTTGCAAAAAAATTTTGTATCATTTTTATCAAATCTGGGCCAATTGTTTCCCAATTCTGTTGAAAGAATGTAGGAGGGAAACCATCTGGTCCAGGGCTTTTATCAGGTTCCATTGAAAACAAAATTGTTTTAATCTCATCAGCAGAAGGAGAACTACATAACATCCCATTATCAATATTCGATATGCTCACAGGAATTAAATCTATCATGTTTTGATCAATGCAAGGGTTAACACTTGTAGCAATAGTATGGAAATGTTCAAGTGATACATGAAGCAATTTCGCTTTACTATTTATCCAATTATCATTCTTGTCCTTCAAAATTTCTATTCTATTTCTTCTGAACCTTTGCTTAGCTCTAGTATGAAAATATCTAGTATTTCTATCTCCAAGAAGAATATCCTGATCTCTACTTTTATCTTTCCAAAATTTTTCCTGTATAGCATACCATTCATTAAGGTTTTTCCTAAGATTCGCTAGGTCTCTGTTTTTATCTAATTAACTGCTTTCTCTGCTTAATTCTCTTAAGTTCTTTTTTAATCTTTTCTATGCTGGTTCTAATGTTGCCAAAAGTATACTTATTCCACCTTCTCAACCTGTACTTACAAGAACTTAATTTTTTGTTAAAAGTGAAGGCAGGAGATCCCTTAAAATTATTGTTCCAACAAGCTTGAATAAGAGGTTTACACTCCTCATGTTTCATCCAATCACCAAAATATTTAAAAGGGGTAGCCCCATCATTCCAAGTGTTATGAGTGTTGAGACAAATAGGTATGTGATCAGAAGCTAATGGTCCTAAGTGTCTAATTCCAGAATTAGGGAAAGAAGTAATCCATAAGGAGTTCACTAAAGCTCTATCTAGTCTTTCTTCAGTAGTGTTATTGTCAAGTCTATGATTGTTCCAAGTGTAAGTATACCCAGCAAAACCCAAATCAATCAGACCGCATTTATTAATAAGATTATTAAAAGTAGTAGCTTCATTCTTATTAAAAGGGAATCTGCTCTTTTTTTCTTCTGCATGTAAAACTACATTAAGGTCACCAATTATGATCCATGGCTTATCCATTCCAATTGCTAGATTCCTGATAATGTTCCATGATTCTAATTTAAGAGGAGAATATGGGCTACCGTAGAAACATGTGAGCAACCATTCCACATTATTATTATTAGGATGTATCACTACATTGATATGATTATGAGCATGATCCTTAATTTCTAATTTCAAGTTGTTTTTCCATATTAAGCATAACCCACCTGCCGAACCTCTAGGAGGTACAAGCCAATAATTATAGACATCCATTTGTCTCATTATAGCATGCATTGCATTGTTTTGTTGTTTTGTCTCAGAAATAAACAGGATGTCAGGATTGGTTTTATTTAGAGTGTCGAGAAGGCTATTTCTAGCTTCAATCTTACCTAAACCTTGGCAATTCCACGCAAGCACACTAATAAATTCCCAAAAATAAGAAACAACAGGATATTCAACGATACGTAATATTTGATTGCTAATTCCGCATCTTATCAAGACAATAGATATTCCATCATGGTGTATTATGTATTCAGAGCAATCCAAAGTAAGTGCCCTATTGTACTTGCGAAAATATTCATGTATAACATACCAAAAGTTATTATCAAAGTCAAACAACGTAATAATTCTAGCAAAAGAAGAAGTCAGTTTAACATTATATAGGCCGATCTCGTGGTTTTCAAATTCAATCATAATATCCATTATTTTTAAGTTCAAACTCAAAGCTATCCAACTTTCTATAATAGATTATTTCATCATCAGACATCACAGAGTTACTGGGCTTATTGATGAAATTAATTTTGGGTTTTAGGGTTACCTCTTTTGTAGTTAGAGCATAGTCCTCAATGTTTAGTATAGCTGATTTCGTCTTGTCTTTCTTGTTGGACAGATGAACACCCGAAATACCAGCAGTAGGATCCTTAGTATCAATCGACTCCTTGTCTGTCAATTTAATTCTTACTGTTGTGTCAATTTCTTCTTCAATGGTACCCTTTGTGATGGTTGAAATTATCGTAGCACGGAATTTTCCGTCATCTTCATCTTCCATTGTTGACTTAATCCCTAAAATTCTTGGGTTTCCTTTCTTCCGACTTTTCTGAAATCGACCATCTAACAAATTCGTCGTCTCTTGTTCTGTATGAATTGGGTTGTCGTCGAGAACGAAGGAGACACACTTAATCTGCCGGAGAAGGGGATGATTTTGATCTGAAAAGATTAATTGTACATTAATCCATTTTTGAAAGAGACCCTTTTGCTTACATTTCTTCTGTCTGATCTTAGATTTTGCCCCAAATTTTTGCTTAGGGTTTTTTATTTTTGCCCCAATAACGAAGACTCGTTCTTCATCAATTGTTTTCATCTGCTTCCTTTTTTTCCAATCGTAAAACATATCTCTAGGTGTCATACGTGGGCTCATTAGACAAGAGATAGGTGACAGATGTCTTTTACAGAAACTAGCCAGACCGAATTCACACGGGGAACTCTCCTGGAAGGGCAAAAATGTCAGATATTTTTAAAAAACAGATCAAAAAATAAAATAATTGAAATATCAAGTTGAAATATTAAAATTTAATAACCAAATCAAATAAATTGAATGGTGGAATTTTGCAGAGATTAGTTCAAAACGAAGATTATTGAGAGATTAGACTCCGACTATCAAAATAAAAGAGCAGAAGTTGTCAAAATAATCAAAGTAAACAACTATATAGAATTTTAGGGGGAAAAAAAACAATAAGGATGTCAGGAAAGATGGAAAGAAATCAGCAGGTGTTGTTGTTGCTGAGATTGGTGGAGAGCATCCGTTGCCTGAAATTGGTTCTTGAAACTGTTAAAACTTGAAGGTTCAAGTGATATAAAAGAGATCAAAGAAGATTTAGATAGAATGGGTTCTAATCATGATAAATTCTTTGGACTCCGATTCAATTCCGGTGACCAGATGTCGTTAAAGTAGTGTAACGGACTAATAACGGTAACAAAAACTCAGATCAGCATTATTTTCCGAGCAAAGACAGAGCAAGAGAGAGAAGAGAGCAAGTACCCATCTGTGTGTACTTTAAAGAATAATTGGAATATATGATGAACATTAGATAATTGACTTCACCCATATGTTTGACAGTAGAAAAAGTACCATCTGGTAATTGTGTTTGAATAAAGGTACTAACAGGAGAAAATGAAGTAAAATTGGATTGTGAATTGCAAATGTGGTGAGTTGCACCACTATCAAACAAACCGTGGTTAAGTAAAAAAGGTGTTGAAAATCTTACCATCAAAACCCGAGGCTCTATTTGTGCGTCCTCGATGGGAGGATTGATGAGCGAACCGCGGTTGAACAGGCGGTCTAGTTTTTATAGGTGGGAAACTATGTTTTTCACATGGGCTTGGGCTTGGTCTTGGTCTTATATTTGACTTGTGAGTTTGGATGAGTCGATCACTTTTGCATGTAACTTGGCTTGTAAGACCTAAGGAAAGACTGCAGTTATAGATTCTTTCACTTTTGCAATGAGAGATTCATAAATTTGCCATTCCGAGAAGAAAACTCTGGCACATCGGAAACGGAGCAATCTTTGAGTGTTTGGAGTTTCCGTATACTTAATTTATAGTGGTAGTGTACAAACTGGTGTATGGGTCATGCAGTATTATGGAGTAAGAAAATCCTAGACTAAGCTAGCTACTTGCAATTTCCCATCTTCGTTTCCTTTGCATATGGGACTTGTGTAATGGCCAATGGGAACTTATTCCGGCAGTGTCATAGCTTCTTCGTTCGTATATTCTCTGCCTCCTTGCACTTGGTTATCTATTTTAAACTTCCTTAGCAATAAAAAATGTGGTAGACTAATACAAGATTGCATTATAATTCCAAGCTAACTAACACGGTAGACACAAAATAATTAGAATGTTAGATCAAAATCCATAATTTTACATATTTTTGAAAGATTCCTATGATTCTTTTCGTCACCCATTGCGTGCATGCCCACGTATCACTGCATCTCAACATGATATACTGCGTTTATAGGAAATCAATAATTGCTAGCAGCAAAGACATTGACGTTGCAATTTGACTACAGAAAACTCCATTTACCACATTCCGAAAACCCACATGTATCTCGGGCATATCTTCATAGAGCTTTTTCTTGCCAACAGTTTTGTAGCTACTAATTTTCCCCAATGTACATTGTTATCAATCCAGAATGCTCAAAGTTGATAATGAGTTTCAAAAGAACCATTTTTTTGGTACCATGGTTTTTTTTGTGGGGACCATGATTCTATTTTAGGCAAGACATTATAAGAGCTAGCATCTTCCCTGTCCCTCAAATGTAGGGAAGGATGGCACACGAAAGGCAAGCTTACTATGATGCCCTCCCATCCCTTCCCTACACTATACAGGTTCTTAGTACGCGTATCTATAGTGCCAAACTGGTACTCAGTATGCATATTAGTCAACTTGTTGACTTGACCAAAATACGGGTACTTGGTACGCATATTAGTCAACTCGTTGACTTGACCAAAATACGGGTACTCAGTACGCGTTTCATAGGTTTAAGGACACAGAAACCAATTCATTCGACCATTTCTTCTTCACCTCTAATTTTCATCCTCTCAAAACCCCATTTACCTCCTTTCCATTTTCATGTCGATTCAAGGCGATTCGTGAGCTTAGATTAAAAGGGTTTGATGTTTAGCACAAGGTGAAGCAAATTCCTTTTTCAATTTCGAATTTCATCCAAAAAATCATACTCCCTCCGTTACTTTTTAATAGGCTGGTTTCTATAAATAAATGTTACAAAAAAATAGGCTGGTTTCCTAATTGGGAAAGTCAAATGTTAGTTTAGTTTTTAGGGACCACTTTTCTCTTAACTTCTTTTGATGGCAAGTGTCATGGGGACCATTTCACTTTAATTCTTTTGTTGACAAGTGTCATGGGGACCATTTCAATTCACTTCTTTTGTTGACAAGTGTCATGAGGACCACTTTCAATGATTAGTTTTCTAAATTTCCTTAATTTTTTCAAAAAACCAAACCAACCTATTAAAAAGTAACGGAGGGAGTATAAGGTGAGTTATTCTAATGTTTGTGTTTTTAAATTAATTTGATTCTATTTTTGATGAAATTATTGATGCTAGGTTGGTTGGATATGTAGTATGCAATTCAATAACGTTATGAACACATATACTAAGTGAAAAATGCATGATTAATTGTTGTGTGTCTTGATTTATGTAGAACTTAATGTTTCATGTAAATGCATATTAATGTAGAACCTTGGTATAGTTGTGTTTATGTATGCTATACACAAATTGATACTGTATTTTTGGTTTGCTAAGGTGCACAATGAGTCTAACGCGTTCTTATGTGAGATACAAATATGGAATCTATTTGGATACCTCTAGTGATAGTGATGGAGAAGAGAAAGCTTTGCTTGTGTTTACACAACTATGTTTGGATGAACGATTGGGTATTATTAGACAATCAGTACCAAAGGAGGTACAAATACGTAGTGTAATAACGCGTGATCGAGTGTGGTATGATGCGAAAATGATGAATGATTATTTTACGCCTGGAACCGGTTATACCTCTAGACAATTCAAACAACGTCTAGGCATGAGGGAAGACTTATTCGAGAAATTGTTAGGAAAATTGCTTGAAGTTGAACCAGAATGGCATCATCGTCCGGGTGCAACTACTACTATGGGGAATTCTCTGCATATGAAATTAGTTGCCGTGATGAAATGTTTATGCAAAAGTACGCATGTTGATAGTATTGATGATTACACTCGTATGGGTGCAACTACAATATACAAGTATCTAAAAAAAATTTGCCACACTATTTGCATGACTTTTGGAGCAAGATATTTGCGTGAACCCACTCCTGAAGATGTTCAGAGGTTGCTAGCTGAGAATGCCGACCGAGGTTTTCCTGGAATGGTTGGTAGTGTTGATTGTATGCAATGGCCATGGAAGAATTGTCCGGTAGCTTGGCAAGGAACTTGCAGGGGTAAAGATAAAGAGAGTAGTTTGGTATTAGAGGCGCGGTGGCATCGTATGATCTGTGGTTTTGGCATGCCTTTTTTGGAATGCCTGGATCAAACAACGATTTGAATGTGTTGGCACACTCACCCCTTTTTGATAACATGCTAAAGGGTGTAGCATCTCCATGCAATTATGTCATCAACGGTCACCAATACAATATGGGTTATTTCTTAGCCGATGGTATCTATCCAAAGTTGACTACAGTTGTACAAGCTTTTTCTCAGACATTGGACATTCCCGACTATGTTAGGTTCAACAAGTATCAAATGGCTAAAAGAAAGGATGTCGAGCGTGCGTTTGGAGTGCTTCAGGGTAAATTCAGAATTGTCGGATCTCCCTATAAGTATTGGCACCAATCTGACTTGAATCTAATTATGAAATTTTATCTTATTTTACACAATATCATTATCGAGCATGAACGTCGGGATACGGATTGGGGCAGGGTTGTTCCTGTTCCACTTCCGTAACCTACTGTTAATGCTCGTGTATTTATGTCATCTCTGAAAAACCTAGAACCGCACCTACAACTGAGAAATTATCATGTCAAGCACATTGCTGCGCGTCTTGGTAAAGGAGGCTTGGCAGGGGACTTGTCTAGTCTGGAGGGTTCATATATGGAATATGTGGTACTTCCATCGTCAGAAGGAGATTATGATGATACAGACTTAGAAAAAGAAGTTGTCCCAGGCCAAAACGAGGATGGGCCATTTGAGTATTACGGAGATTACAATAATCACATCCTAGATGACTTTCCTCATGGAGATGAACATGTTGATGCACACGGACATGTGGGAGACGAATACCAACATGATGGAGATGACGATGAGGATTCCGGTGATGGGGAGGATTATAACGATGAAGAGGAGGATTCTCGAGGATGACAATGAGGATGAGGAGGACGATGTTAAGGTTTACGATGACGATAATGCGGGTATGTATGATGATGATGATGATGATGATGATTTCTAAGGCATAGGATGTATTTCAGCATTCAGTGTCAAGTTTTTGAATGTTACACGCACTTGTAATAACAAATTTTAGATAATTCTTGGGATTCACTTATGTTTGCAAATTATGAAGTTTATATTTGGTGGCATATGGTTTACAATTACGATAATCCGCGAAATCATTTACACAGTTGTTGATGGTGGTCTTTAAACAAGGGGTAAAATCGTAAATCCCCATGACCTAGTGTTACCCGCAACACATTAACTAAGAGCATTTAACTCAGGTGTAAATAATTAATAGGGGTATTTTTTTCAAAATACCCATTAGGGTTTTTCAACACGTAACCCTAATTCCAAAACCAAGCCGCATACTGCGCACCATGGCAACAATGCCAAACCAAGCCGCATCATTTGCACCATGGCAACAATGCCAAACCAAGCCGCACCCTGAGCACCATGGCAACAATGCCAAACCAAGCCGCACCCTGCGCACCATGGCAACAATGCCAAACCAGGGCCGCATATCACGCGCCATGGCAACAATGCCAAACCAAGCCGCACCCTGCGCACCATGGCAACAATGCCAAACCAAGCCGCATACTGCGCACCATGGCAACAATGCCAAACCAAGCCGCACCATGGCAACAATGCCAAACCAGGCCGCATACTGCGCGCCATGGCAACAATGCCAAACCAAGCCGAACAATGCCAAACCAAGCACGCCCTGCGCACCATGGCAACAATGCCAAATTCCAAGCCGCTATACCTTTGGCCCACGCCAAATATAGCGCCCTAGGCTTGCAAGACTTGCAACTAGGTCAACATGGCCGTACGTGCCATTGGCACATGCCGTACGTATCGCAAGCCATATTTCCAAGCCGCTATGCCTTTGGCCCACGCCAAATATAGTGCCCTAGGCTTGCAAGACTTGAAACTAGGTCAACATGGTCGTACGTGCCATTGGCACATGCCCGGCACGTGTCGCAAGCCATATTTCCAAGCCGCTATGCCTTTGGCCCACGCCAAATATAGCGCCCTAGGCTTGCAAGACTTGCAACTAGGTCAACATGGCCGTACGTGCCATTGGCACATGCCAGCACGTGTCGCAAGCCATATTTCCAAGCCGCTATGCCTTTGGCCCACGCCAAATATAGCGCCCTAGGCTTGCAAGACTTGCAACTAGGTCAACATGGCCGTCGTGCCATTGGCACATGCCGGCACGTGTCGCAAGCCATATTTCCAAGCCGCTATGCCTTTGGCCCACGCCAAATATAGCGCCCTAGGCTTGCAAGACTTGCAACTAGGTCAACATGGCCGTACGTGCCATTGGCACATGCCGGCACGTATCGCAAGCCATATTTCCAAGCCGCTATGCCTTTGGCCCACGCCAAATATAGCGCCCTAGGCTTGCAAGACTTGCAACTAGGTCAACATGGTCGTACGTGCCATTGGCACATGCCAACACGTGTCGCAAGCCATATTTCCAAGCCGCTATGCCATTGGCACACGCCAAATATAGCGCCCTAGGCTTGCAAGGCTTGCAACTAGGTCAACATGGCCGTACGTGCCATTGGCACATGCCGGCACGTATCGCAAGCCATGTTTCCAAGCCGCTATGCCTTTGGCCCACGCCAAATATAGCGCCCTAGGCTTGCAAGACTTGCAACTAGGTCAACATGGCCGTACGTGCCATTGGCACATGCCAACACGTATCGCAAGCCATATTTCCAAGCCTCTATGCCTTTGGCCCACGCCAAATATAGCGCCCTAGGCTTGCAAGACTTGCAACTAGGTCAACATGGCCGTACGTGCCATTGGCACATGCCAACACGTATCGCAAGCCATGTTCCCAAGCCGCTATGCCATTGGCCCACGCCAAATATAGCGCCCTAGGATCGCAAGACTTGCAACTACGTCAACATGGCCGTACGTGCCATTGGCACATGCCAAACACACACGCTGGTAGCCTAACTTGCAAACCGTGCAACCTACCACCAAGGCATTCCGCACATGCCGTTGGCACATGCCACACACGCCACTAGCGGCTCGGCATTACCACTTACGCTCGAGGTGCAACTCGCAACGAAGGCATTCCGCACATGCCACATGCGTCCCTAAGCGGCACCACTTGCACCCAAGATGCAACTAACACTCGAGACATCAACACAAAGGCGGGGATGCTTTTTAGGGTTTTGGTTTGGCGGTCACAGCATGCAGCGTACACTACGCTCACATTAAGAAAGCGTGAAAAGGAATAAAGCGGTCAAATAAAAGAGGAAATAATGGTGAAAAACGTTTTCACCCATTAACACCATGCGGTTACCACCTCCTCCCATTATTTCACCCTTTACTCTCTTCCTTCATGAGGCCGGTACGTTCCAATCTCGACTTGTATAAATAGGTCTTACCTATTTCCACCAGATAACAAGTCTCGGTTAGGAGAAAAATACTACACTCTCAGAAAGGCAACTTTGCAAGCTCTCCCAAAAGCTTTCATCCCTTGCAAGCTTCCTAAGCTTTCACTTTCTGATACAAGTCGAGATACTACTCTCCCATAATTATTACGGTCTCAACACCTTTCTTTGCTTCCCTCCCCAAATCAACCCTTCTCCTCCACTTTGTGACCGAAAGCAAGTCCGGAACGGCCATTTCTTGGTTTAGGCCGGACTTGTGCAGTTGATCTCTCGAATCTATAAAGTGCTCACGTGCAGCACATTTGTTTAGGGTTTGAACTAGTTTCTCACTCACCTACGAAATTACCGAAATCGGCGAAAATGATTGTTACCCATAAACAACGGTATATGGATATGTATACATATCCGTGAAATCTATATGTACAGTATATGGATTAGTATACTTATCCGGGAAATCTCGTTCAACAGTTTATGGATATGTATACGGTGCATGTATAAAGGATTCACAATCTCTTTAGCAATGAACACATTAGTTCGACCAAATCTGTTCTCCATCTTCAAAAAAAAAACTTATTTTAGTCCAACTTATTATCCACACCACTGTTATTTCTAAATTATGGTGGGTTATAATCCGGAGGAAGACGAAATGATAGTTAGTTTATGGGTTGAAGTTCATCTAGAGAATGAAGTAGAAGATGAACAACTCAATAACACCAACCTTTTGGAGAAGTTGCTACAAAGGTTGACTATACATAACGGGAATCCGAATCAACGCACGTTTAAGTATCACGAAAGCAAGGTTAAACGTTATAACTTCAGACGTGAAAGTATATATAACGACACAGCGATCGTTATATTTATAGAGAGGTTTGGAGTACCTACGGAAATCGTAAGAAACTTACTGGTTACCTATCAAACAATCTTTTGAGTATGTCTACTGAATTGTTTAATTATTTTATTGTAAATTGATATTGTTTTATTTTGTTGTAGGAGCAACGTGCTTTGGAAAGTTACGAAAAAAAGAAGGGGAAACCTTTTAGATTTTTTAACTGCTATGTCATTTTGAGAAATAGCTTATCAGAGTATAACCCTTCCCCCTTTGAAGATTCATCATCTGAATCATTAGATGAAGAGTAAAGAATTAAAATGAAGAAAGGTTTTGTGGGTATATCTCTCTGTAAACCCTCACGAGACATTACTCGTCCAATAGTTTCGCCTATTGGTTTAAATGCTGGTTGAACGTGCTTAATGTAATCGTTCATCTGAATAAGAAAATTACTATTATTATTTATTGTAGACGCATATTGCTAAATGTTCATGGCATTCAAAAACTCACACATACTAATTATTAAATTTCACATTACGTCAATTGATATTCGATTCAACTAAAACAACACTTATTCATCCCATACCACCGTTCCACACTCAAGGCATCTCCAGTAACGTTTTCCATATGTTTTTTTGGCGACTGAACGGTGCATTTCCATAAAGAAATAACAACCCTTAGTTTCACACGGAATCCCCTTGGTACATTCAAACTCCACCTTACCTTTTAGTTTGAAGTTGTTGCAGAGTTCTTCAACTTTTTGTTGTTTGATTGCATTTTTCATTACATCCTCTAAACATTGTGCTTCTCCCAGACATTTATCATACTCACATTCCAAATACCTTATCTTCTCCGGTATCGACTATTTTACCTTCCTAGTGCCGCCGCAACCTGGTTGTGGACATTTTGTATATATGCATGGGCATTGAAGAAAACTATGTGTATCCATGAAACAACATGGACAAACCTCTTTTGCTTCCACACATACTATTTCTTTTTCCATTTCTACTCAAACTGTTAGAATACATAATGTAGGTTGTTTGTATGTAACGATGTATTGAGATTGTTGGTGGTAAGAACCAAAAAATGTTGATAGTATTTATATAAAGAAATTGAGTCGTTGGGATATAAAACCGTTGGGAAACATAGACGTTGCAAAAAACAATGGACAAGAAATAGAGCCGTCGGGAAAAAGATCCGTTGGGCCCGAGTTTTTATAAATAGAGCCGTTGGGAAGGAATCCTATATATAAGAAAGATAACCCATTCTTCTTTGCCACATCTATCTACCTATTTTTCTTTGCAACATCAAAGCTAAACATCTATTCAATGGAAAATCAATCAACCACTACCAACTCAGTCGAAGAAATAATTAGAAGATGCAAGCGACCCACTCCGTCAATTGGTACAATGGAAAAGGAGATATGCCAAAGAGGTTATCAACCTACTACGAACACAACGACGTCTTCATCACCTTCTAAATTAACTAATGTGATGGATGAAGTGTTAAGCAAAGGAAAGTCCACAAAACATACCAAATATTCATCTGGGTGTTCGACTGAATACCAACACAAACTCAAGGAATACGAAGAAAATCGCAAGGCAAAATAACGAGGTCAACAACAATTCCAACTGAGGGAAAGGTTAAAGGATGTTGAAGAAGAGACTGATTCATTTTATAGACAAGGAAGTTTGGACACCAAGGAATTTCCAAAACTGAAAATATTCTCAATATATTCATTAAAGTACAAATCCGGTTTCCATAATTCCTGGAAATGCTCTGTCCATAAATAACGATAGAAATCTCTCGGAAAATATAATTAGTAAATGCATATTACTAATTCTGTAATTTCCCTACAAAATGAAATTATTAACCTTAATTAAAAGATTCTTAACTTACTTATGTTTCGATCCTGGGATTCTCTTCCTTAGTCGTTAAGGAATATCTTTGAACAATTATGGAAATAAACATTAACAGTACGTGTTCAAAGTTTGTCGACATCTTAACTTTGTAAGTTCTCTTTCACACTTACAACCTTGAAACCGATTTGCCACACTTCCAAACAAGTTTAGAATTGGTTCATCTGACTTTCAAGAACTATGTGATTGATCAAACCAACATTCAATCACAATCATGGGTTTACGGTTCCACCAAAAAAAGTTTCGGTTCTACCTCCATGTGAGTACTACGCATAGTCACACTAGCTTCCCAAAAGTTCGGTTGACTAGTACTAGGATTAGTTCCCCACATATATATGGTGTCTAACTTTTATGTGTTACACATGTCCATAGGATCGGTTCCCCTTTCTGCTATAAACCTTGCTGCACCCCATATAAGAATCGGTTCCCTTTGATATACTGCACCCCTTACAAGGATCGGTTCCTTTTCCCTTACTAGGATAGGTTCCCTTTCCCTTACAAGGATCGGTTCCCTTTCCCTTAATAGGTCAGACATACAAAATCCGATCATACTACAGGTGATTACTTAAGATTGGTTTTACTAATAAAAGTTATACCAATACATAATTCAGGACTTTGTGAACAGTTCTACCAAGAACACAACAAGTTGTGAGCGGTTATACTCTATCACACATATTGGTTGTTCATAAGATATGCAATGAATAACAAATCCAATAACACCTGGCAATTTCCTTTTCGGTTCACAAACAAGTTTATGAACTTACTTCCTTAGAACACATGTAAACATTGTTTCCTAGGATGAAATCCTCACCTCATACCCATACATAATCACAATAGCATTCAAATGATTATGGAGATGTCTTATCTACAAATTTTTATGGTTAAGCAATAAACCTCGTATTGTATTCCTTAATACTATGTCGATCTAGAGTTCGGATATGCTTCGCAGTTATGTTTTCAATATGCACGACTTGAAAGATACGTTAGGGAATGAAACAGTTCAAGTCAAATATCACTAACCTCAAGTGGAAGTATGATTGTTGTCGTTGTAGCTCATTGCTTCTTCACATCTTCAAGTCTTCGCAATACTTGGAATGTCTCATATCCTAATACTTTCAAGCTAACTTATACGAAGTTTAACTCTAGTACATAATCAAGTGACTCTTAACATGAGTTTTGATTCACTAAAATATGACAACCAAACTTGACATACCAATGCTTGGTGGGTTCAACCGAGCCATGCTCCAACAGTTAGCAAGCAGGGCGAACATCCGAAAGAATTTGATCCTCGCATTTCGTTGTCAGACACCTCATTTGCGCTCACGTTTGCAGCACCTTGAGAAGAGATGTTAGGTTATGTTCTACTTTTCTAGATGTGTTTTCGGAGGAACTTTCTCACCTCGTTGGTATTTTTTTCCGGCAGTCCATACAGAGGAGAGACTAAAAGCAAGGATCCGCGGAAAAAGCTTGCATTGATAGATCCAACGGTACGTACATTGTTAATATGGTCAATATAGAATCTAGCATTTGCATGAAAAAACAAGGATTATGGAACTAGGACACAAATGAACTAGGCACATGAACGGGGCTATATCTTTGGATGGTGTCTATGGCATTGTCTCTAAGTCCACAGAAGAAAGTATCTTAAACCTTCTCACACTTAAATATGGAAGTGGACTTCTAAATGTGCATGTGTCATGTGTCCAACTTTAGGGAACGTAACATCAGATTTCCGGTAGTGAACTCTGAAAGTCATCAACATATGGATCCTAACATATATAGTTAAGAAGTTGTAAGAAGAAAAACTTTAGAGTCGGGAGAAATATCTTTCGAATCGGCAAAGGTGTCAAAATAACTTCAAAAGGCACTGAAACCGGTTGAAAAAAAGATGAAACACCTAACAAGGCATTACGACGAGTTAGAACCGTTCACGAAACTTATCTCAGGTGATAAATCTACAAATTTTGTATGGCAGTCTTCTAAAAAGATTTTCTAGATACACAAAGATTTAATTAACAATTTCGTCATTTTATTAAGGGAAATGTAAATTTCTATGTGGGTTTTAAATGTAATGCCTGACCATCACAAAATTATCTGTTATATCATAAATATAAGTAATATATAACACCATCTGTGAATCTAATAATGTTTCAACTACTAATTCGAAAAAACCTAACCAAGAATCATCTACTTGTATCCTTTATTTAATCCTCCTTTAACATTTATCTTTATATATTAGCTAGGAGCATGAAACTCAAAATGTAAGGTTATGAGCTGGTTTTTGTTGTATTAACAGACCGCGGAGTCAACAAGTCTGAGTAGCCTGCAGTATATGAGAATGTGTTTAAGGTTTTTCTTGATATTCTTAGCGAATGAAACAGGACTAGAGAAACACCTATTTCTCTTAGGCCATTGCCAAGTCCTCCAGTAGCAACCTGATTGACACATGATAAATATTACGAAACAGGATACATGAAGTACTAACTGTAATAAAATTTTATTAGCAAGTTCATTCGCTAATTACTTTCTCATCACTTACCTGCAGACCACGGTTATGGTAAGATCCCAAGTATGGAACAACCAATATTTGAATTTGATTATGCGGCATTTGAATGTGACTAGTCGTCTCCTTAAGTACGGAGGCAGCGTCGCTCTTCACATTCACCATATTCATTGTTACTTGTAATAATTTGAAGGCGATAGTACAAGATCTTGCGGCTTAAGTTATGTGAATGACTACTTTACCTTGCCAAATCGATTTACCAAAATTTGGAGGTCTACTATTTTATATCCTATCTTTTGCCTCTTTTTCGGTTGTTGTTGTTGCTGCATCAAGAACAAGAACAACATGTTAGTAGGAAATAAAAACGCATTGAGAAATAAAGTGAAATGCTTAAAGGAAAAGACAACATATATATTAAGGTTACAGTTCATAGCTTCTTCATTTTTTTTATTGGAAGGCTCCCAGTTGCGAGTTCACCAATCCGTTTTCTCTCAGGATTCATTTGTTGAAGTATATAATCTTCCAACTCTTTTGAGAGCCGTGGGAGAACCCCTGGAGATGACAGTGGATCGAACAAATCCTTTGAACATTCTGGTTTGTGAAAAAAATCAGCCAAGTGAATGTCCCATTTTTTTAAAAAATTGAAAGAAGTAAAAGAAATGAAAAAAAACAATTTAATTACCTGGTGACCAAAGGGGATCAAATTCTTGGTTACTGACGAAAGTTGTCCTAGCCACGGAAATGACAAAGTGGATCGAACAAATCCTTTGAAGTATATAATCTTCCCGACTCTTTTGAGAGCCGTGGGAGAACCCACAGAGATGACAAAGTGGATCGAACAAATCCTTTGAACATTACGGTTTGTGAAAAAAAATCAGCCAAGTTAATGTCCCATTTTAAAAAAAATTGAAATAAGTAAAAGAAATGAAAAAAATCAGTTTACACTGGTGACCAAAGGGGATCAAATTCTTGATTCTTGTGAGAAAGTTGTTCTAGCCCTAAAACAACTTGGGAATCGTTTATAAGGCTCAATAAGAACACCTCTTTACTATGAAAGATTCACATTTGTTTCTTTCTCAAATTGGGATTACCACAATAAATAACAGTAAATAATTTCATATTTTAGCTGTTAATACACATTTTACATGTTTCCAAATGCATATCACTAAATATCCTCCTAAAAGTTATTGTTGTCTTAAAATATATACCCAAAAATATCTTAATTAAGAATACAAACATACTTAAGTTATATATTATAACTATGAAAATATATAGCATGTGTTTGATATTGTATTACCTTCAAGTGATATATGCTTGAGTTATATATTATAGGTATGAAAATATATAACATGTGGTATCACATATAACGCAAAATACATCTTTCTTGTTGTGATATTTATTAGAATAAAACATCATATTTGTTACCAAATCTAAAATACTAGTTTATGTCAGAAACAACAAATTGATGCAAGAAGCTTTACTTTGACGTAGTTGTTTTTATTTTCATACCATAACTGTATCATCAATGTTTTATTTAAAATGAAACAATATAATTTGTTTTTTAGAGCTCCCAATTTTGGTTTTTCGCCCAGAGCCGCTTAAAATTTTTGGTACGGCTCTACAGGGAACCTCTTGGCCTAGGAAATTTGGTTACATAAGGTCCTGAACAACATAATTTGGTCACCATATATAAAGCAAGTATAAATCATCGTGATACACGAGGATTAGGCTATGAGGGAATAAATTCTTCAAATATTAACAAAGATGTAAAATTTGTTTTATCTATAGATTTTTCTCAACCAGAAACTTCCACTAATAACAAAGATGCTTTTAATGCTTTTAAAGAAACTAAGGTTGTCAATTAGGCGAGTCAAGTTCAGCCAAACCCTTCAAGTACATCCTTTGAAGAAATCACCATTGATAAAATCAAGCAAACAATGCCTCTAAAAGATGAGAATAACAAATCTCCGTCCCAGGTGGATCCAGAAAAAGTTAAGATTAAAAATCACACTCGTTATGTTACTAAGCGTTGTTATATCTTATTGTGGTAAAAAAAGGACACTTGCAAAGAGGATGCAAGAAGCATTCTCTTTTGTATTTAACAAGTTGGCTAAGTTTGCTTCCCTTAAGAACTCGGATAGATCTTATCAAACGTATAAGAAAAAGAATTATCATAATAGTTCAAGGCGTAAATATCGCTTGACTAAGTCATATCATAAAATACCAGATTATAAAAGAAGTGACAATTATGTTAATGCAAGGACAAGGTCTGATGTTCCGACTTGGATAAAAGTGGTTTCACAATACATTCAACAGTATGATCATCCTAAACCCATTTACAAGTGGATCTCTAGGTCTACCGTACAAATAACAAAAGATATATCTAAAGTAGATCTTAAGAAAGATAATCATTTGTTGACCTTAGATAACTATGGTTACAAGTGTCTAGTCAATATACTCGCAAGCGTTGCTATCTCAAACTTGTTTGTCAAGTTTAGTTGATCAAAACTATAAGTCTTGATTTCTAGTCTACTTATAGCTATGTCTCGGAGTAGCATAAAATGTGTATTTGAGCTTTATAATTCACGACGTTCATCGATTGAATAAGAAGATCTATTGAGGGGATATTGGAAGAACTTCATCAACAAAAGTTATGTGGAGACTAAAACTTATCTATCACTCAGAAGTCTATTCCATTCTATCTCCTAATGAGACTAAGTCGTATATCTATATAGATTTTTATATTATACACATTTGATATTTCGATCTAAGTATAACTCGTTTATCCATTTCTTGAAATATGTGTTGGAAGCTTTTTGCTTTAGTTACTTTCATCATTATTCTTGACGAGTTTATTTGGAAATAATTTATTTGTTGGAAACTAAATAATATGTCAAAATATGATCATGTGGAAGTTGCCTTGAAACATAATACATGATTTTTGTGAGACAATCATTTTATGGAGACTCGAAAAGTTTCGTATTGATCATTCGATCACTTGATGGGAGTTTATAACAATTAACCTTTGTCTGGATACAACACAATATGCATACCTGTATGAAAACTGTTTTGGTATGATTCAGGTCCGAAAACCTTGTTTGCATACCAGTATGCGTACCGTTTTAACTGTTAAAGTCCGGGAACCAAGTATGCATATCAATATGCAAAGGGTTCTATCTGAGTTAGGTCTGGGACGGCTATTTGCATACCCGTTTGAAAATGGCTGGACAAGATCAAAGTCCGTAACTATAGTTTACATACGAGTTTGCAAACTTAGTGGTTAACGTTCTAAAATCGATTAAGTATGATTCCATACTCATGAACAAATACATTTATAAAGTAAGGAATGCAATCTTTGCAAACGGTGGCTTTCATGAATTGATTCTTAAATAAGTACTTTGTAAGATTACTAATCAATCAATATTTCTTTCTCTTTTCTTCGGTGTCTGAGTTCGAATTAGAGCGAAAGAAAATGGGGAACTTAATTTGGCAGGGATTATCGACATTTGGTATACAATCCTGAAAATTTAGTTGATTTTTAATGGTAATTACGGCTGCAAGTCTGGGAATGATCACCAACACCATCTGTTGTGATGAGCTTTTGAGGTTCTACTTATGGAGATCAGCTTTTGCAGTTGTTTCGAAGGTTAGGAATCCGTATACCTTTTAATTTTAATCCGCTTCGTTGTTGTTTTGAGTGTGATTTTACCTCTCACTTATTAGGTCAAACTTCAGAGAATTGAAGTACATTTAACCTAATAGCATATTGTGATCACCAATTTTATTCAAAACTTTGTGTGATTGAAATAAACCTATATTAAATAGTTTACTCATAGTATTTCTATTACATATATTAGTCTAATTCATAGAACTTAAAGCTCTTCGAGGATAAAACCTAATAGCATGTTGCATTAGGTTGTTCACTGAGTAATATTCGTATATTCATCGTTATGGTATGTGATGACATAAGGAATTTAGAGGGGTATGCTCTCGATGAGGTACTTTAGGACTCTTGATAACGAATGATTAAGCAACAACTCTAGTTATTAGTCAAAGTGCATGTATTATGATTGATGATGAACCCTTAATCAGTATTCTCAACCTATTGATTCTTTTTATTCATTATTTTCTTTTATTATTAATTTGATTAGTTTAGACCTTAATCACAAAATTCCCCCAGTTTACTTGAGTTTGCAAATACGAATAACAACCCATATATCCATGTGGAACGAATCTGTTCTTATAACTATACTATTAGAAAGAACTTAAGTTATTTTTGCTTGGTTTACAACCGACCAACGAGATAAACAGATAAACCGGTAGAGTAGGGAAAAATTAGGCTAGTGCCCAAAAACATTATTTTTCTTATTGTCAGGCCCAAAACTTTTGTTTGTTTCTGTGACACCCATAATTATTTGAAATCATAAAAAATGTCTGCATAACTCATTATGCATCCTAATTTTTAGGGGTATAATTGTAAGGTAAACTTGAATATAACACATCTAAAATACTGTTCCTTGGAATTTAACAAATTTATCTTGGTTGAAATCTTTTAATGAAATCTACACAACGAGTACAAACAACAATACCAAATTCTAGTTTTTTACGAAAAATTCGGAGGTGATTGTTCTTGTAGGAAATTTTTTTGAAAACTTTGTACATAACCATTATGCATCTACCAAAAAGGATGCATAACACATGATGCACACCCAACAAAAAATGCATAAAACGTTATGCAACCATATTTTGGTTCGGACATCTACTAATTTATGCATAAAATATTATGCATTAATTTTTTATTTCGGTGCTTACAAAAAAGTGGTTTCATAATGCTTTATGCATCCATTTTCGCGATTGCATAATATGCGAGATATATAGTTTTAGGTGCATGACAAGTAATGCGGTCTTTTTTTGTTCAATAGTAAAAAAAATGTATTGTATAACGTGTTATGCAACCATTTTCTGGATTGTATAACAAGTTATGCAACAACTTTTGTAGAAGCATAAAATTTTATGTAACCATTTTCATAGCTGCATAACAGATTATTCAACCATTACGACCAACACAATACCATTATGAAGAAGCATAACAAGGTATGCAATAATTTTCATAGCTGCATAACAGATTATTCAACCATTACGACCAACATAACACCATTATGATATTATTGATTCGGTTCCAACTTATGTATCTTCATCTCATTTCAACTGAGGTCAATTTATAGGATGCAAAAAAAATGGCTGGACGTGGTTACGACTAATAAAATCACCAATGAATTCCAAAGACTTGCCCCACATCAATTACAAAAGCTTCTTCGGATTAAACCTCGATACTCAATACCACAGTCTCAAAGAAACATCACCTAAACCATCTTATTCTGATTCTCACAACCACTGTAACACAACCTACTAGAACCAGTTGTGTTGCAACTACTATTCCATTCTCTCAGCAACAACAACACCGTTTCATTGCCTTAGCTCATATAACAACATCAACATCTCATCTCATCACCGATCAAACTTCTCTATATTTGGAATCCATTGAACCCGGACAATACCGATTTCTTATTTAAATGCTTCAACCCATCTTCTTAAAACCATCAGTATCCCTCTTAATCTATTCATTCTTTATTTCAAACGAACCATCAAAAACCCTAATTTATTGGAATCTGTTTCACAACCAATTCCACCATCTACAACTGTTGACTCTTCAACTGAGCAAGACCCATTCACATCTCCTCTATCAACAACAAAACTTCATCTGAATCGTCACCAATAACAAATTCATCTCTGATTCCTTCTTCTCAGATCTTGAATCCACCTAAATCAATGTTTTGTTCACGGTAACATTAATAGCAATCTTCATTCTATTTAGCAGTCTCTAGAATCTCCTCTCCCTCTATTTCAGTTTGAAATCACTAGCAAGAGCACATTCATCTTCCTTATCGTCTCGGTCTCTGAATTGAAGAAAACAACAAGTTCTCAATCATAATTTCCCGATCAAAAAGGAGTTTTATCAAATTGAAGAAAGCAAACATGTCCGCAATCAAATGAGTTTTCACATAGGGTTTTTATTTTAAGGGTCGGGATCGACCAACAAAATATTTTGACAAAAACGTTTGACAAAACATGCTAACCATAAGATCTTATACATCCGACGATTATCATTTTTAATTACGTGGCACACATATTAATTCTATGATGTGTTTGGCTTAACGTTGATCAAAAGTTAACATTTGACTGAGAACATGGCAAAGATGAGATATCATGGTAAATCTCAGTTGAGTGAAACTGAACAGTTTTAATCGAATTGTAATTGAAAATTTTGCATTAGATGTATATGCAAATATGTGCACATCTATGTTTTGGACACGGTTTGATGAATCTTATTTGTCTAATGACCAAATTTGATATCTAGATTCATATTGAATTAATGATGAGCAATATTATAAGATAACATCATTTAGAGCTTATAAACCATATGAAAACTTAACACACATCATCAAAGTTACTTTTCCCACTCGAATTAAAGCAATGAGATTTGAAAATTTGTTCAAGCGTACTATGTTATATATATATCCGAAAAAGAGGCAAGCCTCATATATATTGATAATAATCATCCGATTCAAAACTGGGAACAGTTACATGAGTTTGAAGACAAACCAGGGGACTTTCAACAATCATAGTATCACCATACAAACAACATACACATTCAAGCCATTTCACGAAGATAGTTACGGGACGAGAAATTGAAGTAAAAACCTAACCATCCAAATTGATTCATAGGTAGCATAACTAGTTTAAATGGCTTAGTTTGGATAAAAAGTATTACTTCCAAAACGTATAACAGAACTACTATCAGTAGAGATGTTAGGATCCATAGATCCAACCATTTCTCTAGGTTTTTCTTAAAATCACAGTAGAACAGATAAAGGTGTAAAAAGATCCATAGATCCAACCAATTATCAGTGATTTTATCAAAGGTACAATAACACGGGTAACATAAATAACTTTGAATCTGGTCATCGTAAAAAAGCGCAATCGGTAGGAATCGGTCATCATAAAGCGGAATCGGTCGAAATTGGTCTCGATTTTCGTCTTCATCGGTCTTCTAAAACTGTTTGCTATTGGTGTCTTTGGTGTTATTGTTGTCTGCTGGTGTCTTTGTAGATCTTGTTGTTCTTGGTGATCTTGATTTTGGTGTTGTTCTTTGTCTTTATTATTCTTCGTCACTAATATTGTTCCGTCTGTTGCTTCAAGTTTTGCTCTTGTGAGAAGAACAAAAACCCTACTCTTAATCTGCATCAATACTAGAGAAGCAAACCCACTGATTTTCAAACGGGGTAGATTTAATTGAAATAACACTTTAATCAAATCAAGCCCTAAAAACTCACGATATAAAATCTAACAGGTTGAAAAATAAAAAAAAAGACTAACAGACTAAAAAAACTAGGTAGATCTGAAAAAGATCGAATTAAAGTTAGAAGAAGTAAAGAAAAGATTGGTTCTGCTCAGATCGACCCGAAATGGGCAGATCTGAGCAGAAGAAGTTTTTAGTGAGAAAAGTTTTCAATCACTTGAGTTACGAGGAGAGAGAGAAAAGTTTTCAATCGCTTGAGTTAGTACCAACAAAATACTTGACTTGATCAACCAATCAAACTTATGAAATTGATCAACCAATCGCTTGAGTTAGTACTATGTTCTAGTTAGATGGATCTTTCTTATGAAACTGATCAACCAATCAAACTTGCTATTATTTAAATCTTAGCTATACATCAAAGTCTTAAATTTCTACGATATTTTTTATAAGTTTTTTTTTTTTTGGTCAGTAATTGAATATAAATTAGTGAGATGAGAGGTGGATAAAGGTCAGTAATTGAATATAAATCATTATGAAAGTGTTGACTCAAATTGATATTTTTAATTTAAGAACAATTGAATATGAAGATGCAAGGTGATTTTCCAGAAGATCCTAAAGATCAAACAATATTCTGGACTAATGTTGGTTGGGGTTCTTTCGTTAAAGAGACGGGGCAAGAAATCACAATTTAATTATCTACCATCCTACATTTGTTCAAGGACAAATCATGTTAGGAAATTATGCATCCGGTACAATGAGTTTCTCAATAGGTACAGAGGTGACCGTTTCGCTGCACAACACAGCTTGGAGAAAAGAAGCGTTTTATCATTTCTAAGCAGCATTGATTGTTGAATCGATAGCAGGGAAAATAACAACATGTAATGTCTTCAGACCTATCGAATGATATGTTGTACTTTCTTTTAAAGTTATTTATGAACATTAGTTTAATGAAGTGAAAAAATGAAGTCATTAATTTGAATTTAGATTTGAAAATTGAGTGGTTATAACAAATTGAAAATTAAATTAATTCAAACAACAATTTCAATAAATATAGACAAAAAATTTAGAAACCCTATTAACAACTATACTAACTAAAATTTAAGACAACACTTTTAATTTAAACATGTCCTATAAATTAAAAAACTAAACTCAATTAAAGATAAAAAGAATTAGAGATGGATTACATCTTCATCTTCTGAATATTCAACGTTGATTATACCCTTCCCCTTCAAAATCTCATTTTGCTTGCGTTGATAATATTGTTTTTCACGGGGCCCTAAACGACTAAGGTCCATAAACATTATTGCATTGTCGTCATCTAAATGCGTTTGTTGTTGATGCATTTGATTAGTCTGTTGTTGAAGCATTTGCAAATTGATTTGATCTTCCATTTGATAACTCGGTTGTTGAGTATAACCCCAAAAAGTTTGGTATTGGCATTGTTGTTCCATTCTCATTTTTTCCTTCCTTGATCGGGTATCCTTAAGATACTCCAAAATACTAGAACTTTGTTCATAGATCTTATCTTCTTCCATCTAAACCGAAGATGTCTCACCATCATCTTCTCTATATATACCTTTCTCACGATCCTTCTTCTGTCTAGCTAATTTTTTGGCTTTCTTTGTTCCTATAGGACGTGCATTTTCCTTGTATTTCCAACGAGTTTCTCCATTGGGAAGAACTTCATTACCATCTTCGAATAATACAAAGTTACGATGAGATTCAAACAACTCACTGTTTTGGCTCACAGTCAATTCATAATTATATCCAGGGACCTTTTCTCCAAACAATTCATAACATGCATCATACTTGAATGGTTGTCCTCTTTGTTCCTGAAATTGAAGGCGACCATCTTTTTTCTGAAAAATTATATAAGAAACATTAGGTTTATTGCTATTATCACAAGCTATATGGAAAAACTTAAAAATTTAATAAAACTTACCAAATCTTCGTGGTTTGCACCACTTTTGGTTTGCCGATATATAGCGTTAAGAATGGACACGAATTCTTTGACATCTTTTTTAATATTTCTCATCTTGCTTTTTAAAGCATCCCAATCTCTTCCATATGGATTGCCATTTCGTTGTACTAAAATTTCATGAATACGTATCCAAAACAGAGCGGTTTTTTGTGCCGCACCCACAATTTCGTCCATACTAACATAAATAAAAGCAGTGGTAAGATCAACCTCTTCTTGTGTGACAAAATTAAGTACCATTTTGAATGAAACTAAGATAAAAAATAAATAAGTGGTAGAATAAATCTAAATCTAAATACCAAAAACGTATAGTAAGATGAAGAGAAAGAAGAAATCAATTGATGTAAGAGGGAGAATATAAAAAATCAATTGATTTGGTGTGGTTTGAGTAGAGAATTAGAGTGCTATTTATAGGGGATTTTGAAAAAATGGTCGTTGGGATCCGACGGCATAGAAAATTGAGCCGTTATTAGTGATGGATGGTTAGGATCGGGTGTGAGAGAGGTGTTAACGAAAAAAAGTCAAACAAATATTATTTACGAAATGCATACTCCGTAGCCGTAGAAAAAGCTACGCGTACTGAGTACGCGTATCAACGGCTTTACGGGTACTCAGTATGCGTAAAGCGTAAAATAATACGGGTACTGAGTACCCGTGTGATTTCCCTTCCCTACACGAGTGATCAGATCTGTTCATCCATGTAGGGATGGATGTATATATCCCTACTCGTGTAGGGATATGGGAGACCATAGTACTTGTTTGTTTTTGGTTTTTGAGGGAAATTGAGGGATAGGGAAGGGATGCCCCCTCCCATAGTGCTAGCTCTAAGTAATCCTAAGTCACCCCTTATCTAAATGTTTTTTTTTATACCAAACTTACCCTCCTTAATTAAATGTGTTAGTTTAATGATTTATTAGTTATTAGTTAATGATTAGTATGATCAGTAATGATTAGTGATTATTATGATCAGTAGGATTAATAATGATTAGTTACCATTAAGAAGTTCTTTTACAGAAAAATTGAAAAAAAATTTGCGAGAAATTTTTATTTTTTTTGCGATTAAGTTCGGTTACCCAAATTTATGACCGAACTTAATGATTAGTGATTAGTATGATTAGTGATGATTAGTATGTTAGTAATGATTAGTTACCAGGAAGAAGTTCGGTTACAAAAAATTGAAATTTTTCCTTGCGATCAAACCGAACTATATATTTGGCGTGACCATAAATAGTTCGGTTACAAAAAATATTAAGACTTTTTACGATCAAACCGAACTTAAAGTCCGGTTACCCAAATTTATGACCAAAAACCGAACTTAATGATTAAGGATTAGTATAATTAGTAATGATTAGTTACCGGTAAGAAATTCGGTTACAAAAAATTGAAATTTTTCTGTTAGGACCCTTTTGTTGTTAACAGTCTTGCTTTTAACTACTCTTCTCCCCATTGTAGATTTTATCATCATACTGGCAAACACAGAAGAGTTGTTCGCCGTTGGGCTTAAAACATCGTAATTGTGCTCCCAAGTAGGGGTGAGCATGGGCCGGTATGGACCAGTTTTCACCTCATCGGCATCCAATCCAATTCACTACGGATTTTAAATTTGACATCCGCATCCAATCCAACATCCAACGGATTTGCATCCAATGGATGCACGAATGAACGGATTGAGTGCGGATAATCCAATGGATTTGTGTTAGTTAAGATTTATAATGAAAAATAAAGCCAATATAGATGACTTCTTATAAAACCTACACATTTTATATATGTATATAAATATAGAAATGCCATGGACAACACTCCAAGCAAACACTTTAAAAGTTCCATAAGTATCGATATATTTTCTAAAAACTATATAAATAACCTTAATTAACGGGTATGAATGTCCAACGGATTTTCAAGGTTGCATCCGGGTTCAATCCGTAATCCGTTGGATTTCAAAAATCCCATCCGCGTCCAACCCATTAACGAACGGTCTGGGCATCCATCCGCACAAATAAGGTTGGTCCCGGTTAAATCCGCGGATGACGGATAAAATGCTCACCCCTACGAGTCCCAAGTGCACTACTATTTGAAACTCACTCACAGGCCCAATGAAAAAACATAGTAATTATTTTTTTTTCCTCCTTTTTTTTATGGGGAAAAAAATATTTTTTTTTAATGGGTTAGTACAACGGACCAACGGTTAGTTATGGCCCCTAAATACTATTAGCAATTACAAGGTCTAGGATTCGAACCCTTACCTCCTCCAAGGGAGGGAGTATGAATACTAGTTGAAATCAACCAGAAATTACATTTAATCTCCCAAAGAACATCTCCAGTAATAGGTCAAAAAAATCCTACACGAAGGTCGTTGTTAAACCTTTACTTGCTCGGGTTTTCATACGGGGCCATATAAGATCCTTTTCTTAAAACTCATCTCAACCGGTCAAGGTTGTGCCTTGTATTTTAGATCTAGATACCACGGTCTCTATCCCGCCATCCATAATGTGCAAGACTCATCCCCGTAAACCCCCCTTTCACAGGACATTTTCCCATTAGGTAGATCATCCATTGCAGATTTCGACACGTGTGTTAGTTCACTTATTCCAAAGCGCTCTTTTTATTTTGAATTTACATACGGGACCCACCCCCACTTTTTGAAAATCTCCCCTCAAAGAGCCGTTACTAGTACCTCAACACTATTTTTCCAGTTTCTTGAAAATAATTCAGTCAAAATTAGAGCTTTCAGAAAAAACTTAAAAACCCTAGAAAAAAGAAAATCAAAATTCGAAAAAATTAAAGCAACATTCGTCAAATATTCTTCAGAATCTGCATCTCCTCTTCTCAATCAAGCTGTTGCAATGATGCAATTTACTCCAGATGTTACAAAGAAAGTAGGAGTAGGAGTAATTCCATCTCCTTCTCCGTTTTTCACACCTCGACCAGAAAGACGACGAAGAGATAGTAGAGTTCAGGATCCAAACACAAATCGACAAGATCGGCAAGATCGGGAAGTCAATGTACAAGTTCTTGTCCGTTGCAGGTGAAATTTTTTGTTTCTTTTTCAAATTTGGGGTGTATTTTAGTTATTTAGGGTTCTTTGATTCTATTTAAAAGATTGGTTTCCTTTTCTAATTTGGAGTCATTTTAGTTATTTAGGGTTCCTTAAATCTAGTTATTTTGTGAATCTTGATGAAATTCAGTACTAGATTGATGTGATTGGCTAAATGTGTGCACAGTACCATTCGTTGAAATTTTGGTTTCTTTTCCTAATTTGGGGTCATTTTAGTTATTTAGGGTTCATTTAATTCTAGTTATTTTTGTAAATTTTGAGCAAATTTGGTACCAGATTGATTTTGTAAATTTTGAGCAAATTTGGCTACTAGATTGATGTGATTAGCTAGGTAGGAGACTTGAGAATTGTGTTTCTGATTATTGTGCAGGCCATTGAGCGATGAGGAACAAAGATTGAACATTCTGAAGGTTATATCATGTAATGAACAGAAGAGAGAAGTTAATATTTTGCAAAGTATAGCTAATAAGCAAGTAGACAGAGCTTTCGCCTTCGACAAGGTAAGGGGAATTGCTCTATGATTGAGTTCATTAGAATGATTACTCGTTTGGGTGTTTAATTTGTGCTGATGTATAAGCTTTTATGTTCGGTTTGTGTTGAATTGGAAAGGTGTTTGGACCTAAAGCACAACAAAGGTCGATTTATGATCATGCTATATCTCCAATTGTGAATGAAGTTCTTGAGGGGTTTAATTGCACTGTGTTTGCTTATGGGCAAACAGGCACTGGTAAAACTTATACAATGGAAGGCGGTATTAAAACGAAGGTATAATTTCATTTTATAATTTGGGTTTTTCGTTATAAGTTTAAAATGATATCTACCAAATTGTTTGTGTAATACTTCCTTTGTTTGAGATTACAGGGAGGAGAGCTTTCTGCTGAAGCTGGTGTTATTCCGAGAGCTGTGAAGCAAATATTTGATACATTAGAAGCGCAAAATGCTGATTATAGTATGAAAGTTACATTTTTGGAGCTGTATAATGAAGAAATAACTGATTTGCTAGCTCCGGAAGACACCTCTCCTAGATCTTCAGATGATAGACAGAAGAAACCAATTTCATTGATGGAAGATGGCAAAGGTGGTGTCATTGTAAGAGGTCTTGAAGAAGAGGTTGTATATAGTGCAAATGAAATTTATAGCCTCTTGGAACGTGGGTCAGCCAAGCGACGTACAGTAGATACCTTGTTAAACAAACACAGCAGGTAGTATTTTACACTTTTTTAGTGAAGGACAATCCCGAGGGAATGTTTATTAATGAAATTTTTATTTGTTGCAGTCGTTCCCATTCTATCTTTTCTATAACTATCTATGTCAAAGAGTCGACGATGGAAGAAGAGGAGCTTATAAAGTGTGGAAAACTAAACCTTGTCGACTTGGCTGGATCAGAGAATATAAGTCGGTCAGGTGCAAGAGAGGTATGTAACTTCTATAGAACTAATAGTGATATAACCTTAAAAAAATATTATGTTGTATGTGAATTGTCATGTCAAAGACAAAAATTGATACTTGGCATGAAAATCTGCTTTGTCATATAACATCACTGAACTTTGTGATAAATCATGCAAGTAGTTTTCATGTAAGTGTTAAGTTAGTCTGCTGTTAGATATTCACCAAGATTAGGCTTGGCCGCTTTCTAGTTATGTATTAGATGGGGCGATAGATGATGTAATTTGTCTTTAAAAATCAATGTTTTTGCGTGGAAACTATTCCCTCATTGGTATTTTCTAAATGCATTTGTAGGCTCGAGCAAGGGAAGCAGGGGAGATAAACAAGAGTTTACTCACTCTCGGGCGTTGCATAAACGCACTTGTTGAACATTCTGGACATATACCTTACAGGTTTGCTTCATTTTCTTCCGTCTCTAAGCCATCTCAACTATTGAGGTCTTTTTGTTGCCTGATTGTTCTTTCACCTGCACAAATTGATCAGGGATAGTAAGCTGACCAGATTGTTAAGAGACTCATTGGGTGGAAAAACCAAAACATGCATCATTGCAACAATTTCTCCAACTGTCCAGTGCTTGGATGAAACTTTGAGCACACTCGATTATGCATATCGAGCGAAAAACATAAAAAACAAACCAGAGGTGTGCATGAATACTCATTTCCCCTCTTTTGACCTAGAACCACATACTCTCCTTTTTGGCTGACAGTATTCAATTTTATTATTGCAGGTGAACCAAAAAGTTTCGAAAGCTGTACTTCTCAAGGACTTGTACTTGGAGATCGAAAAAATAAAACAAGGTTGGATTGAATTATTGCAACTTGAAGTCCTACGGTTCTGGTTAAAAAGCTTTATACAATTATTACTTGCTTACACAACAAATTTGTAACAGATGTGAAAGCGGCAAGGGAAAAGAATGGTGTTTATGTTCCACATGAAAGATTTATCCAGGAAGAGGCTGAGAAAAAGGTCCATTCTTGACAGACTTCTGTTTCTCTAGTTCCAGTTTATAACTACAGGTTTCTTACATAGATGATATCTTAACTAATACAATGTGATCTATGAATCAGGCCATGATCGAGAAGATAGAACAACTGGAGATTGATCTGGACCTCAAGGGAAAAGTATGACTTGTTTGCTTTTGTATTCACTTTTCTTAAATATTTGATATAAATATGCACTGGTACTTAATTTCTTTTCTATAACAGCAAGCTGACAAATTTCTAGAGCTCTACACTACTGAGCAAGAAGAGAAGCTAGATGTGGAAAGTGAACTAAAGCAATGCAGGGTTAGTGAGTGACTTGCAGATGAAATTTGCCACCTTGAATGAATTTTATATCAGCCCTGACACTTTCGTATTTTCAGATAAATCTCGAAAATACTAATACAGCCTTTCAAGAGCTTCAAGTGAACCATAAGATGGTTGTCTCAACATTGAAGGAGAAAGAGTTCATCATCTCAAATCTTCTCCTCTCTGGTAAGTTGAGCTAAGTAAGAATGAGTTATTTGCTTAACAATTTGTATGCTTTGCCTAAATACTACAGCCTTTTTTTATGGATAAAACAGAAAACTCAATACTAGAGCGGGCAAAGGAGTTGCAAGCCAACTTACAAAATGCATCAGAAGACATAACCGATCTCTTTGCTGAAATAGGTAGGCGGAACTCTTTTGCTGACCTTAAAATATTTGTATCAAATGGCATTCATATTTCTTTAGGAGTTACATTTCAGGACTTTTCAATATTTTTGTTTTACAGATCGGAAAAACCATATGGAAAGTAAAAATCATGGATTAGTTCAGAGTTTTGGCTCACAGCTTGACCACAGTTTGAAAAGTTTACACAAGACAATCTTGGCATCTGTTTCACAACAGCATCAACAGCTAAGCAGTATGGAAGAACATATGTGTTCTTTCCTTGCAAGTAAATGTGATGTAAGAGACTAGACTGTAATCTTTACTACAATCAGTTCTGTAACTCCTTTACATATACAAAATATTTTACTTTATTCCATATATATTTCAGGCTAGCAATGTGTTGGAATCAAGAATCGAGAAAATAAAGGACTCTTACTCTTCAGGAATCCTAGCCATGAAGGAGCTTGCTCAAACACTTCAAAAGAAAGCTTCCTCGGACTTGAAGCAGATTGAGTCCAAAGTTTCAGACCAAACAATGGCTGTAGAAAATGTATGAGATTTGAATAGTGTTGTATAGCAGACACAGCTTAAAAATTCTTTCTGGCTTATAAATTTCTTGTTCGAATTTGCAGTTTCTCACCACTGCTGTTTCGGAGTCTGAGGAGGTTATTCATGATATCTATAACTGTCTTGATGAACAAAAGCAACACTTGGCTCTCTCTGCTCGGCAACATGAGGAGGTAACTTGCTTGAAGATATCTTTGTGTTATGATTCGCTCAGGCGACTTTCTATTGATTTATTGGAAACTCTGTATGATTATGATATGGATGGTTTAACATAACTGACAAGTTTGTGTGAAAGTATAGGGGCTGCAGAGGAGTCTGGTATCAGCGCAAGTTATTTCCAGGGCAACAATTGATTTCTTTGATGACCTTAATCAGCGTGCTTCTAAGCTTGTGACAATTCTTGATGAAACTCAAGCAGCAAAATCACACCAATTGGCAGTTTTTGAGAAGGCATACCAGGTTAAATTTGTTCTCCTGGACACCGATGTGATTGGTCTTCGCCAAGAAGAGCTAAAGGGCTAATAAATTATTTGTTTTTCTTATGCAGGAGGAGTCTGCCAAAGAGGAGAAACTTGCTCTTGAGAAGATTGCTGAAATAATAGGGACTTTGACGTCTAAAAAAACAGCCATGGTAAGTTTGCTTCAGTTCATACACTAACTTTCTTATTTATCTTGTCGACAACCATTGATGCTTATCTTTACCATCTGTATAATGTTAGGTCTCTTTGGCCCTCAAGAACTTTGATGAAGAAAGTAGTGAAGTGAGCAAGAGGTTGCAAAATGAGATGTTTGAAGTTCAGGGTGCTTCTGGAAATGCAAAAAACAACTGGAGCGAATACAGTGAAACATTAAGAAAGAATTTTACAGAAGATACATTTGCAGCAGCTGAGAGCAAAGCTACTATGGAAAATATTCTGGAAGAATGGTAAGTTCCATAATGCTTTGACTTCACACTTCATGTTTAGTAGTTCATTGAAATTGTGTGTAAAACTTCTGTTAGCTGTCAGATAAAGACTTTTTGTTCTTAATATGCAGCTCAAAGAGAGTGGGTTACTCTGAGCAGCAATGGAATAATGCTCAACTTTGCATAACAAGTCTCAGTAAGGATAGCCTCACTGATATTGAATCGACTGTAGAGTAAGTCCTTCAAAACATTCTCCCTGAACTTCAATTGTTTTATATATCTTCAGTGTATTCTAGTTTTTAAAATCTCATTTCGGCTGAATATGCTTATTATAACAGGGAAAAGATAAACTCAAATCAGACTGCTTTTGAAGAATTTGATTCCTTGTCCTCAACCATGAGTGCGGAGTTTATTGCCGCAGAAACGGATGTGGCTGTAGCTGTTAAAAGTGCGTATAAATTATTGTCCTTCAATCTCCAAAGTGTTATGTTTGTATAAGTAACCTCATGGGGTAGTCCTAACAATGGGGTATCACATTTATGCGTGCAGATTCCCTATTAATGGACCATGAAGTAAAGAAGGAGATTGATTCTGTGGTTAAATTGTCCACGGATCAGCTTGACACAATGAAGGATTACCATCGAGAAAACGTATCCACCATCAGGAACAAGGCAGATCAATGTCTCACAAAAGACTACCTGGTAACTTGAATCTCTCCCTATCTCTTGTTTTTGAGATCCTTTCTAAGTACGACATTATCATCTGTGATTTTATTTCACCACATACAAAATGAGTGCTCAATAAACAAAACTGCGCCCTGCAGTAGTTTTATACACTTGCAGTTCAAGTGAGGAGAATTATAACTGGGAAACAACATACCACACACGACATGCTGTAGCTGATGAGAGAGTTTTTCCTTGTGCAAGCAAACATCAACCCATATATCACAATTATTTGCTAACCTCAGCTTTGTTTCTTTCTGAACCAGGTTGACAGCAGTACATGTGAAGAGACACCTAAGAAGCGAACATTAACAGTTCCAACCATAGCTTCCATTGAAGAGTTAAGAACACCAACACTTGAAAATTTAGTGGAGAAATGTAGATCATTGAACATATCATCGAAAGGAACTACTGCGAAAGCCGAAGCCAAAAGCGCAGCACTGCAGCAACAGTTTCAGTTATCACCTAATAGAACTCCTTTCGCAGCTGTAAATTAGTCCTGAATTCCTGGTATGTTTTGTTGGCAAGAAAAATGAGTTTTTCCACTCCTACTACTCATACACTTATGAGAATTCTGAATTCTAGTAACAAATCTGGAAAGTGAATTGTTCTATTGTAATCTACCACTAGTATGAACAGCATTGTAAGAACCCTAGTAGTATCAGTTTCAGATTGACATCTTTCTATGTTTAGCGCACTGCAATCTAAAGGAGGGGGGAAAAGTCAAAGGTTGACCTGATCAAACTCATGGAATTTAAGTTGGTGGTTGCGAAATCCATTTTCTATATGTTTGTCTTTATGAACATAGCATGTGAATCCAAAAAGGCCATAACTGAGCCCACCCAATCAAAACTCAAGGTTCATCATACCTCATACCTGTGTCAGAAGTAGTTGTGAATATGCTTATCCGTCATTGGATTTCTGTTCGGGATTTTTCCTCCCTAACTCTGAGCAACTTCTACTAAAAAATCTTCAATGACACTTACCTTAGAATAAATTTGAAAACTTGGTTTTAAGTTAGTTGGGATTCTTTAGAAGTCACCAATGGGATTCTTGACTCACCCAGCTTTCACAACTAGAAATCTCAAGATTAATGTGCAGCCCAGTCATTGTGTTATGTTACCTTGGATCCTTACGATACCATTCTTCTTAGTGGCGGTAAAATAATTCTCAGTGTATATTAGGAAAAATAATGATTTCATATTTTTCAATTTAACTTATTATTAGGCAAAAATGAAAACCGAAGAGTATCATTTTTATTTTTAAAAAGCAGGTAATAAAAATAATAAAATAGTCGTGTGGTATTTACCATGGTCCACGACGTTAAGTGACTGACACCACAGCTGCTCCGCTTGCCTGAACCATGAATCCTTGGCGCGCCTTTTCATAAAAACCCTCTTCTCCTTTTCTTCCTCATTTCCGCGAACTAAAACAAAACCCTCTTTCTTCTACTCCTTTCTCGTCTCGCCATGGATGTTGGTGTCGCAGCTGCAAGTCCGTACTATCTCTAACCCTAGAGTTTTAATTTGTTTCTTATCACCTCTTCATTACTGAATCCGTTTGGTTCTTCCTTGTTTACAGCTGCTATGTTTCTCTGTGCTGTTGATGGTGAACTCCAACAATTCAAGAGTACAGATCATTTTTTTTCTGTTAATTGAAGGATTTTCTTGTATGTTTTCATTGTCTTCTGTTAACTGTTTGATGATTTTATGTTTTGGATCAGAATGTGTAGAAGCAATAGACCGTTTAATTGGAGATGGAATAGCATCAATTGTTGAGAATTGTAAAGATGATTATGGTAAAGGTGTGATTCATTTTGCTGGTGGTGGAGGGAATGTTGAAGTTCTCAAGTATTTGATTAAAGAGTTCAAACTTGATGTGAATGTGAAAGATAATTCAGGTATGGTAATTGGGCGGTAATACCTTAGATTCAATGGTTCTTTTGTGCCGATTTGCTTCTCAATTTGATGTTTGAATTTGTTTATTTGTGTGTTAGGGTTTAGGGGTACTTGTGATTTCAAAATTGTTGTGTTATTGTTCATGTTTAGGGATTTTCTAGAGCGGTTATTACAGAATTACAGTCTTAGATTGAATGTTGTTCATCAATGTTTCTCTTTCTTGAGGGTGTTTAGAAATTGAATAGTAGATGTTGAGGAAGACATTTCCAATAGAATTCGAAGATGTCAAGGTTACAACTGAGGAAATCATAGTAAATAGCTCCAACTGATGAATGAAAAGGTTCTGCATTGAAAATGAGAAGATTCAATATTGGGTCTATGACTAACACATGGCTGAGTGGTTTAATGTGCTTCATCAGTAAGATTTTGGCGAAGTGAGTATATGACCACATCATGTTCACAATGACTTCTAGAGCTGTCATACTAATTAAAGTTAAAGTTGGTATTCTTCAAATTTTTGTAAATGCGAGTGTTTGTAATTATATACTCTGTGGTGAATGTGTTTTGCAGGTGTAACTCCCCTATCCTGGGCAGCCATAGAAGGGCAGTACGCTGCTGTGGAATATCTTCTTGAAATGGGTGCCAATCCGGAAATGCCAGATAATTCAAATTGTACTCCTTTGCATCACGCCGCTATGAATGGTAGGTTGTGTTCCAACTGATCTGGTAATTTCCAAATGTGTTATTCAGACATTTTAGAGTAGCCTAAATGAGGTCTGGCTATTTTTTTCATGTTGCAGGACATAAAGATGTCATACCCTTGTTGCTTTCAAAAGGTATTAATGTGGATGTTACGCATGAACTTGGCTCACCGTTACAGTTTGCTGCCACTCATGGCCTACACGATACTGTTAAAGTTCTTCTGGATCATGGTGCCAATGTGAGTAGCATTTACCTTCTCTTCGTAAACAGGTGTGGCTTTCTGTTTAGCAAATACTCAAGTGACATCTAAATGGTAACCTAAATTTTATCCTGATTAGATGTGAACTGCTTGATCACAACATGTGTTTATTTTTATTATTCTAAATTAGATCTATTTTTAAGCTAAATCCTCTATACACAATTGAATGTATATATTAAGCTCTTCTGATGTAACTAAAAGCTTACAGATCCTGTCGTTGTTGAGTTGAATCTCTGCGTATGGTTGCATTATAAGCTCCTGTCATTCAGCTTACTTGTCTAGAGTGATCATAATACACATATCCTGTTGTTGTTGAGTTGTATCTCTGGCTAAGGTTGCTTTATAAGTTCCTGAATGATCAAAATAAACCCTTTCTTTACGTACATATCTGTTATGTGAAAACGATAATAACTTAAAATCATTCCTTGTACTTCATCAGTTTCTTCTTTTTTTCGCTAAACAAAGGGATCACTGAATCTACCTTCTTCTGTTTGGTCTTTGAAGCCAAATTTGTTCTTCCATGATGCATATACTCCACTTCATTCATCTATCGACTCACGATCTTTGCAATGCGTGGCGTCATTACTGAAGGTAAATATATTATTCTTATACGTTCTTGTTGGACTTTATTAACATCCATGTAGACTAGTTTGTATGATTGAAACCAACAATGTAGAGTTTGTGTAATCTCTCTCCTTTTCGTTTTCAGATGTATATTAGGGAATTTCCATGTTTCTCTTGGTTCCATTTCTTTTGAGTGGGTCTTTAGGGAGTGGTGATGGTGTTTTCATCATACATTGCTATCTAAGGATTGTTTGATGACTGCTTGTAGTTGTGGGTGCCTCAATAATACATTTATTATACTATTTTTGGGTTTGTACATATACCCCGTCTAACTTGTTCTTGTAAAAATTTCGACATCTGTGTAGGCAGGTGCTGATCCAAATGGTGGACCTGATGGAGTAAGAGCTCTGCTTATTGCAGCTGAAATGGGGGAAACACAAATCATCAAGCTACTGGTTGAAGCTGGTGCGAATCCGGGCAACTTCCTTGATCCTCTGTTTAGTTTTTATCGCGCTTTCTTAATATGAAAAGAAGCGGTGGTACATTATGAGATGAGCAGTGATGTAACCCATGGTTGTAAAAGTCAACCTTTTCTTTTCGCAGCACGGGCTAAAGCCAATTGAAGTCGCAGCTGTTAAAGATAATCACCAAGGTGTTGAGATTCTTTTTCCTGTGACTTCTCCTATTCCATCACATGTTGACTGGAGCATAGATGGAATAATGGAGCATGTGAAATCTAAGAAGTTCGCAGAAAAGGTAAATACAGTATTTGTTTTTCTTTTGAGGTTTTTAATAGTGGCTTAACATTTTTGGACCAAAACGACTTCTTTATCTTTTCACTGGCATGCTGTAAATTAACTAAATTAACCAATACTAGAATCAATATTAGGTTTGTCATATGTTTGGCATACCAGTAACGTTCCTATCATTTCATAGTGGTTGTTTTTGTTGACATTCAGCAGTTTCCAACTTTCACATAGTGGAGCTCATAAATGTGTCGTTCATAGCAAGTTTTCAGGTAAAAGATAATGTATTAAATTTTCGTTACTGATAGAGACTTGGTAAAGCAAAGGAGATTTTTCTTGAGGCAAAATCAAGAGGAACAAGTGCATTTCAGAGGAAGGAGTATATGCGGGCAGTATATTGGTACTCAGAGGTACCTTTTTCTTAACTGAAACACTATAAGGTTAATCGTTTGAATGAATTTTAATTTCATTGGTAGCTTTTAATGGAAGGTGTAATAAGAACCCTAACACCTTCCAGATATAATATAGTATGGATCAATTGGGAATTGCAGGGAATATCTCAGTTATATTAAAAATGTACGTCTGCCAAATCATGATCTAGAAACTGAATAGGATACAAGCCTTCATTTTTATTTTTGGAAGTACGTAATAAAAATATACATTTATCTGCGGTCCTTGTAGATGCTTATTCCACTCTACGATCAAGCTCAGAACAGTGTCTTCTTTCAAGTCTCAACTGCACAGTTTCTCACTAGAAAGAGAGCTTCTCTGTTCCTTCAAATCATTGTCACCTAAACTTAATCTATATAAGCAACTTAAATGTACATCTCAGTTGATGCACAGTTTTTCACAAGAAAGAGAGCTTCTCTGTTCCTTCAAATCATTGTCACCTAAACTTAATCTATATCAGCAACTTAAATGTACATCTCAGTTGATGTTTTAAAGTTGTTACATGGTGTAATTTATATATAAAGGCACATGTTTTCCTACAATGGAGTTATAGTGGGAAACCACTCATATCCACAGTCTTCACATGGTCTTCTCCTATCCTCAAAATGTGGAAATTGATCTTAAAGATATTTTAGTTCTTAGTTTGTTTCCTTCAAGCTGTCTTGTGTGTGTTTTTTACTCCCATTGATGGGTTGAGCGATTTGCTTTTCAGGCCCTCACAGTGAAACCTAGTGATGCAGCTGTGCTATCCAACAGGAGCTTGTGCTACGTATATTTAAATAATGGAGATCTTGCTTTTCAAGATGCTAGTCTATGCATGTTGGCAAGGCCAGACTGGCCTAAGGCGTACTATAGGGCAGGCGTAGCACTCAAAACTGCTGAATGTACATATTTGTAAATTTTTCCTTGTTGGTTAATTTTCATCTCCTATTTTTCATTTAAAGAATTCCTTTTTGAAACTCTTTGCTGCAGCGGCTTAATGATGCAGAGAATGCATTTTTCGATGGTTTGAAACTGGATCCTGGAAATAAAGAGCTTGAGGATGCATTCAGGTTAGATACCAGTACATTTATTACTTTCTCCACCATTTCATCTGGCATACTTGCTTAGAAAACTTATCATTAGAACCTGACCTGTCCTGATTGGAGAGTGCAATTGAACCGCTAGTTAAAACTCTGGGTTGATTGGGCTAGGGTTCATCTTATCCTTGGTGGTTAAGATGGTTTAGTCTGAGTCGTCTATTCTTCCAAGATATTGCTGATATGTTTTAACCTTCTTTCCTGTTTGAGGTAGAAAAACATTGATAACTTTTGCTGTACATTGTTCTGAGTTCAACCCCTCCACATGTTTCCACATGAAGTAAATAGACTCTCATCTATCTTGGGTCTACAGAGACTGTGTTGATTGAATAGAGATAGAGGCTTGAGACATAGTCGTAGACTCGTAGTACTGGCAGGTTTCAATTCCCCTGAATCGTGGATTGAAGTCTTCTTGGACCCAAGTTGATTTTGTATGTGAAGTGTGACTAACTTATATTATGTAGTAACACAGAACTATTGGTCAACCTTTTCTTATTCTATTTCACACTCTTCTTTCTTACAGGGAGGTTTCTTTAGACAGGTTGAAGGCCATCGATGTCCCACTATAGATAGAAAGGATGGTAATATGCCCGACATACTGCAACCTTTTTCTGATGGAAGTTTTTTGGTCAGGTTATGTAATAAGTTAGAAACTTGCTAACGTAGCTCTTAAAAGTATATAAAAAAATCAGGTCTTTTAAAGCATCGGGCTACTCTTCTTATGTATGCATAGTATGTTCCGTTAACAAAATTTCTGTAAAAACTGTGTGAGAATGCAAACATTTAAGAATGCTAATATTTAGATCAGTAGTTACATACATTGTACCCTACTCAATTTTGAAAGCCTGCTCTTGGCTTTTCTAGTATGAAAATATATCTAGATTTAGCTTCGTATACGTAAAGTCGTAAACTAGAGGAAGGACGATGCTGTAGAGTAGTCCTTGCATCATTCTCATATGTTATTTTCAATTCCGACAATATTATTCTGGTTGAAGTTCAATATGTAACAAGTAATATTCCTCGATTCATGATTACAGCATGTTTGTTTGGGTAGGACTCGGGATCTGAATCTGATTTGGCTCGAGTTTAGTTTTTCATACTTCTATTTCTATTGTCTCACTAGAGATTTGACTTGCTGATTCATTTGACTCGGAGTATCATCAGCATAAAATTTGACTTGAACGTTTGAAACCCTCATTAGAGTCTGTCACCATGGCGTATATTATTCTGGTTGAACGTTTCTTTCTTAACAGACCATGAAGTAAAGAAGGAGATTGATTCTGTGGTTAAGTTGTCCATGGATCCAGCTTGACTCAATAAAAAATTACCATCGAGAAAATGCATCCAACATCAGGAACAAGGCAGATCAATGTCTCACAAAAGACTACCTGGTAACTTTAATCTCTCCCTACCTCTTTTTCTTGAGACCCTTTCTAAAGACGACATTATCATTGAGTTTATTTGGGCACACACAGAATGGTTGCTAAATAAACAAACCTGCACCTCTCGGGCAACTGTAGTTTTATCCACTTGCTGTTCAAGTTGGGAGAATAACTTACCACACGACATGCTGTAGCTGATGAGAGTGTTCCCTTGTCCAAGCAAATATTGAACCATATATATCACAGTTATTTCATAACCTCAGCTTTGTTTCTTTGTGTACCAGGTCGACAACAGTACATGTGAAGAAACGAACATCAACAGTTCCAACCATGGCCTCCATTGAAGAGTTAAGAACACTTGTGAGAAATCTGAACCGTAACAAGTCTGAAAAATGACCTAGTAAGCATAGCTCTAGTGACCCGTAGTATTAATTAGACAGTTTCTATGGAGTAGATTGACATCCTTGGACCGTGTGGTGCAGAAAGTCAAAGGTTGACCTTGGTCAAACTTTAGAATTTAATCTGGTTGTTACAAAGTCAATTTTATATGTTTGTTTGTCTTTATGAACCTATGATGTGAACCCAAAAAGGCCATTACTGAACCCACACCACACTGATCTGTTTTGAATTCGATTTTGATTTTTCTTCTTCCAGCTTAACTTTGACTACCGACCACTAGGTCCACTGCCTTGTCGCATTTAAGTTGTAACGATCAAACTCCAAAGATATTAAAAGGGTGAGCAACGTGATGCCTCCTCAACGGTTAAGAATGAAAAGCCCTTGCAATTAAAATAAATGAGTTCAATCAATCTGAAAAATGACAACAACTTCACAAGAATCATCCAATTATTCAAACATTGCTAATGGGGTGCCAAGGTTGCGAGAGGATACTGTAAATCATCTCCTTAAAATGCAAAAAGATGGCGGAGGTTTGTGTATAAATTTTCACACAAACCTCGCTATCTTTTGCTAGAAACAGAGGAAAGTATAAGATAAGATATTTTGGTTCTTCTTACACGCCTTTTTGCACCTCTCCGTAAACTCGACACCCCATTAGCAGCCTTCTAATTGTTGAAGAAACTTGATGGAACACATTTGAAAATTTGCTTGCCTGATTTTGGGAAACTCTTGGACTCACCTTTGATTTCTTCGGTATAATATATGTTATCTTAGGTGATGCTTTCAGAAATCACGGTGCGAAAACGACGACAAGATATATTTTGATTATGGCCTTTTTTCTGTGTTAAGAAGATTCTACAGTTGTAAAGGTGAATCACAAGTAGAGGCGAAACCTAAATGACAAACATTCATACATACTTGAACAAGCAAGTTGGGGATTTAAATCACGAGGATAATATTAATATCCATAGGTTGCTGAATGTTGATCAAGAGGAGACAATTATTGGTACCTTAAAGTTACTGGCATTCGTGCACAGTGTGTTTCATGCACAATTTTTCCTCTTTCAGCATAGGCATTATATAGAGCCATAGGATAATAATTGAAGGTCAAGGACTCGCTCGAATGGACATATCCTTATGCAAGTCGGCACATGATTCAAAGACACACAAATCAAATCCCTCTCCGCTCACTAGAAAAACGTAAATGCTGAAAAACATACGGAGAAAAACAGTCGGACTCACTAGCACAAATCCTAATGATAAGAAGCTCCATACCTGCCACTGGACCTCTACTCGGAGTTCTCTATCAGTAAGTCTTAGCAGCTTCCACTAGAAAAATTACAATGTCTTTTTCATAAAATATTTTTAAAAACTTGGTCTTAAGTTAGCCGTGATTCTATAAAAAAATTATATAAAGAAATGGGAAAAAAATTATATAAAGAAATGGGATTCAGGGACTCCAAAAATAATTTATATTCCACAAATTGTACGGACCAAGAGAGTGGGATGAGACCTACACTGATTTCACCCATACTAAACCACCGGGTCGGGAAGGGTCCATCCAATCTCTAACTCGGTACAACCCATCACTTCGGTTTGGGACTCAGCTTTCACAGCCAGGAATCTCAAGTTTTGTTCCGCCGTGTCAATGATTTGATTCATTTCTGAAAGAAATCCACACCGACATGAATCCCATATATTTTTGGTTGTTTTACTTCTGAAAATTTACAGAGATTCGTGTAGTGCTAGTACTATGTTTTGAAATGTACAACCACTTTATTTGAAAGTTCAAAATAATGGCTTTTGTTAACTTGTATACCCGTATACATGTTAAGGTTTAATAAAGAATTATTTTATTTCTTTGGAAATTGTGTTTTTTTGTCTTATTCTACTAGAAATTGGTTTTTCTTGCATTAAAAACAACAAATTTTATTCTCTCGATGCAAAAGAATTGTTATTTTCAATGCAATAAAACAAACAAATCTTGTTTCCAATGCAAGAATTTGTTGTTTTAATGAACCTTAACATGTATACGGGTATACAAGTTAACAAGACCCCAAAAGAATAAGTAAAATTCTTCTCTTAAAACAGAGATGACTTTAAGCAAATATTTGGATTTACGTTGGTAGTTGTTAGGAAAATGGTCAATTTCCTCCTAATTTGTCTCTTTGCACAGATAATATGAAAGGCCAAAAAGTCATGGTTGCATCAACAAGACTATTATGTACTGAAATTGACTACATCTTTGACTACCGACCAGTATCCTCCTATTAAATACTACTACCAAAGAAAACGAGTTGAATACGTGAATGTATTTGGGAACAAGTATTTCTTCTCAAAATGGCGGGTGGGTGGCAAGACTTAAATTCTTAATTTTATTGCGAGGGAGTTTCAATGTTACTGTTTTACGGCGTTTTCAGAGTCCATAATGCAAATCCACCAAATCTCATCAAACAAGTCTTCACAAAATTGGTTAAAAAGACTAAAATCAATAATTCCTGGATGAAAAAGACATTTAGATTTTGATACTGTTTAAATGGACAAAAATATAAAAATAAGCGGTTTAATCCTCCCTATTTTTTTAAGTTTAAGCGGGATGAATCCAGTTTCATCCTTGCTAATTTTTTTTTGTCCATTTTACCCATAATAATTTTTACTCATTCATTTGAACCATGTTTTACAAAATTTTGGCCAAACGACCCATTTTCCGACAAATCTTTAGGTTGTCCGAAAAATAAAAAAATTTAACACCAAGATGGTAAATATTTATAGCGCATTTGGAGACAAATTTGTTTGTGATCTCTCCATTTCGACATACACAGTAAGTAAGACAAATATTGGTATCAAAATCAAATGTTTCAGAAAATTATAATTATTGGTATCGATGTTTTGCCTCAAGGTCCACGGACGAAATCAATTTAATATCAGTTAGGTTGGAAACCGTATGGAGTTGAAAATTTGAAATACAGGGAGTGGAGTTAAGCTGAGTGTCAGTGTGACTTTAGTCACTGTCTGGTTAATTAGTTTATTATCACATTTAGCGCGATAATGGCTGACTTTCCGAACCCCTTTTGTTTCGTTATCAAAAATCCCGATGAGAAAGCGACGAGAGTCAGACCGAGTCAGTGTGTGGGGTTTTTTTTACTATATTTTTGTGTAAGATCCATGGAGTAAGGGGAATCAAAGTAAAAGACGATGATAAAATGACAAACATTACCTCTTTATAAAAAAGAGATGGATGGGATCTTCTCTTTCAGATATTCTCTTAATATCTACCTACTTATAAATGGATATTGCTTACGCAATGCATTGCCAATAATATGCAACTGTTAGTTTGGTTGGCAAATGGTTTTCTTCTAGTATCATTTTTACACCATCCATGACATGGCTCGTCGGTAAAATCCCTGGATACAGGTAAATTACGAATTCAGTTCATTTCCAACGATTTTATCATTCTATTAGTAATATAACTTGACCAAATTATCCCAGTATATTTTATAGTTTGTGCATAATGTAAGACCAGTACCCTAATTATGCCCAAACTTTCCTACAAAATGAAAAATTCAGATAACTCAAAAAAAAAATCAATAAAATTTTAAAGCTAGCATTTTTAGGGGCGACCCCAAACGAATTAGGGGTGACACAAAAGACAAAATAGGATGAAAATACTTGTATGCCCCTTCATAATCGGTAGTTTAGTTATCTACCGATTGCAAAATCTCATTTTTGGGACAACTCTATATTCGGTAGTTATATGAACTATTTTGACTACCGATTATAGACTCAACCAAATTAGAAAAATAGAGGATTTTTGCAAAATCTCATTCTGGGGCAACTCTATATTCGGTTGTGTTCGACTCCGACAGTCGTCATGGGGTCTAGGGGGCACTTTGCCCCTAGCCAAAAAGTGCGAGACAACGTCTCGTAGAAAATTTTTTTCTACGAGAAAATTGAATTTCAGTCTGTTTTGGATTTTTTTTTTGGTTTTCAGTCCACTGCCGGCACAGTCATTTAATTCTCGAGAAAAATTGAATCGGGAGTCAAGATAACTTTATTTACTACCGATTATAGGATTTTGGCAAAATCTCATTTTAGGGCTACTCTACATTCGGTAGTTATATGAACTATTTTGACTACCGATTATGATAGGAATTGAAAAAATGACCTCTTGTATAATCGGAAGTCATGATAACTCTTCCTTTCTTACCGATTATAGGCTCAACCAAAATTTAAAAAAAGAGGATTTTTTTGCAAAATCTCATTTTGGGGCAACTCTATATTCGGTAGTTATATGAACTATCTTGATTACCGATTATGGTAGGATATTTGCAAAGAGAGCCACTGTATAATCGGAAGTCATGATAACTCTTTCTTTCTTACTGATTATATGCTCAACCAAAATTCAAAAAAAAGTGGATTTTTGCAAAATCTCATTTTGAAATTACTCTATATTCAGTAGTTATATGAACTATCTTGACTACCGATTATGGTAGGATATTTTCCAAAGGTTTACTTTAATCGGGAGTCAAGATAACTTTATTTACTACCGATTATAGGATAATCAAAATTCAAAAGATAGAGGATTTTATTTGGGGAATACTTTATATTCGGAAGCTATATAAACTAAATTGACTCCCGATTATTGATTAACTACCGATTGTATAGTTATCTACCGATTGTAAAGGGTAGTTTGGCCATTAAAAAAACGGGATTATGAATTAACCTTCCGATTATGAATTAACCTTCCGATTATAACATATTTTGTCCTTTTATGTCGCCCCTAATTCGTTTGGGGTCGCCCCTAAAAATGTTAGGATTTTAAACACATGTAATTCGCGGATGAAATTCACGCTAAAATGTCTTTGGGTAATATACATTGCACGCATGAACTAGGTTTTCTTTTCATTTGCTTTATAGATCGTACAACAAGCATTTCACTATTTCGAAATGGAAAGTTTGATTTGATCACACTCATTGACTCACGTCAATCCCACCAATAATTGACAATCAAACGCCTATACCATCCTAGGTCATGAATTATTATTAGAAAAGGTCATCTCATACCTTACACAAATTGTTTGTGTAGTACCATATACCGATAAATATCACAAACAAATTTGATGATGATCAGACCAACCCATTGATTTGAACCAACACGATTCAAATGGTGGTAGGACCTAACTAGGCTCCATATCTGAACAGAGAGATCTTCTTGTCCACCGATTTTGGACTCCATACTATTTATATAATAACTCCATTTCAGAGTAAAAAGGACTCCCAAAAGTAGCCAAGTTTTAGAGTAAAAAGATGAAAAAGTGTTTGTGGTCACAAAAATAGGATGGACCAGTAAAAAATAAATTCACCTTGAGATGTCCAACTCAAGACACTGAAATCCAAGAGATTTTGTGTACTATCATGATCAAGTTGAGTTCATTGAGATCCAAACATGCTTATTCCTAGACCATGGTGACATTGAGGAAAATCATGCCATTGTGGACCAAAAAGTTCTATGGGGGAGTGGGTATTTAACTGTTCATTTTTGCTTGCCTTTTGGAGGTACATTTGGGAAATTTTTCTAGTAAAAAGATCATGATATTTTTTGATCGAATAACGAAGAGATATTGACATTGAACTTACCTAAGGTCATTATTATATGGCTTTTGATATATTGGGAAAGATACTTTAAGGTGTAATTAGCAACATATACAGAGTATTATTTCAGGGTAAAAGCCGACTAGGAAAATGAACGGTAAAGTCTAAACGGCCATCGACATCAATTTCTATTGATCCGAGTCCAATCACATCCCCATGTTAATTTTGGGGACATACAAAATGCCATAAATCGGTCTTTACTCCTTGGTCAACGATGTATTTTTATAAATGTCAGATAACAAGTAGCTACCAAACTGACGTGGATGATAACATACCCATCAGTCAGCTGATCAGCAAAATACACATAAATTTTTAGAATAGACCACCTGTTTCCAAATTTTTTTCTTTTTCTGGAATATTAATTATTAGGTGTCACAAAACTCAAACTACTGGACTGACGTGGACGATGACAAACCCACCAGCATCACCCTTAAATTCTTATAACAGACAACTTGTTTCAATTTTTCTTTGATCGGTAAAGATTATTTTTTTTGATTTTTTGACACTTAAAGAGTTTTTTTGCTGGTTGCATAATATGGTGCTGACGTACGGTACCGACGAGTTTAGCACTCAAGGTTAGGAGCAGAACTACTTTAAAGCAACCCAGCAAAACTAGCCTAAGGGTAAAATTTCAAAGATTTTGGGCACCTGAACCCATTTTTGCTATCTTGCACTCTGCTTCTACTTGGTAAAATTTCTAGCTCCACTCCTGCTGTCACTGGTATTATCACCCACTAATTTTACCACTGTACTACAATAATATCAGCTACCAACCCTTTCCCGTTCCGGTATAAAATTCACACCATTAAAAGTAAAAAACAAAACCTTATCCAAATTTGACAGTAAAACTCTCAATTCAAATTTGACCGGCTCCTTTTTACCAAACACTTCAGTTTGAAAAAAAGACTTTCATAAAAATTAACGGAGCGGTTACTGAAAATGAGAGAAACTCACAGTAAAAACTTGTTCATTTTCATAATAAACAAAACTAGATGTACAGAGACTCTGAGAAATTACACTTGTGTTTTCTTGCTGTTGTCTGCCGCTTCCTTTCTTGAAACTTTCGTCGTGTCCACACCTCTCTCCATTTCTCCCCTTATATAAAACATCCCACATTCCCATCTCTCTTCCCCCTCTCTTCACCTAAAACTGTCTTCTCTGTTCATCTTCATCAACAACTTCTTCTTCCATTAATGGCGGTAACATCAAGAGGAAGAACAACAGAAGTCCAAATGACTACAAAGAAATGGAAAGATAAAACAACTAGTCCTGAAAGAAGAAAAGTATGGACTGAAATCAAACCAGCACATTATGAGAGGAAAGTTTCTGTTGTTTATTATCTCTGTAGAAGTGGTAGTCTTGAACATCCTCATTTCATGGAAGTTCCTCTTTCTTCTAATGATGGTCTCTTCCTCAGAGGTAATGGAAACCCTTCTTCTCCATTTCAGTTTCAGAGTCTGTGTTTTTGTTTTTCACTCTGTTTCTTACTCTGTTTTTTGTTCTGTTTTTGCAGATGTTATCAATAGGTTGAATCTGTTGAGAGGAAAAGGCATGGCAACTCTGTATTCATGGTCATCAAAGAGGTAGATTTTATTAAATTTGATTGATTTTTTCTTTTGATTTGATGATAATTTATGTAAAAATTGATTTAATTTTGATTTTTGATTTTCAGGAGCTATAAGAATGGGTATGTATGGCAAGATTTATCAGAGAATGATTTCATATATCCAGTACACGGCCAAGAATATGTACTAAAAGGATCAGAATTACTTGATACTCCGCCATTAAACAATTTTGAGTCGGCTACAATTACAACTTCTTCATCAACATCTTCCAGTATGGAAAAACGTATAGCAGAAGTAGAAGAGGAAGAAGAAGAATGTGATTTTCCAGTAATTGTTAGAAGAAGAAACCAGTCATGGAGTTCAATTGATCTTAACGAGTACAAAGTTTATAAACCGGAATCAAATATCCAGTCGCCGGGGAAAGGTGCCGATGCTTCGACACAAACAGATGATAAAAGACGGCGAATCAGAAGAAGCATTAGTAGTGTCGATGATATTAACCCGAAAAAGATTAGTCCTCATCGAATCAACGAAGAAGATGAATACCAAGAAGAACAAAATCAAACTACAGAATTAACCAGAGAAGAGATATCACCACCACCTTCCTCATCCAGCCCAGAAACACTCGAAACTCTAATCAAATCCCACCGGTGCATTTCTCAATGTACTAACCCCGACCAACTATCATCACCCAACGATCAGAACAAACACAGCGGCAGAATCAAAGCGTCGGCGGTACTAATGCAGCTAATCTCCTGCGGAACAATATCTTGCACAACTTCATCCACATCAACCATTGCAACATCCGATAAATCGCACCAAGACGGTGGTGGCGGCGGTGGGTTTTCGCTCATATCGTATTACAAATCAAGATTACCCCGTGGGACTGGTTCCGGTGGTAGTCAGATGTCAACTCCGGCAAATGTGGTGGATTGTTTAATGGAGAATCCTAGTTTTGAGAAGATTACACTCGAAGATAAAGAGTATTTCAGCGGGAGTTTGATTGAAACTAATAAGAAGGAAGAATTTTCTGTTATTCAAAGATCTTCTTCTTACAATGCTGATCGGTAAGGCCTACTACTACTGCTGCTGCTGCATATTTTTGGATTTTGTTTTTGTTTACTGCAATTACTACCACTGAATGCTGCATATACTTTCACTGAATGCCTGCAAATACTATCACTGATTGCTGCTAATACTTTTACTCCTGCAAATTTTGGCTTCGGTCTTTGTTTACTGCTAGTGCAAATACTATCACTGATTTCTGCCTGCAACTACTTTTTACTGATCACTGCAAATACTCACTGCAAATGTTTTGGCCAACTAGCTAGATTTTGCTTTTACTTTTTCACATTGATTTCAGGATTAGATGTTGATATTTTGGGAGTTATTTACCAAAAATGCCACTGAGGTGATAGATTGGTTGTTGATGGTCATGAATGAAGGTTATCAAACATTCATGGTTTTATGGCATTGGTTGACTTTTAGGTTCGAAGTTAATGCCCAGGAAACTATTAAGATGCATAATCTACCTGCAGGACATGTTTAAGATTTCATTTGACTTATATGCCTGAGTAATTTGTTGTATTTTTTGTTCAGTAAAGCAAAATTTTACTTGGAATTAACAATTTTCTTTGCCGTAAATGTCATTTTTTAGTTAAACTGGGCACACAATTTTTGATTTAGTTTATTAATTTTTGTTTTAATTTTTGCAGAAGCGCGAAGTTGGTTTTAAGAGATAAAGAAATAGATGGAGTGAGAGCAAAATGCATCCCAAGGAAACCAAAAATGTCAATGCACATTAGGAAACAAAGCAGTAGTAGTAGCAACATTAGCATGAAAAGCAGCACCAGCAACAACATTATCTCGCCAAGTAGCAGCAGCAATGATCTACATTTGGGAACCGGAAGCAGCAGCAAGAGACATAGTAGCGGTTCATCATCATCAGTTCAGTAAATCCATGGCACGGTCACATAGAAATCCTAACACTACTCAAGTAAAAAACCCACCATTTTTGGTTAAACCCAAAAATAGAAGAAGAAGATTAATGTTAGGCAACTAAGTTTGGCAAAATCAAGGTGCACACACGGTGTGCCTAGTGTTTTGAGTCAAAGCACTTGCCTTGCAATATACGGCACGGAGTGTAGAGACAGACATAATTAGGGTTGGTAATATGGGTGTGTGTCTTGCAGAGCCAGTGGGTGGGTGGTGGTTTTGTTTTTTAAGGCTTAGTTTAATATTTGGGGTTGTTACCTAGCTACTTACTGTGATCTCTTCGGGAAATGGTGCGACATCGGGTTAAAATATATATATATATTAGAGTGTTTTCTATATATGTTTGTCTCTCTGCAGTCTCTGAAATTGTGTTGTTGTTGTTTTAACTTACTTTAATCTGTAGGATTTCTTGTGATGAAATATTATATATATCTGTATGTATTATTGACTTGTGTGTATGGGATATCTATCTATTCCTATTATAAAGCCAACTATGCTTACTGTTCATGAACAGTAATATGAGGCTGCAATTTTTGAATTTCCAGAAATGCCCCCATATTATTTGCACATCAATAATGTCTTATAAATAAAAAGGAGGGTATAATAGTAACTTAAGTATTTAAATTAAATAGATAAATAATGAGTTACATGTCCACCTTGCACGTGCGTACGCACGTGCCAAACAATCTAGTTTCTAGAATACGAAGCAAGTGAAAAAAAACTGGAGTTAACTGTGTTGGAATAACTGTTGGTGTAAAAACTATCTCATGAACAAAATTACCGCGCGTAGCAATGGTGCTACCACCTCTTACACAAGTGTGCTATTAGTTCTTTGACACAGCCGGTTATGCTTTTTGACCAACTTCGCTTTCTGGCGCCCGTTTTTCCTCCGGTCAATGCATCCAATCTGAGCTACGTTGTTAGATGGAAAATCTTCTGGAGTGAATATCAGGCAATCCAATAAGGTACACTTGCCTAGAGATGTAAATTGGGTTGTGCCAAGACGAGCACACCGAAGACAAGCGTGACTTAGCCCGACGCGGCCGACAAAGACGTTAGTTAAATGGGACGTCTTTGGGTTTGACTAATTGGCGACAATGTACAAGACAACACGCGACACGGATAAGCACGTGGCCGACCCAAAGACAAAGACACGTTAAGAGAGCACGTCATAACATGTACAAAGACACCATATAACAAGGCATAATACATCACATTTTTTGTATATTTCACAAAAGAGTCTCTATTCTATCTAGTTTTTAACATTTTATGTTGCTTATTTATAACAACACATATAATACCTTCATATTTGGAAAATATATTTCAATATCGTTATTATAATGTCGTCACCTATATTTAACCGAACATTAATTTACATGACAATAATCCAATTTATATTTGATGGGCTATTTCTTTTTATTGAATAAACTTGTTAATTTTACTTGAAATAATCTCAAATGATATGTTGTCTAATTAAATTCTTGTGATAATGTCCCACTTAATGTATACATTAAGTGATTTCAAATGTTTATAAGACGTGTGCCGGTAGTGCGGCACAACACGACACGTTTATTCGTGTCTTTGTGCAGATGGTTGTCTTTGTGCCTAGCTTTTGACTAGTAAAAAGCACAACACCAAGACAACACGTTTAAATCGTTGTACGACCGAAGACAAAGGCACATGGCACGTGAAGCACGCGACTTAAGTGTGCCGGGCTGTCCGGGCCGGCGTTTTTACACCTCTACACTTGCCTACCACTAGTGTGTATATGCCACTTTAGCTCGGATGCATTGGGTGCACTGCACGTGAATTGGGTGCCGAAAATCAACTATTTTTTCCTTTTCACAGACAAGCCCAGACATAACTAACTGACTGATACGAGTCATATGACAGTTTTTTATTTTTTACGTTAGTTAGCTAACAGCCTAACAGGCCCATCCTTTATGTAAATAAATTAGAATTGCCAGCCCATGACTTTGAAAAAAAAAAGGAGAGAACCAAACCCTTAAATCCCGTTTAGCATGTGGCCAAAAATATGATAAATGTTCAAAAGGAGGCTATTACAGATGTGGCAAGTGCTTTAAGCTTGCACATGGTCGATCGTCTGCAGTAATAACAAGAGAAGCAAGAATTTTGTGTCCGGCCTTTTGATGTGCCCATGAAATGACTGTATAGCAACAAGTATTATTTGTTTCGACTAGTTTGGTGTAGAAAGAAACAAGATGAATAGATAAATAAAGAGCTTTTTTTTTTTTTTTTTGATGAGAAGAGAAAGTATAAATAAAGAGCTTTCAGTCATTGACTCTTTATATTTTTTATTATTTGGATGATGCAACGAAGATAATTTAGCTATTTGTTCAAAATGATGTAGAATCGGCATGAAGTTCAGTAAAAAAGACAATGACTTTATAAAACAATGGTAAAGTTATTGGTGATAATACCAATAATCAGAATTCGAATTCATCCCGCTAACATTTTTATCGATAAAAATAATTAGTGAACCTGAAATAAGCAGAGTAATGGTTATTACTTCAGTTTTAAACATCAAGTGTATCTAAAAACCAAGAAATATACTAATTCAATTTTGTTGAACAATTAAAACTAACAAAAATCCATATATATATATATATATGAATGCGCAATTGGGGGATATGGGAATTAATTGGGATATGAATTACTTCCCACAACCCATGGTGTGTGCTAAGGGGTGACTTTTGGGGGAGAAAATACTAAAACGCCCTTCCCTCAAAATAAAAATCAAAAAACTTAAAATCAAAAAACAAAATCATATTCCCCATTTCCATCTCCACTTCTTATTAATCTTTTTAGGGTTAAAACTTTGAAACCCAAATGTTCCCCATTCTCTTTCAAATTCTAAATTTTCTCCATTTCCTTTCAAATTCTCTTCTCCTTCTCTGCCGGAAGTGATGAAGAACATGTCGGAAATGATAAAGAACATGCCGGAAGTGATGAAGACCATGCCGGCAGTGATGAAGACCACGCCTAAGTGATGAAGAACATGTCGGAAATGATGAAGGTCACGCTAAGTGATGAATACCATGCCGGAATTGATGTAATTTAATGCCGGACTAAATTCCGGCATGCTCGATATAAATCTATTAATGCCTAAACAGTCAAGTGAAAAAAAAAATCAATTTTAAGAATACTTCTCATCATGTGGCGGCATAGAAATTTAGGATGAAGACCATGCCGGAAGTGAGTTCCAGCATGGTTATTTAGGATGAAGACCACGCCTAAGTCTTTGAAGAACATGTCTGAAATGATGAAGACCACCCTAAGTGATGAAATTCAATGCTCGGAACTAAATGCCTAAGCATGCTCGATATAATCTATCAATGCCTAGGTAGTTAAGTGAAAAAAAAATCAATTTTATGGATACTTTTCATCATGTTCCTAAGATAGAAATTTAAGCAAAAAACCATGCTAAGTAGTTCCGGCATGCTCAAAATCGAGATAAGCAGGTTTAAGTAAAGCGATTAAAACCGAGAAAAAATAGGTTTTGAAGAGAAAAGTCTCGTTGGGCTCGCCCCGAACTCCCCAGGATAGTGGGAAATAATTTATAAAAATTTACAAAGAAATGCCTAAGCATGGTTTTTTGGTTGAATACCATGCCGACACCAAGCTTTTTCAATTTGCAACAATGGTGGATTCAAATAAAAAATCAAATTTTTAGCCTCTTAGCAAGAATTCTCTCTTCACAATCATCCTCCACTTTCACCAAAAAAAATTCCCTCTCAAATTTTTTTTCCATCTTTCTACTCTCATCTCACTCACTGATAGACACATTTTTGTGTCTGATATAATCTCAATTGCATATATTGTTAGTGTTTCGATTTTGTATTTATTTTGGTATTTTATGTCTGTGTAGGTGTTTTTGGAGAAATAAGCTTTTGCGGCGAAATTGGCTCGAAAAGTGGTTTTTGCGCTCGTGGGAGAAAATTACTATTCGGTCTCTGAAATTGTGTTGTTGTTTTAACTTACTTTACTCTGTAGGATTTCTTGTGATGAAACAGAAATATTATATATTTGTATATGTATTATTGAATTATGCGTATGGGATATTTTTAGCATACGAAGCAAGTGAAAAAACTGGACTTAACAGTGTTGGAATAACTGTTGGTGTAAAAACTTTCTCATGAACAAAATCGGCCAGTTTGGAGCATTTGAGAATCAAATTACCGCGCGTAGCAATGGTGCTACAGTCTCTTATACAAGTGTGTTATTAGTTCTTTGACGCAACCGGTTATGCCAACTTCCGTTTGTGGCACCCGATTCTCTTGCATCCAAATGCGATCAAGCTGAGATACACTGTCAAATGGGTTGGGGTGAGTATGAGGCAAGCATTCCAACAATGTGTACGTGTCTATGACTGCGTGTATGTGGCACTTTAGCTTAGATGCATTGGGTGGAGTTCATTGGGTGCACGTGAATTGAGTGCCGAAAATCAACTATTTTTGCCTTTTCACAGACAAGCCCAGACATAACTAACTGACTGATACGAGTCATATGACAGTTTTTTAGTTTTTACGTTAGTTAGCTAACAGCCTAACAGGCCCATCATTTATGTAAATAAATTAGAATTGCCAGCCCATGACTTTGAAAAAGGAGAGAACCAAACCCTTAAATCCCGTTTAGCATGTGGCCAAAAATATGATAAATGTTCAAAAGGAGGCTATCACAAATGTGGCAAGTGCTTTAAGCTTGCACATGGTCGATCGTCTGCGGTAATAACAAGATTGAGAATCAGCTGGCAAACGGGCGGGCCGGGCTGGCTTGTTACAGGTCACACGGGTACAGGTTAAAACGGGTCCAAGCTTGCGGGCAGATATTCTTCACGGGTAGTCATTTCTTCAACCCGCTCCCCTTGCGGGCTTACGGGTAGCCCGGCTTGTTTAATTAAAAAAATACAATTTACAAGGATAAAAATTGTAAACAGAACTCAAAACTCATTTTTGATTCTTGATAATCCCACAATTCCTTCCCATCTTCCTCAAATTCTCATGTCATTGCTCAAACTAAAATCGACGAAACCCATTTTCCACATCTGATATTACTCTAATTTCATCCCAATTCTCAAATCCCCTTTCTGTATGTTCTTTTCACCATTCAACTGTAGCAACTCAATCTCCAAGTGCATGAAAATAATCTGTAAACATAATTATGCACATATGTAATCTCCGCCAAAGAATGCCTTGAAGTACAATTCTAAGAACTGAATTATTGTCATTACCAACACACATAAATAGTATTGCAGTAACCAATAGAAAGAAGTAAACAAAACATCTACGTCTCAATTTCATTTAACTACATCAACAGCAAAACGAATATCACTTCCCTTCCCATTATTCATCTCCCACTCTCTTAGCAGTTACCACCAACAACACCCATCAACACAAATTTCATCTCTATCTCCATGTTTATCACAGATTCATCTCTCTCTTTATGTGAATTTCACCATCGGCAGCTTATGGTTCCTCTTCTGTTTACGACACATTCAATTTCAGAGCACCAATTTGAACAACCATAGATCCTTGTTCCTCTCAGCTGAAATTCAGTTCAAATTGCCGATAGACACAAATCTTCATCTCTGTCTCAATCTTAAAGCTTACCCCAATATTTCATCTCCGGCTCAGATTCCCCTTTATGGAAAAGAAGAAAGAAAGAAGAACAGAAGAAGAAGAAGAAGAAGAAGGAGAAGAAGAAGAAGAAGAAGAAGAAGAAGAAGAAGAAGAAGAAGAGGAAGAGGTGGTAATGGAGTATGAAGGAAAGAGCGGCGTTTGGTGTGACTAGTATACCTAGGGCCAAGGCAGAGTGCGTTTGGCATGGCGCGGCTAGCTTGGGATATGTGTGGCTGGCATGATTTGCCATTGGCGCGGAGGTGCGGCTAGCATGGTTGGCATGCTTTGGCGCGTTTGGTGTGACTAGCATAGCTAGGGCCAAGGCAGAGTGTGTTTGGCACGACGCGGCTAGCTTGGGCTAGGGTGGCTGGCATGATTTTCCATTGGCACGGAGGTGCGGCTAGCATGAATTTCACAATATTCCACCACAGATCCAAGCTTCACAGAACATATTCCACCACCCAGTCAAAAACGACTTGAATTTCCAGCGCAAATACTCTACCCACAACAACAACTTCAAACTTTGAGTTTCTTTTGCTTGAGATATGAGACTCTGCAATCTATGGCGGTAAAAATTTGAAACTCGAATCACTTGGGTTGAGAATACAGTGGCTTGCATATCGGATTTTTTACGAAGTAGCTCAAAACCAACATCTACTGACCAAAAATGAAGAATCCAAATCCCAGCCAGCAACCCACTGCCTAACTGCAAGATGAAAGAACCACAACAAGTCCACCTACTACTGTAATTTAGTTGATCAAATAATTCCCTTGCAATACCAGCTTCACTATTACCTGTCACTTGAATATTAAAACAGAGCAGAGAATAAAATCTTGCTGCGGAAGTTCATTAACCAGCTGACTCGCATCATACATACGCCAAATACTGACATAGTATCTAAACGATGTACCATCGACACCACTGCCACTCTTTTCGACCAACAAAAACATGATCAGATATAGGAACTGAAATTATGTTTGGTACCCAAGCTTATAAACCAACATAAGAACAAATCATCTATAATCGACTAACTTTACACCATGAAGAACATTTCCAAATATAAAATCCTATTTCAGAAAACAATGGGACCACACATTGATTTTAATTTCCTTTCCTCGATCGAATAATGCACGAGTATGATCAAAAGCAAGATAAAAACAGTTCTTACCGAGCAACTTGATGTTGAATAATAGCGTAGAGCTTGCAAGTTGTTTTGCAAGAGGATGCCAATATGCACTGGGCAGAAACTATGAGAGAAGATAGTTGAAGCGAATGGATATTTGCGAAGCATTTGCAAAACAAAATTTATTGCTCTCCACATCTCAATCATTTGAAACATCAACTGACAAGCCATCTCAAAAGTAACCACTCTAGCCAACAAGATTAATAAAAATCCATCCACATTTGACAAATCAGCGACCCAACACCATTCACCAGTAAGCTCCTCAACACAGATAATTCCCTCGACGAAGTCAGAAAACAGAATGCAAAATCGTTTACAAATTGAGTAAACCCCTGATGAAGTTCAATTCCTTTTCCACGATCAAATACCGAACAAGTGTAAACAAAACGAAGATAGAAAAAAACAACACCATCATTCCAGCTCCGCAATACTGTCCCAATCATGTTATCCAACCAAATTGTGTCTCTCTTTGACATTTGAACAAACAACATTTCAGCACTACTAAGTACGTACACCCCCATTAGTTAGTATACAAGCAATTGAATAACCAGACCATGAAACTGCCTAGTACCTATTCTTAGAACTCAGCTTATACACAGGATTTCTATCAAATTCATCCATCAAAATTGAGCCGACATACAGTGCAAAAGAACATGCAGTAGTTGAATCGAAACCAATTTCATAAACACCGGCTAAATAACAAAACCTCTTAATAAGGTTGATATACTTTCCTGGATCAAAAGTGATACGAGAAGAATCGAGAATAATGGAAAACACTTACCCCATTTGATTTGATCCTTCCTTTCAAAATTATTCACTTCAGTGTTAGCAATTTCTGTTAATTGACAACTCACAGCCTCAATTGACACGGCAGCTTCGTTTTCAACGAAAAGAAATGAAGGAATCGAAAGAAAATCGGAAGAATCATCTTCGTTAACAACACCAGTAGGAATTCCTCAGATGAACAGACCGTGAAATCACCAATAGTAATAGCAGAGTCTATAATGTTTGATGATGATTTTGAAAACCCATTTAAACCCTTAGCTGAATCAGTTTGAGATCCAGAATTTGAATCAGAGTCTAAAATTGAAACCGTAGTAGCATCAAGAACAAATTTGGAGTAAGAGCTTGACCGAATTCAAAGTACCAATTCTTCAATGAAAACCTCCTCCTCCTTCGTAGCTTCCGGATCCCCAACTTCAACAATAATTTCTTCTTCAGGTTTTGGTAGAAGTGATTCCACTTGCTCCCCGGCGATGGAGATGAGATATTCCATTAGAAAAGATTTAAACCTCCAGTTGGTGAAAATACATCGTCCAACAGCTCCCTACGTTTCCACTCCAAATCAAGTAAATGGATATAGGCGTCGAATTTCGCCATCAATTGAGCCATACCATCCTTCGGCATCGGTGAAAATTGTTCAGCGGCCTCCATGGAAAAAATTTTGAATGGCTCTGATGCCAAATGTAGTGTACCGGATGTACAACTACAGGGTTTGGATCATGATTTGAGTAAGAGAACTCTTGATTCATAGTGAACCAAGCCTAATTGCTAAACTAAACTATTCTATTGATAATTATTCTCATTAAGAGTTTCATTACAGGATATGAGAGTATATATATCTCATTCTCTCTCTCTCTCTCTCTCTCTCTCTATCTCTCAATATCCGACGATCACTAACTATCCACGTGGGCTAATCCAAACCACTCACTACAATTGACTAAGTACCTACAAACATACGATAATTGGCACCCCTGTCACCTGACAAATCCATCCGACCCAAACTTTGCGGTTGCATGGAAATATTTGGCTTGAAAATAGTATTAAACCAAGATAGGTACTCATTTTTGTCCATCGCACTACGGAAAAACAGCGATTAACTACCTCGGAAATCGGTTGTGGTACCACATAAGACGACGTTTATCGATAGGTTGCACAAGGGGTTGTAGAAAATCCTCAATTCTTTGCAACTCGTCAATGTTAGTCGTAAACACAGTTGTGGTTCCATTGTATACCACGCCAGGCTTAGTTGTGAATGTCTTTCAAAAAAAATTATTTATGCCTAACAAAACTCTTACTTGGGTTGTGAAAATAACTCATACACTACACTTGTTGGGGTTATGGAAAATCGTTTGCAACTATGGTTAGAGTTGTATGTGAATTTGTTGACAACTATGATTATAGTTATATATGAATTTGTTGACAACTTTGGGAAGAGTTGTATGTGAATTCGTTGACAACTATGCTTAGAGTTGTATGTGATTTCGTTGACAACTTTGGTTCCTGTTGTATGTGAATTCCTTGACAACTATGATTAGAGTTGTATGTGAATTCCTTGACAACTAGGATTATGAGTTGTGGTACATATTCGATTTGAAAAAAAAATTAAATTTTGAGAATTTAAATACAAAATTAAATCTTTAAAAAGAAGATTAGATTTCCAATTATAATCGCTACTATATAAGCGATTTTACAAAACTTCAAAAAAAAAAAAAAAAAAAAAAAAAAAAAAAATAACACTTATGTTTTATGTTTTAAATCCTTTCTATCCCTTGCACACACAGACTGCACCAACACAACACAATGTGGCCGGAACAAACCCTTTTCTCTCGCATTGAATAGTGCTTCACGAGAGCTCTTGCAGTTTTCTTTACATGGCGGCAAAACGAGGGCCTGACTGACAAACCAAACACGCGAATCTGGGAAGACTCTAGGCCATCAATCAACGCCCTCTTGGCAACCTCGTTCGAAGGGCAGTAGCATCGGTTGACACCAGTGTTGAACCTGAAACAAAAAATAATGATTGTATAAGCTCACAGATCATCCCTCAAGCAAACTATGGTTCGTTCGTATTATGAATAAACTGATCCCATTTCTGTACATCGAAGGCATGGTCTAAAATATTTTTCTGATAAAATGGTTCACTCATTTGAAAGGCAAGTTTGAACAATTTATCTGATAATGTGAAAGCAACATATGTACTAATTCACACTAATAAGAATAAGGAGCTCACCATGTGCGATGGCAGGTGTTGAGATCTCGTAATAATAAAAAAAGACAACCTTCTTCCAAGGCCCCGCCATTTAAGCTTCATCTTAGCTGCAGAGGCGCCATCCGTTCCTCATCTCCACCGCCTTCCTACAACAAAACAATAAAGGTCAAACACAGCCTTCTTCACCCATAACTCTTACAAAGAAGATGAACTAAGAAACCTTCACAAGAATAATCAATAAATGAACAGATGAACAAGACTACATGCTTAAATTACATGTTAAAACTATGGAAGCAGCAACATCGTTAATTTTGGAAGTTTAACCCGTTGAATTGGTTATATGTCTTCGTTATGAAACAACACATGGGTTCACAGATTACGTGAAATTGTAAAGTGTCATTGTTTTGGAGAGTATATATCACCTTAATGAAAGAACAACAAGCACACACACTCCACCAAGCCATTACCCGGTTCACCACTAAAGATCGACAAGAAGTAATTGGCAAGCGTTCATCCTTTCTCGATATGTTTAATTCCCAGATTATATTCTCTCCCCATATGAACCCGTATAACAAACCCATATAGAATTTAGTTTCATTCATAAGCATTCAAAGCCTACAAAGATGATACCAACTGCAATGCTCGTACCAAAAACTTGCAACACCAACAAAAAAAAAAGACAGACCAGGGGCCTAGATCAGCATTTATACACTCTCCGTAGTTGGACCTTGAACCACATTTTATGCACTTGCAAGACACTAAAATACTACTTGTATAATGCAAAACAGGATCTCAAACAATATTTTTCATATGCAAAAAAAACTGAACTACACTAGCATGTTCCAAAACAAACTACAAAACACTCATAAATTGTCGGTCACAGATGATACATGTTATCAAACGACGTCGTCAATACACAACCTAATCTACATATCGATCTTCAGAAAAACTAACCACAATCCTCAAAATTTCCAGGGCGACAATTGGGTACAACCACTTCATAAGCTAAATAACCACACAATATAATCAACAAAACAAGCATCAGAGTTTAAAACTCCGACTATTGATAACACAACCATAATCTATCTAAACCTTTCAGTAGTTAAATTCATCCGATCGTCACAAAACTTTTACAGTAACCTTAATACCCAGGGTACAACAACATATCCAAAATTCAGAAAATTATGACGGTTCATTAAAAAATATGCACCTTACAACATGATCGCTTTCAATATCGATATACGTAATCAGTCATGATTCCTATGCACTTTGGGGTACCTAAATAAATCGGATATTCCTGAAATTTTTACAGTAGATTATCTATAGGTTTATAAACAACATACAAAAATTTCAGCTTTATCCAAGTAAACGGGTAATGAGAAATATCATAAATACTAAACTCTTCGTGGTCTGAATTCTGCACATTGCAGCTGTAATTCATTCATTATTCGAACTAGTAAACGTAACCCGATTTTCCTGAAATTTTGATGGTACATACATCACGCAACGAAGTATTACCCTCTAATTTTTCATTACAATCTGACCACAGGATCCTAATTTGTAAGTATAACAAACACACACATATCGGGGTTTACAAGGTGTGGATCACATATTCAAACACGAATTCCTCATTATAAATTCCATATCTCTACAATCAAATCGACATTAGAGTATTTCATGATGATTAGAAGGTACCCAACTCATCAATTTACAAAAATCATGAGATATATCAAAAGCACAATTATACCTTAAGGTGGATGAGGTCCTCCATAGTAATCGACGGATACTAATCTCTCATCTTCTTCTTCTTCTTACAAACAAATAAACAACCAATGGCAACTCCAATAACAAGACTAGTTGATATTCTTCCTCCTCCAGAATCAAAGTGAGGATGGAGACGGCGGTGAAAGTGGGGATGGCGAAGAACAAGGGTGTGTCTTTTCCTGTAAACAAAATCAACAAAAACTAGTCAACACCCAAATCAGATAACATAGATACACAAATTTTAGGTGAAAAAAAATACTCAAATCAAAAAGTTAAGAAAACCCTAATTTCAGAAAAATCAATCATCTCAACTTCACTTATAATCAACAAAACAACATGCATGATTCGATTTTAACAGAAAAAAAAAAAAGGGTTTAGGTTGCTTGTTTTCAATCTTGCAAAAGAGTAAAATACCAAGAAGATATAGAACTTGTGACAGAGAGCATACTTAGTAACCTATATCTGTACCTTCATGGTTAGAGAGAATATTTCTGAGCAGACAGGCACCAAATTCATATAAAACCCATCTCAATTCCACCATCACCGTATCTGGTATCAAATTCATTACTGCAAAGACCCATTAATATCATCAATTCCTTCTCAAACTTTCAAATAGCCATCCATCTCATCAAAACCAACAAAGAAACACAAACCCTAGATTTTCTATTCTTGATGGAAACCAACAGATCTTCTCTTCACTGTCAAATCGAATCACACAAACCCTAGCTTCTATTCGAGTAATAATTCTCTTCTTCTCGATCTGAAGCGATAGCAATAACAAAATCTCCACACGATTCATTCATCGACGTTTCTCATCTTCTTAACAAGAAATTTGCAGCAACGATTTACATCTAGGCTTGATTTCAATCTCAAAACCAGAAATTAGGGTTAGATGTCCTGTTCTCGTGGTACTCTCTGTAATAAAAAGAAAAGAAAAAAACACAAAGGGATTACGGTATTCGGGAAGTGATCTTCTTATGGTTAAATCACTTTGGTTAAACAAATCTTGAGTGAGGTTTTTTTTTTTTATTATTTTTTTTTATCTAAGGGAGGCGCAACTTGAGTTAGGGAGGGGAAGATGAGAGACGGGAGAAAAGTGAAAGAATGAAGAAGATAAGTGAGAGAAAAAAAATCGTTTTATCTAAAAGAATTTGAACGGATAAGATGTGGTAGGATGGGGTCATACGGATTGGGAAAATATTTGGACGGTGTAGATTTAAGTTAAGAGTGTCATACGGATCAAGGTCTTTGTGCTTTCTCTTTGTGTTAATACGAACTCATGTTTTCGGCTTAATTATCAACCTTTGACATGAAAAAAAATCTAAGAAAAATATTAATAAATTTAGGACATTGTTATCGACATTCTGATATAAAAAAATCCAAAAAATGTATAAGAATGAATTAGGAAAATGAAAAATGAATTCGATAATTGGTGTGTTTCTTTGTGCTTTCTCTTTGTGTTTTTGTGCTTTCTCTTTGTGCTTGCGGTTTGAAATTCGGCAAGTCGCATAGGTCATGAAGTAATTTTGACAAGTCATACATGTCATGAAGTAGCTTTAGTTCACACTTTGGTAAACTCAGGTTATAAGATTACTAGAGATGGGCCACGAAATTCAGGATGGTTCCGACTTCAAACTTAGCATGATACATCATCGAAATCGATAAATATGAAGCTCAGTGTTGATTCGAACTTCAAATGTGGTATAACGACATACAAACTATGAACCAAAAAGCTTTGGGAGGTTCGACTTCAAACTTAGCAGGATACATCATCAAAATTGATAAATATGAAGCTTAGTGTCGATTCGAACTTCAAATATGGTACAACGCCATACAAACTATGAACCAAGAAGCTCTTGGAGGGTTCTGATTTCAAACTGAGTATGATACATCATCTAATGGATAAATATGAAGCTCAGTCTTGATTCGAACTTCAAATGTGGTATAAAGCCATACAAACTATGAACCAAGAAGCTCTTGGAGGGTTCTAACTTCATACTGAGCATGATACATCACCGGAATCGATAAATAGGAAGCTCAGTGTCAATTCGAACTTCAAATGTGGTATAAAGCCATATAAACTATGAACCAAGAAGCTCTCAGAGGGTTCAGCCTTCAAACTTGGTAAGAACGATGAATTCATCCATTTACAAGTAAGATTCCTTCAGAATATTCTATGAAACCTTAAACAAACCCTATTCTGGCATATTGTATGCGTACCTTGGCTCTGAGATCGAAACCTGGTCGGGAGTGGACTACTATAATTCGGAAACTTGGTAAGAACGATGAATCCATCCATTTACAAGTAAGATTCTTTCTTAATATTCTCTGAAACCTTAAACAAACCCTATTATGGCATATTGTATGCATACCGTGGCTCCGAGATCGAAACCTGGTCGGGAGTGGACTACTATAAGTCGGAAACTTGGTAAGAGTGATGAATCCATCCATTTACAAGTAAGATTCCTTTGGAATATTCCCCAAACCTTAAACAAACCCTATTCTGGCATATTGTATGCGTACCTTGGCTCTCGAGATCGAAACACAGTCGGGAGTGGACCACTATAATTCGGAAACTTGGTAAGAACGATGAATCCATCCATTTACAAGTAAGATTCTTTCTTAATATTCTCTGAAACCTTAAACAAACCCTATTCTGGCATATTGTATGCGTACCTTGGCTCTGAGATCGAAACCTGGTCGGGAGTGGACTACTATAATTCGGAAACTTGGTAAGAACGATGAATCCATCCATTACAAGTAAGATTCCTTTGGTATATTCCCCAAACCTTAAACAAACCCTATTCGGCATATTGTATGCGTACCTTGGCTCGAGATCGAAACACAGTCGGAGTGGACTACTATAATTCGAAACTTGGTAAGAACGATGAATCCATCCATTTACAAGTAAGATTCTTTGGAATATTCCCCGAAACCTTAAACAAACCCTATTACGGCATATTGTATGCGTACATTGGCTCGAGAGATCGAAACACGGTCGAGTGGACTACTATAAGTCGAAAATTTCATAAGAACGATGAATCCATCCATTTGCAAGTAAGATTCTTTTGGAATATTCCCCGAAACATTAAGCAAACCCTATTCTAGCATATTGTATGCAAACCATGGCTCCGAGATCGAAATCTGGTCGTGAGTGGACTACTATAAGTCGAAAATTTCGTAAGAACGATGAATCCATCCATTTACAGGTAAGATTCCTTTGGAATATTCCCCGAAACATTAAACCAACCCTATTCTGGCATATTGTATGCTTACATTGGCTCCGAGATCGAAACCTGGTCGGGAGTGGACTACTATAAGTCGGAAACTTGGTAAGAATGATGAATCCATCCGTTTACAGGTAAGATTCCTTTGGAATATTCCCCGAAACCTTAAACAAACCCTATTCTAGCATATTGTATGCGTACCTTGGCTCCGAGATCGAAACCTGGTCGAGAGTGGACTACTATAATTCGGAAACTTGGTAAGAACGATGAATCCATCCATTTACAAGTAATATTCCTTCGGAATATTCCCCGAAACCTTAAACAAACCCTATTATGGCATATTGTATGCGTACGTTGGCTCAGAGATCGAAACCTGGTCAGGAGTGGACTACTATAAGTCGGAAACTTGGTAAGAATGATGAATCCATCCGTTTACAGGTAAGATTCCAGAATATTCCCCGAAACCTTAAACAAACCCTATTCTAGCATATTGTATGCGTTACCTTGGCCGAGATCGAAACACAGTCGAGAGTGGACTACTATAATTCTGGAAACTTGGTAAGAACGATGAATCCATCCATTTACGGTAAGATTCCTTCGGAATATTCCCCCGAAACCTTAAACAAACCCTATTCTCGCATATTGTATGCGTACGTTGGCTCGAGGATCGAAACCTGGGTCGAGTGGACTACTATAAGTCCGAAATTTCGTAAGAACGATGAATCCATCCATTTGCAAGTAAGATTCTTTTGGAATATTCCCGAAACATTAAGCAAACCCTATTCTAGCATATTGTATGCAAACCATGGCTCCGAGATCGAAATCAGTCGTGAGTGGACTACTATAAGTCGAAAATTTCGTAAGAACGATGAATCCATCCGTTTACAGGTAAGATTCCTTTGGAATATTCCCCGAAACCTTAAACAAACCCTATTCTAGCATATTGTATGCGTACCTTGGCTCCGAGATCGAAACCTGGTCGAGAGTGGACTACTATAATTCGGAAACTTGGTAAGAACGATGAATCCATCCATTTACAGTAAGATTCCTTCTAATATTCCCAGAAACCTTAAACAAACCCTATTCTCGTATATAGTATGCGTACGATGGCTCGGAGATCGAAACACGGTCGAGTGGACTACTATAAGTCGAAATTTTGTAAGAACGATGAATCCATCCATTTGCAAGTAAGATTCTTTTGGAATATTCCCCGAAACATTAAGCAAACCCTATTCTAGCATATTGTATGCAAACCATGGCTCCGAGATCGTAATCTGGCCGTGAGTGGACTAGTATAAGTCGAAAATTTCGTAAGAACGTTGAATCCATCCATTACAAGTAAGATTCCTTTGGAATATTCCCCGAAACATTAAACAAACCCTATTCTAGCATATTGTATGCAAACCCTAGCTCCGAGATCAAAACATGTCCATCAGTGGACTACTATAAGTCCGAAATTTCATAAGAACGATGAATCCATCCATTTTCAGGTAAGATTCCTTTGGATTATTCCCCGAAACCTTAAACAAACCCTATTCTAGCATATTGTATGCGTACCTTGGCTCCGAGATCGAAACCTGGTCGAGAGTGAACTACTATAATTCGGAAACTTGGTAAGAACGATGAATCCATCCATTTACATGTAAGATTCCTTTGGAATATTCCCCGAAACCTTAAACAACCCCTATTCTGGCATATTGTATGCGTACGTTGGCTCAGAGATCGAAACCTGGTCAGGAGTGGACTACTATAAGTCGGAAACTTGGTAAGAACGATGAATCCATCCGTTTACAGGTAAGATTCCTTTGGAATATTCCCCGAAACATTAAACCAACCCTATTCTGGCATATTTTATGCAAACCATGGCTCCGAGATCGAAACCTAGCCGTCAGTGGACTACTATAGGTCGGAAATTTCGTAAGAACGATGAATCCATCCATTTATAGGTAAGAGTCATTTGTATTATTCCCCGAAACATTAAACAAACCCTATTCTGGCATATTGTATGCAATCCTTGGCTCCGGGATCGAAACTTGGCTAGGAACGGACTAGTTTATGTCTGAGAGTTCGTAAGAACGATGAATACAACCATTTACGGGGAACATTCCATGGGAATATTCTCAGAAACCTTCAACACACACAAATTCGTCAACTTCGAGAAAGAAACTGGCTTCAAGATTGAAACATGGCCATGAGCGGACTAATATAAGTCTGAAAGTTTGCAAAGACGATGAATCTAACCATTTATGGGTAAGATTCCATGGGAATATTACCCGAAACCTTAAACACACACAAATTCGTCAACTTTGAGAAAGAAACTGGCTCCGGGATCGAAACCTGGCCATGAGCGGACTACTATAAATCTGAAAGTTTGCAAAGACGATGAATCCAACCATTTACGGGTAAGATTCCATGGGAATATTCTCATAAACCTTAAACACATACAAATTAAGTCAACTTCGAGAAAGAAACTTGCATCGGGATCAAAACTTATCCATGAACGGACTACTATAAGTCCGAAAGTTCGGAAAGACGATGAATCCACCAATTTACGGGTAAGATTCCATGGGAATATTCTTAAGCGTTTTTGAATAAAATTTAGCGAAGTGAGAAAAATTTAGCATAAGTGTTTATACCTCAACGAAAACTCTTATAAAGGTTGTCAATAGCGATGAAAAATAAAATTTAGCGTATGAGAAGTTTTTTGCGTATGAATAAAATTTAGCAGAGTGGGAATTTTTTGCAGAAGTGAGAAAAATTTAGCATAAGTGTTTATACCTTTACGACGACTCTTAAGGGGGTTGTAGAAGGTCTATTTATCCTATTTATTCTTATCTTTTCCATCTCCCATGATAACCATCCATTTACATCATAACCGTCCATTTATTTCTTTTCTTCAACATGTTTTTTCCTTATCACTTTTTTATAAAAGTAAATATAAAATATAAGCAGACATGCATGTAAATGTGGAAGGGTGGTTGAAATCCAAGTCTTAGACAGAAGAGGTTCAGGTTCGATTCACCTTAGCCTCATTTTTTTTTACAAAGTCAATTTATCATTTTACAACTCTTGTAAAGGTTGTGAAAGTTGATTAAAAGAAAAAGCACAAATCTACCAAGTATTGTGAATCTTGATGGATGGTTGACGTCTTGTACTAACACCTAGTAAGCTTGGGTTCGATTCTCTACAAGAACATTTTCAATTTTTTTCTTATCTTCAACGACTCTTATTAATGTCGTTTTAAAATCATTCACTACCTTTAGGATATGAGTCGTAAATTCTAAAGGTGGTCACTTCTCTCTACAACCCTTTTCACACAACAAGTTGTGGTTCGATTCTCGCCACTACTCTTAGGAACTCGTTGGTCCTAAGAGTTGGACATATTTTACTTTGACAACGCTTTTGTTGGAAAAAGTTGTAAAACATACTACATTTTACAACTTTTAATTTACGAGTTGTCAATCTACAGTTGTAGATTACTAATTTTCCCGTAGTGTCGGCTGCTGGATCAATTCATCATCTTCTTTCCAACGATGACATTCCCTTATCAATTTGAAGTAATCGTCTGATGAAACATCTGTACTGGGATAAGGGTTGACAACTATCACTAATCTCCCTTGCAACATATAAGCTGTCTTTCACCATAATACCAAACACCCTTCTCAGAAATAGGGCTGTATAACACCATCCTTCTAAGGCTTAACTCTACCATTGTCCGACCTAGTTCTTCTTGGAACTCGGTGTACTACTTCATATGGTCGTGAGATAAGGTTATGGCTTTTCTACTCAACTCTTGAATCTTATGAACAATAGCAAAGATGTTGACCATCTTCAATCAGGACTTCCCAATTCTCAGAATCATACTTCCGATGGTCGGAAATACATTTGTATAATTCTTAAGACAAGGTTCCGAAACACGGAAATATGTATACCACCAATATTGAAAATAATAACATTCAGCAGGTTAATAACTTTTCCATATGAAAATGACAAATAAATACATAATGTGAAAAAGATTGGTTCTTACCTCCAGACTCTCCAAAAGCATTAAAACTATCTTTATCACACGTCGTAGTTATCACTTTAGGCAAATGTAAATCTCTCGATAAAATTGCAGTCCCCCAATCATATGTTGTTGCTTGCTCTAAATCTTCTAATGCTTCGAGAAACCCAATTAACACTACCGAGCTAGCATTTGGAAACAGACATTGGCCCAGTGTCCACAATACAAACAGACGTTCTAGCTCCTCAAAATGGTCGGGGATCAAATATTGATTACAAATTGCCCTGCCATTCATTCTTACAAGATAACGCTGAAAAAAACTTTTCAACCTGAGACACCTTCAACCCATACACTTTTAATTGTCTATGTGTAGGATTTCCTCCTAATTCATTTGAGTATAAAGGAAGTCTTTCTTTCCATCTATCTTTTGATAACCACTTTAGTCTATTAAATGGAAGTAAGTTCCCTTGGCATGGAATTCCGGTTAACATGTATAAATCTATCGATGTAACTCCTATTAACAATACTTATTCATAATTAGAATTTGTTGATTTTTATGAAACAAAACACATAATCCAAAAATCAAATTACTAGAAAAGACTGACTTACCGCATTCAAAGTCTTTGAAAAATAACGTGTTTGTAGTCTTCCACCATCGTTCTAATATAACTTGAACACCTTGAGTCCTATGGTTTCTAGGTTGTATTTGATATAGATGTCGCCAAGGATATCTTCTCACTCTCTTTGAACATCAGAGGAAGTAATTGAAAAATTGCACGTAACTCAGTCCATCCACCTCTTAGATGTATATCGTTACATCGCCCCTCATTATCGAAAGGTGATTAGAGAATATACCTTCACCGACTACTAGTCTAACATTATTAAACTCATAATTTGTATCCACAACAAAACTTACTCCACTTGCTCGGGGTATTAGTAGATACTTTCCCTTTTTGTTTCTTTTTTTTCTCATATTTGTTTAAGATAATCGTTTTAGAACAAATGTTTAAAGAAAATCAAAGGTTTTTCGAAAGTTTCGGAAGAAGAATTGAGAAGAGTTTAGAAGAGGGGGAGTATAGTTGCGGTATTTATAGGCGTCGAAACTCGAACTAGTGGCGATATTTATTATATCGACAAATGATATAGTGAATTTCGAGCGATAAAGACTTTATCCTGGAGATATTATGAATATCGCTCGCTAGGGATTCGATCGCTCAGCGGTTTCCCCATAGTGGCGCAAATGGTTTGGCATGCCACCTGGCATTCCAAACACTATTTTTTTGGCATGTGCATAGTAATAGGCCTTAGTCTCAAGGAATGTAAAGAAATGTCGTGCATGTGGCGGTCTTTGTTGGCTTTTTAACGGTCGGTTCATCTTTTTGTTGATTAGTTTGGTTTATTAGCGTAGTTCTACGCGAACCAAGTGACGAAACCAGGTAAAAACCACCCCTTCACATGGGGCAGGTCCCAGCACTGCTAGAGTTAGCAGGGGCCACTTTTGGGCCCACAATTCGAAAACTGTGAGAGGTAGTTTTTACGTGGTTTCCTTTGCTCGGTTCCTATAGAATTTTTGGGTTTAGGCTTAGTCCTATGGGCTAGATTGGCCATCCACGTCAGCCTGGGCAACCTCCTAAGTCCTATGGGCTAGATATCTAGCTGCTAGTTTGGCCATCCACGTCATCTATGAGCGCTAACGTTTCAAATACTTTTCGAGCCAGAATCGGTTCGACGTTTTGGTTACTTTTTGAGCGCCAACGGTTCCTACGCTTAAATCTCAAACGAATTAGATTTTGTGATTTTTATGAGCCTTGCCGAACGATTCGGCGTTTTGGTCACTTTTTGAGCGCGCACCATTCGACGTTTCAATATCGCCGATAGTGCGATCATGAAGAACTAATAGGAGAGAGAAGTAGCCAGATTGAGTGTTAACTTTTTCCCCACACTTTTTTTCATGATTTGCAACACTTTTTGGCCAATCTAGCCCATAGGACTTAGCCTTATTATAGATCGGTCGCATCTAAATCCGGAACTGCCCTCATCATAAACGTGGTCACTTTAAAATTTGTTCACTTGGATAAAAACGCGTAACGGCGTAGAGATGTTATTTGTTCAGGGAAGACAAAAGGGCGGTTCTATCCACTACGGGGTAACCTCAGTATTCTGAACCGTAGGATATTTA
>JAJJWW010016901.1:121554-167053 GCA_023531295.1 Papaver armeniacum | reverse complement strand
TTTTTTGTTTAATTTGCTCGAGGACTAGCAAAGTCTAAGTGTGGGGAACTACGATAGGTGTTGTAAAACACCTAATTTTATATCTAGTATTTATGCTTTCTTTGCTATTTTCCTTGGGAATTGCATTTCTTATGTTTAGTTTGAGTTATTAGGTGCAATGGAGTCTTTGGGAGCAAAAGAAGGAGAAAACGTTCATTTGGAGCGAGAACGACGAAAAGATGAAGCCAGGGTGAAAGAATGAGGCTGTTCCGACATCGCATGAGGAAGTTATGAGCAAAATCATGGATTAAGCTTGCTGGTTTCTGAAATCGACAAGTACATGTAAAGGGGTGCCACTTCAGTTAGCCCTTATCTTTTCCAACTGGGTGGCTCATATCCATCACTGGGTGCCTGTCTCTATTTTCATTCCTACACCACCCTAAAAAGTCGAGAAGTTCTATCTTCACTTCTATCATTTGTTTACCTGAAAATGAGAAACAGAACGGCTGCGGCTCTTCATGAAGAAATTGAGCTATGATGGAAGGAAATTACTGAGTTCGAATTCAGTGGAAGGTCAGAAGGGAAGAGGTGGATGCTACTTCATGTTTTGATGGTGTTTTAGTCTCTGAGAAGAACTAAGAAATTGGAGCTGTCGCTGTTAAACGGAGACGAAGAGAAAGAGATGAAAGAATTGAATCTGAGGAACTGAAATTGATGGAGTGAGGAATATATGATGAAGATTATAGATGAGAGGAGATATACACCAAAGGGAAGATGAGTTTAATTCTGGATATGAGATTTGAAATCGAGTTAGGGTTTTCTGAGATGCAGATGAAGAAAATAGATTTTCATGGGTTTTGAGATGAATTAGAAACACGGGTAAGTCTGAGATTCAAGTTTACATCAAGGGAAACGTGTTGCTGCTGTCGATTGAAGAAGAATGAAGGGTTTGCTATTGATCGAGAATTGTCCAGGGTTTTGATTCGATTAGGTTCTCGGATGTGTTGGTTTGCCGTGGAATTGAGTCTGTGCTGTGAGTTCAAACTACAGGGAAAGATGTGGCAATGAGTTGATGGCATGTTGATTCGTGACGGGTTCATTGCAGGTGGTTGAATTGATGCTATTTCCTAATGGGTTCTGTTGGTTGATGGTTGTTTAGATGAATTCTTAGGTTACAGGTGCAATGGCTGGATGTTTGGAACTGGTGATAACAATGAAGTGTCAAGGTGTTGTTTGGTGGTGGTTATGAACTGGTGTTGGCTGTGACCTGAGAAACAAGAAAGGGAGGTTGTGGTGATTTGCTGGTTCAGGGTAGTTTGTATGGCTGAATGAGTATGGCATGGTGGATGTGTGCTAGCGATTGCAGGGTAGCCAGAGTGGGAGATGATTGTGCTCATGGTGGTTGAAGCTGTTGGCTACTGTGGTGCTATGAACTAGAGAGACGAGTTGAGTTGCAGCTGGTGGTAATGGACTGAGATGGTGAATGAAGCTGATTAGATATAGGCCCAGTGGTGACCAAATCTTGAAGTTGGGGTAATGGCGTTGATCTTTGTCGAGTTGTGACAGATGGCTCAAGTGGCTATGGTCGGATTGAGCTTTTGGTTGTGTTGGTAGTATTGCCCGCTTTCCAAAGCTAGTTCAATGGGTATTTCAGCTGAGCTGAAATGGAGGTTACATTGCAGATTGTGTTGAGTGAGTGTGCAGCTATAAGTGGAAATTACAGGCTGCTGGTGATGTTGATTTGAGTGTTGCAACACAATGGATTGAAGTAATTGCGGCTGTAGGTGGAGTGTAACAGGTGCTGGTGCTGTTTCGCAGAAGCAGCTTGAGTTTGAAATGCAATGATGCCGGGATATTAAGATGGAATGGTGTGACTGACACAGGGAATTGTGAGGCGAATGGTAGATGGCTGTGCGTTGAGCTGAAGAGTTGGTGGAGAAAGTTGGAGCTGCAAGATGGTACTGGGAAGGAGTGAAGCGCCATGATGATGCATCACTCCTAATAGTATGTGCAAGAGTGCAAAATAGCCTAGGCCCAAGTGAGTCAGATGAGCCAGACCTGACTCATCTATTTGGCTAACTGACTCACAACCTGACTCATACTCTGACTCGGTGCTTGACCGAGTTAACCCGGCCGAGTTGGATTGTTGACCCGTTGACAGGTGACCGGGTGGACTTTGCCGGTCACCTGAGATACTTTCCGGTGCCGGATTCCGGCCAAATTCCGGCCACAATTCCAGTTTTCCGGCGACCGTTTTTGGGCAAAGTTTTCACATGGGTTTTTCTCACACATGGGCTTGGTGGACTTCTTTCTTTTGGACCTTTGAAGATTAGACCTAATTTTGGAAACAAGAGAGCTATTTAAAGGAAAGACTTGTACAACTTTTGGAAGAATACACATATTTTTCTTGGAACTTTGGAGAGCCGGTTTTGTTTACGCTTCTAGGGTTTGCTTTTGTTCATCTTCTTCTTTTCAATTAATATTTTATTGATGAACTCCATAGCTATGAGTATCTAAAAAAATATTATTGGTTATGGGATAAAGTTGATTTCTCAATATGTTATATGATTCAATGAATTAGTTTTGTCTCAATATTTTATTGTTTGTGATTCACAATTAATAGAGTTATATGATTTGATAGTTTGTTTGGTTGAGTCCGGAATCAATCCGATTTACATTCATCTCTAGAGCTATATTAGGGTTTTCAATACAAAAAAGTTGTTTATCCCTGATTCTAAGTAGCATAATTGTGGGTAGTCGTTGTAGTGATATATCCTACTAGTCACAAGTGAATCATAACTTTTGTTAAAACGTTTAGTGCTTTTACACATTCGTTTGCATTGATTAGTCTTATTCCATAGAACTTATTTCTTTTAGGGAGTTAAATCTAATTGTGCTTTTACACTTTAGGTTGCTTTCTAGGAAGAATTCACATATGCATCTTTTAATGTGGTTGTGATGAAAACAGGGAATTAGCGGGATATACTTGCGATCAAGGTATCCTAGGACTATTAGTAAATGAGAGATTAAAATACCAATTCTAATCATTGATGAAAATACATGTTTGTGAATGATACTATCCCGTGACCAATATCTTCTCCTTATTGATTATTCCAATTATTTGCTTTGCTTTATTTTATTTTTACTTTAGTATTTCGCTAAAACAACAAACATCCCCCTTGGTTACCTTAGAAACCGAAAAATTGCATAACAACAATTGCCTCTCTGTGGAAACGAACTCTTCCTTGCCTTGTACTTCATTTAAATTTAGTGAGTAAGAAAGTGAAATTATTTTTGACGGATTGACAACCGACCAAATGTCATGAGAACTAGTACTCTCAAAATGCCGCAGCTGTTCATTTTTTCATATTTTTTCTGTATTAACATGGTTCTGTATTTTTACGCAGAATTTATTACACGTATCCCTTCCTCCATCCATTTCTTGACACGTCTTTTTCAACTGTTATTTCTCAACCGTTCACGTCTACTCTTCGCATTAAATGTGTTTGCCTTTTCTAGAAACCTTCTCTCTATATATACTTTTCTTACTCCTCTCTTCTTCTTTTTTACTTTCCTTCTTGTTTTCTCTGCAACTCTTCTTCAACATCTCTCCGTAACTTCCGTTTCTGCTACTGTAAATCTTCTCCTTTTCACTTCTTTTGATCTTCAGTTTCTCTTCATTCCCATACTCTAAAAATGCCTCCAGTTGGTCGTAAATATGAAGCTTCCCTGGACAAAGTGCAAAAAGATTTTGAAGATAAAGGTTTCATGTTAACCACCATTCCCAATCAAGAATCTAAATCCATTCTTTCTGCCAAACTGTTTTCCTGATCATCATTGTGATGATCAGGAAATCATAATTTCGCTATGTCAGATTCTCGCTGGTCCTCTCTATGACCCTGATCTTCCCTTATTTTATGAAATTCTTGCTCATGCGAAATTCTCGTGAGCCGTCTACCAACTGAGCGGGGATTGTATCCGCTTAATGCTTGAGTTCACCAACCGTGGTGCTGGTAAGGGGTCTCTTTACCCAAAAGAAGTCAGAGATCCTAAATTTGTGGACTTAGAGATATTCGTTGAAACGTATACAGTAGAGAGCTTCTTCGAAAACTATGAAATAATAAACATGAAGAATGATAGAACTCGCTGGGGTGCTCGCTTGAAGAGAAGAGAAAATGTCGCCAGCGATAAAATACTCATGCAGGATATCGACTAGCATTCTGGCAAGAACAATGTTCCTCATCACTCTAAAGACGACAGATGGTGCGTCTTTCCGCTAGTTTTGAAAGGACCTTATATTTCTGGTTCAAATGTGCTCCCTGCGAATCTCGCCAATTATCAACCTTGGGTTTTTAACTGGCCCGAGAAATCAAAAGAGGTATGCTTCCTAAATTTCGCTCAGTTTATAATCTTCATTCCTTTTTATACCTATTAATCTTGCGAAATTTTGATTATCAAGTTGAGATAAAGCTACAAAAGAAATGCTAAGGAAAGTACCCTAACAAAGACTGTTCGATCACGGATGAAGTAAGAAATACTTTTCTTTATTATTTTTAACAATATTGTTGCCTCTGTTTCTTATCTTCATTCGTGTGCGAAGGTTGGTGCTGAAGTTGCTGAAGAAGATGAAAGTTCTAAGGTTGCGAAGACCAAAGGCAAGGGTAAAGGTTCTCTTCGTAGGGAGAAGTCTACTGCCCCACCTTCAAAGAAACGAAAGATTCAGTCCAGCGAAAGCTCTGATGATGAAGATAATGATGATGTTGATACTTCTCTTGCAAAGGAGGATTTTCCAACTGAATCTTCTATGGCCCAACTGTCCAGCATCTTCTCTGACTCCATGCAAGGGATTGGAGATGATCGTCTTTCTAGTACATGTAAAGCTCTCGCGAGTATCTTGGATGCTCCTTTGCTAGAGGGTGATGATTCTCTTCATGGGGTCTCAAGATCAGTGACTCCTAGCTTTCTAAATTCGCTTGGTGTCTTGGTATGTTTTTGTTCCCTTATTTCTTCATAATTTTGATTTTAAGTTATATCTTGATAATTTCTTTACTTTTATTTATAGTCCGGGAAAGCTTCCTTTGCTGTTGCCTCAGATCTTGAGAAAAGGCGCAATTTTCTCGAAAAGAAGAATCTTCAACTTCGCAAGAAAAATGAAGAATTGGAAGCTGAAGCTGCTACTCTTCGTAAGAGAAATGAAGAATTTGAAACTGAAGCTGCTACTCTTCGCGAGAAAACTAAGCAATTAGAAGCTGATTCCTCTACTCAAAAGAATAAGATATCTAGTCTTCAAAGTGCCAATCAACAACTTTATGGTATGAAACTTTTTCTTTTTTCCTTTGTTTTATTCTCTCATTATCTTCCCTCATCTAATTTACCATTTTCGCAGACGTTTATAATTTTTCTGATGAAGCCATTCTTCTTCACTCGTTCCCTGACCCTATGGATAACAATGCCCTTCTTGATCACCTCAACAATTCTTTGAATAGTTTTTCCAATGACAAGATTAAATCTCTTCCTCTAAATGAACTTCAATCCAAATTTCGCCTCTTAGAAATTGATCATAGATCTAGCTTAGGCTTAGCCAATCAATTTAAGCGTATCTATCTTAATTCTAAAGAGAAAATTAATACTTTAAGAACCAAAATCAGTGATCTCATAGATGATAAAGATCGCTAGCCAAGGTGCTCAAGCATTAGCGAAATTCCAAAAGACTCTTCTTGAGGTTCAAATTGAACGAGATGAATCTATCCGCAAAAATGCTATACTTAGCGAAAGAGAGAATCAAATTCGCTCCATTCTTCTCATAAATAATTACGATGAATTCGCTTGGGCTGCGAAAGTTCCAGATGATGCCAGAAATAATTTAGGTGTTAACGTTAGTCTTCAATCTGAGCATACGGCTTTGGTTAGGGATATGATTTCTGACAGAGAAGGTTGTTAATTGTTATTCTCTATTTAACTATTTGTTTTTCATGAAGTTGTTGTTAAGTTGCTGATTCATTGTCACATATTCGCAGGAGCTGAAGAGAGATTTCGTAAAAGAATTGAAGAACTTGAGTCTGAGAAGGAGCAGCTCGCAAAGAACCTTTCTTCTACATATTACTGTTACGAATTTTAAGAACAATGCTAATCTTTTTCGCAATCAGACTATTAAAATGGTTTGCGACTACAATAGTATCCCTCATTCTTCATATCCTTGCCTTCTTGAAGAAATCCCCAAGAATGTGCCTTCTCTGGATATCTCTGACAGCGATGCTAGCGAAGAAGAGGAATCTGATGGAGATGAAGAAGTAGAAGGATCTGATGAAGATGTTGAAGAAGAAGAATCAAACGAGAAATAGTTCTATTTTCTTCCTTATTTTTCTGTAATATCTGTACATTCATTCTTTTAATCTTCTATTTTTGTAATCTTTTGCTTCAAATTTCTTGGATCTTCAAATACAAACTCTATCTTTGTTGTTCCTTTCTGCACATGTTAAAAGAGCAATTCTTTTTTGCAATATAATTAATCAATATATTTTCAACCTTTCATTTTATGAGTGCGTAAATCTATCATATGAAGACAAATAACATGTTTTTATTCTATACATTCCCATACTTGCCTCTGTTATTTGCATTCAAATGAAAGATTGAGAAAGTTACTGTCGCATAGTGATATGTATCCATGACCTACAATCTCGCAACTGTTGCTGCTGAATTTTCGCAAGTAAGGAAATCTTGGTTTCTTCCAAGGTTTCCTTTTTTATTTTTCTCTTATGTGGTCTTATTTTGCCTTCCTAGTTAAAGTTCTTATTGCGCCACCTCTTGTCATTGCGACAAAATCGCAGGACGTCTTTGCATTTGCATGCAAAAACCCATTGATCTTGCCTTAATGTTTTCTTTAAAATTTTTGTTGCGACAATATGACAGGCCTAAAAATTCTTGCGAAAATAAAGCCCCATGACATTGTCGTCTTGCGACGAAATCGCAGGACGTCTTTACACTTTCATGTACTGACCCATTGATCTCGTCTTATCTTTGTCTTTTGTATAATTGCCTCTTCAGGATTGTCGCCCAAATATGAAAAGCCTAAATTTCCTTGCGAAAATAAAGCCTCATGACATTTGCGTCTTAAGACACTTATCAGCTCCCTAATGGAGGGTGCCGCCCTTATCTTCCCCCTGGTTGCCCCTTCATGGAGGCATACTTCTGCCATACAAGGATAGCTCCTCCCATCCGGTCTTAACAATAACTAGTTGTTTTCGCAGCCTCTTATCCCTTTTGCCTACATGGCTTATGGTTACGAGACTGCACCCTAAGTGGAGTTTTCTTCGGGCCGAGTGCAGCATAAGCCAAGACTAACCAAGAATGGCCGAGACACTTCAAATGCCCCAGGCACTCTTGGCTCAACCGTGTACCTCGACGCCTTGGTCAAATGCTGACTCCTTAGAAGAGACCCTCGGTCGTCCAATCTAAGTCATAAGCTTAGATTGAAAATCCAAGGTACCTCTCCTGGATGAGCTTTATTGACCCCAATTCTCCATGACTCAGGTTCCAGGTGCGATGTAACCTTTTCCCTGAGCCATGCAATAGGTACCCCCTTCTATGACACACTTTAGGTCTTACATTTGCCTCTTGCGAAATTTTGATTTCGCGAACTAGGGTGTACGCCATAGTAGGTTCGCCTCTGTCTGATTATTTTGTTGATTCTCCTGCATATTAGCTCTTTTGTAATTTCGCAATTTCATCTTTATCATTCATAATATATATTTTCTTCTTCTGCATATCAGCTCTCTTTCGCAATCCCATCTCTGTTATTCATAAGAAAAATATTTTTTTTTTTAAGATCAAACTAATCGTACATTTTTCTTTCACCTCCCAATTTCTACTTCGGTAATCAACAAGTACATTCATTCTTTAAGTCTCTTACTCCTGTTACTTTCTGCTTCTGCATTTTTGAATTTTTATGTCATTTTCTTGTCCGTTGCGAAGCCTTCGCCACTTCTTATCTCCAATATGCCTTGACTTCACAAAGTTTCTTCTTCTCTATGTTCTATTGTATCTACCATCAGTCTTTCACTCTTTTGTTTATCTTTGATGTTGTGTTTCCAATTCTTCTTCTTCGCAGATCTTTCTTCACAAGATTCTACATCAATTTCATGACACTTCTTTCCTTCAACCCAATCTCCTTTTATGATGCCAATACCACTGGGATGAGGAAATTTGATACATTGATGGAAAGTCGATGCCACACCTAGAATCTCATGTAACCAAGGTCGTCCAATCAATGCGTTATATGGTGACTCCACATGGACTAAAACAAATAAAATTTCGAAGATAATCCTTTCGAGGAATTCGCATATGAGCTTCTCCTTTGGGCTTATTTGCAAGTACCGTTAAAACCATAGATTTTGTAAGTTGAAGGTATTAGATCTTCATCTTTCCCTCCCATAGTTTTATAAGTGTGATGAAAAAGGATATTCACGAACTTCCAAAGATCGATCAAGATTCGTTGATTTCCCATGAATTCTCAGCGTCATCATCTTCATCCTCGCTAGGTTTTGGGTTAATCTCCAATCTTACCACTAATGGGTTGTCGTGCCTTTCTCATCCCTTAGGTATTTCTTCTCATGTAAAAGAGATAGTCTGCATTTGCCATTCTTCCAAAGGGCGATATCTTCGCAATATTCATTATTTCTCTATCATCGGCATCTCTTGTGAAAACCCCGCTGAGAGTGTTATCGTGAAAATCTTCAATTGTCTTGTATGAGTGTACGATAGAGTTACAAAACAGATTCTTTGCCTTTGCGCCAACTTCAATCACAAATATTTTTCTTTCTTTTGCTGTGTTTGGCTTGTGAATATCTGAAGGAGGTGGTAATGCTTGAGTTTGCGTTTGTCCTACTAGAAAGTGATTTAATTTTCCCCGATCTATCATCCTGAGAATAATTCTCTTTATATTTCTGCAGTCATTTGTTGTATGTCCATGGAAATGATGATAAGATCAAAATTCATTACTTCTGTAGCTTGGAGGTGGTTCACTCCCCATGTTCCATGGTGCGGGTATGTTTTCCATTAGGATTATAGCTTCCCATATCTTCTCCACACTAGCATTCAAAGGTGGCATTTTAATTTCTTCCCATATTACCTTGTGACTTCGCTGTCCTCTGTGATAGTTTTGCCTCTGACCTCCATAAGTTTCTTGCGGCTGATCAAGTCTTTGGATTTTGTTATTTCCACCACGGCTATAGAAGTTTCTCTCTCTCTCTCGAATTCTTCTTGATCACGACTCCCTATAGCTACTAGCTTTTGCTGATTATCACCCATTATCCTCTCTTGTTGCCCTTGCGAGGTGCTCGCCACTGTATTTATCAACTTAGGTAACAAACTTGCATTCGCTGCTTTTGAACTTGTGTTCGCAATGGGGTATGATTCCATCTCATTTTGCTTTTCCTCAAGAGCAATATACTCCTCCTGAAGTTCTCGCAACTCAGTCATTGTGATTGTATTCTTGATTCTGAAAATTTGAATGTATAACAGATTGGTTGCGAACATAGCGTCGATGAATTACAGAATGAGATATCTTTCGTCTACACGACCAGCCATATCACTACAAATTGTCTTCCACCTCACAGTTAGATGCTTCAAACTTTCGCCAACCCTTTGCTTCAACCCAAATACATCTTCAATGCCAGGTCGCGAGGAATTGTTACTTATATATGCCCCTAAAAATATAACTTGCAAGTGGTTGAAAGATGTTATAGTATTCTTTGGCAAACCTTCAAACCATTTTAAGGCCTCTCCTGTTAAACTTGATGCAAAATACTTGCATAATATTGCATCATGGTTCTCCCATTGTAGCATACATCTCACATAAGCTTTGATGTGTTGTACTGCACAAGTTGTTCCATCAAAAATGCTGGTTAACGCAGGTAAATTGCATTTTGGGGGTATTCCTCCTAATTGTACTTCTTGTGTGAATGGAGTTTTCGCAGCCTCTTCTATGGCTTCATCCAATTGTCTCTTACCTCCTTCTCTTTTATTATTTATCATTCCTCGCATTTCCGCTAACTCTCTCAAAATTTGTTCATTTATGCCCGAATTTGGATCCATTGGTCTTTTTAACTCCGCCTCTTCCTCTCGCGTTCATCTCTATTTTGACTTTCTTATTCATCATTTTCTTCTCGTCTTTCTCTGCGATCTTCTCTTTCATTTCTTTCATGAATTCGCACACCATTATATCTCTCATTTTCTCTTCTTCGCCGCCTTTCAGTTCTCCTTTGTACTCTATCATATTCTTCATTGATATTATCATTGTTGCGATTTCGCTCACGCCTCCTTTCTCGATTATCATGATTGTTCTGTCGAATTGCCTCTTGTATTTCTTGTTCCTCCACTTCTGCTCTCAGTCTTTCTCTCTCGCGAGCTAGATGTGCTTTGATAAGTGCTTAATTCTTACATATTTATTACTCAAATTTATATTTATTAGTTCCTTATTTTTGTACATACTAATAATTTTATTTGATTTTGCAGAATTTAATAAATAAAGCTCGTCATTGCACTAAAATACAGTACTTTGCCCGTAAAATGGATGAAAATTCAAATGCCTCGGGTGAGCGGTTGGAATTGGAGTTAGTTCTCAAAATAACAGTATATCTTTTGGGGTCCACTAGTGTCGACATCATATAATGGGAGTAATTTGCATATTTGGAAAATATAAGTTGTCTTGACTACAAGATTTGGAGGATTAATATAATATCTCTCATTTATGGAAAGAAAAATGAGGCAATCATTTATTGGAGGAAGAAAATAAAATCATTAGTTGGAAACCAATATATTACCCATTTCTTGTATTCCATTTATTTAGTAAATATAATACTAATTAAATGTGAAGATTGTGGAAAAACTCCAGAGACTTGGGTATAGAAAGGGGTCAAAGACACATGAAGAGGGAGGTCCGGAGTCCAGAGCAAACAGTTTTAGTTTATTTCTTTTTTTTTTTATTATTTTCCTTTGTAATGAAATAATCTCTTCACTAGGGCTGCGGATGAAGCCCTATGATGTGTATTAAGAGAGTTCTAATTCATCTTCGATAATAATTCTTCTTTGTCCTATTTTCTTGATTGGTAATGATAATAATTCTTTTCATATGTCCTTGTGCTTCAATCAAAGGTTTTATGTTCTATTTTAGAGATAAGCACTTTTAAGTGGAATGAATTATTAGTATTTTGAGAAATTTAATTGATCCTAACGTTATATCATCGGAGGCGTACATATTGGTCCTAAATCGTCTCGAGCAATTTTGTGAAGAATTTTAAAGAAAATTGGTTGAATAATCTAGTATACATAATAGTGGTGAAATTCTAGGCCTTGGGTTTTTCTTATCTTCTTATTTTATCACCTTTCCTTATTATTGATCTCTTAATTATTCTTTTTAGCACTTTATTTAATTAGAAATTGAAAGCAACAGTTTCAATCCATGTGGAACGAACCCGTGCTTGCATACTATCCAATCGATAGCCGTGCACTTGCGGAATAAATATAAAACCCCAACATGCTTGTTCAATATAATGTCTTTCAATTTCGTCTTCAATTACTCGTTCATTTCTTTGTATTTCTCTCCCATGTAATATTCTCCTTCCTTCTTCCCGATTTTCTTCTCCATCTTGATCATTTCGCCCCTGACGGTGTCTATTTCCCTGATTTCTATCATTTTGCCCGTTTTGAAGAGTTTCAGCACGTTGGATATAAAGATCTTCCATTATTTCTCTTCCTTCGCGACGTTCTTCGCCTGGATTTTGTATTCCCTCTCGAGTTTCTTCATTAGCATTTTCTATAGGTAAATTTTGTCTTATTTCTTCTCTAACCGATCTTGAACTTGATCTTGTAGTGCTTCTTGACCTTCTATTTTGTAATCTCATGTTTTCCATCCTCAACTCATGATTTTGCCTTGTCAGATTCGCACGTTCTTCTTCTTCTAACCGCCTTTCTTCATGTATTGTTTGCCTCAATGCTTCTAGTGCTGCAATCTCTTCATTTCCATGAATTATTCCTCCAATTACTTCTTGGTCTCTCTCCTCTTTTCCATTGCCTCCTAATTGCTGCTCTTCTCCCATTTTATCTACAGATCCGACCTCCAAGTGTGTACACTCACTCACATAATCCACAGCTCTATTTTTGTATTGGTGTACGTTGAATTGGCTGTTGAACTCTATTTTCTCATTTGTTCCTTGTATTCATTCTTGAAGATTCCCCCATCTCGTCTCTCCATTCTCCAACAAGTCTCATACTCCTTCTAACAGCTTGTTGGTTGTTTTGATGCATGTCTTCTTCTAGCCATTTTTCAATCTTGATGAGTTGTTGAAAATTATATGAAATTCTTTTTCTACTATTCCAAATTCTTTCCAATCACAATATCAATCTTCAGTCCCTGTTTATAACGCCATATGTGATTGCAGGAAATCCCACAATACACACCTCACAAGAACTCATACTATTTAACACAAATTTAAGATCAATAATCAATCTTTTTATTAATTGAGTTAGAAATTTTATAAGAAGGAATTGAAATCAAGAATATAATTGCTACTCTAGACTTTCTCTCTCCTCTAAACTTTCTCTCCACTCTAAAAAGTGATCCCCTCTTCTTAAGCCTGTTCGGCTCTTTATATAGGACATTACATAGTGGATGACAAACAAACCGTCCCTTATTTTCGGATCTGACTTGCGATACTCTCGCAAGTATTCAAATGTTAAATATCGCAACACTCCTAAATATCGCTAGGTCTTCACGTCTTTCTCGTGTTCGTGCTGTCGTCATCCGTTGTGTCATTTATACCACCAATCTGTGATATCTTCGTAGTGTGTCGTTTATGGATTTCGCAAGGGTCTTGGTGTTGCTATATTCTGATCCTACATCGACAAAGGTATGTGGTAATTGATTTCATTTGGATCCTTGTTCAAATTCTACCTTTCTAATCTATCGAAACAAATGCTCACTCTATGGAACAATTCCTATGACGGTAAATGTACATTTATGTATATATACTTGAGGTTATTTGAGCCACGACTTTTGTGACAATAATATTTATCCCTGGAAAGGTTCTCATGTTATAGTGAATGAGCTTACGAATTCAACGAGCCAAGAATCACTCAATTCCGAGTTATAACGATGAAGTTATGAGTGATTTATTAAAGTAACAGCTATAAGTGTTGTTGTAACTGTTACAGTTCGTTAGTAGGAAACAATCCATGGACTGCTTGTAACGGTTCAGGACTTGGGCCCAATTACGTGACTAGAATTCTTTTTTAGTCAAGTTGGTGATGTTTCCTTATCTAGGCAAGATGGTTATTAATCCAAACATATTTAATTACCATATTAAAGTGTTTGTGATAACTTTTAATTCCTGCCTAAGTTAAAATGTGATTTATTCACATAAATACAATATTTGCTAATTAATTATTTATTTAATTATTTTGGCAAGAGTTGTAACTTAGGAAAGACTCCCAAAATTAGGAGAGTCTTGAAAAAGGAAAATAGCTTTTCTTAGCTTTCAAGCTACCTTCACTGTAAATAAAGAGCTTGTGAATGCTACACGTTTTTATCCCCTTTGGAAAATTGGTGTAAGCTTCATAAGGTTGTTTTCCATGTCTTCTGTTCTTCATGAACAAGAGTGAGATAAAAGTCTTTGTTTTGAGGATCACAAAGCCGTGTTGGATTTAATCTTCGTGATTGATTATACAACTTGTAATCTAGGTTTTTCACCTCTTGTCTATTCTAAGGTTTTCTCTTCTGATATAAAACCATTCAAGAGTTGTTGATCATAAACCCTAGGTTTTGATAGATTTCAGTTTCCGATCGTATAACAACACTTGTTAGTCGAAATCGGAAGCTAAAAAGAAAACTTCGATTAAGAATATCTCTAGATTTATTCTAGTTGTTCTTGTGGTAGAATAATTAGGTTTCTCTTCCATCTTTGAAGAGTATAATAATCCCTAATCTACAAGTTTGTTTTGATATTACTTTTACCTAGTAATTATCTTTTATCAAAATAAACACAAGATTTCCAAAACCTTGATTTACATCTAAAGGGAAATCGATTCGGTATTTTGTGAAAACAAAAGATCGAAAAGAATCAATCGTGTTAGTGCATCTTCTAAAGAGAACTAACGTTCTATTCTAAGATTTTTGAGAGTGCTTCTGAAGAGAATAGAGAACTCTGTTCTTCCAGGAGATTTCGAGAATAATTTCTAAAGAGAATTGGCGTTCTTCTAGGAGTTCTGTTAGTGTTGAAGCAGGTATTACATCTAGTCCGAATAGGTAGTAGGAAATTGGTGTAACAGCTTATAATCAGTGTGTGTTTATTCTGGACTAGGTCCGGTTTTTTTTTGCATTTGCAGTTTCCTCGTTAACAAAATTTCTGGTGTCTGTGTTATTTCTTTTTTCGCATTATATTGTTTATCTTTATAATTGAAATATCACATGTTGTACGTTAATCAATCATTATTGATAAATCCAACCTTGTTTGTTGGATAGGATTTTGATTGATATTGGATATTGGTCTTTGGTACCATCCAAGTATTTCTCACATTAATCAGGCTCATAGATTTCTATCTGTTTGATTTACTGACTGATTTGAGAAAAAGAGATAAACTGTAACACCCCGTGTTTTTAGCATGGCGCATGCTAAGTGATGCGCATGGCTTGAGATGAAGCTTCATCCAAAGCTTCATTGCGTAGGAAAAGGAACATTGGCCCCTGGCCAATGCGTTGACAATGTTCAGCCAACATGGATGCACATCGGGTTCATCGTGGACAACCAACATGGCTGGACATCGGGTTGGTAGCAGACGCCCAACATGGCTGGACATCGGGTTGGAAGTGTACGGCCAATATGGCTGGACATCGGGTTGGCAGTGGACGATCAACATGGCTGGACATCGGGTTGACAGTGGACAGTCAACATGGCTGAACATCGCAGTTGGCCAGGGTGGTGAGGTGCAGCCATTACGGCCTGGGGAGTTGATGAATGATTTTTGGTCCCCCAATTTAAGTTGTAAAAATGTCAAATTAACATATATAGGGAGGGGTAGTTGGATGAAGGAGCATATGCGGACTATGCACCAAGTAAGCTTCATAGCTTAGCCGGAAGAGTATAAATGATACCTAAGCCTCATTTATAGCTGCGTAGCCTGGCCAATGGAGCGTATTAAGCATGGGCATCACTTTTCCATGATGCACCAAGTATTCGTCACTTGGATGCACTTTGACTGAGTGATAGGTGTAGAATACACCTAATTTACTATCTAGTAGTTTATGCTTTCTTTGCTATTTTTCTTGTAAATTATGTATTTTACGCTTGTTTTGAGTTTTGTAGCTACTTTGGAGTCGCACGGAGGAAAAGAAGAAGAAAGCACCCAATTTGAGCCAAAAGGGCAAAAAGGTCATTTATCGGGCAATTGATATATGGAGCCTAACCACGGTTAAGGGGCAACTCTTCTTGGAGGCATACTAAACACAAACCGATTCTGATTAAGGGGTTGTCATACGAGGTGCCCCTTATCATTATTAGAGGTTGTAATTATCAATGGGTGGTCTTTATCTTGGGCGCAAATAGCATCCCAATCATTCCCAACCCTAAAACCAAAGTGATTTTCATCCCATTCTATTCTTTCATTTCGCCTGAAGTTGAGAAACAAACAGCAGCTGTGTCTGAAAATTGAGAGCCGAGAAAAATTAAAGGTTTGTGTAAGAAATTCAGGGACTCAGGAGAAGATTTAATGGCAGAATGAAGAAGAACGAGCTGCTGCTTCCATGACAGAGATCGAGAGACGAGAGAACAGAGATGAAGATGAATTAGATGAATTAATGGATATGTGTTGGTGGTGGAGATTGAACCGAAAATCGATGATTCCAGAAAGAAGACGGGGAAAATGGACTCTGATTCGATCTCGTGAGATGGGTATGAACTAGATTTGGATTTGGGGTTGATATTCGATGTTGATTTGAAGATTGTTTTTGAGTTAGAGTAGATCGAGCAGAGTAGATGGATCTGTGGTCAAGCTGATTCGAATCTGAGAAGAGAAGATGGTCGACAGTGAATTGTTATATCGTATGAAGACTTTCTGGTGCTGTCAGGGGTTGTGAGCTGAGTTGCTATTCACAAGTCACAGGGAATGAAGATGGTTCTTGAGCTGCTTATGATGAGTGCAATACAGGGAAGTATGATATGCAAACACAGTTAGAAAAGCAGAATGGATGGGACTGTAATGAAGTGCTTATTTTGCAGATGGTTTAGCTGGTCTTTGTTGGTACACAAGCACTGAGTTGGAGGATGGTGCTCAATTTAGACAGAGTTGAGATTGCAGAGCTGTTGATGAAAATGGAACTGAAATTGGCTGAGTTGGAGGAGATGAAGCTGCAGAAATTGGTTGTGCAGAGATAATTATCAAGGGAAAGAATGGGTTTGGATGATCCTGTTAATGGGTTTCTATAGGTGATGCTGCTGCTTGTTACAGGGAATGATGGAATTGTGCAAATAGATGTATGCTAGGATTTGAACAGGGAGGAGCTGCCAACGGCTTGGTAAACTAGCAAGAGATGGCAATGATGCAGTTCAGGGAAGGTTATCACAAAGAAGGAAAGGCTCGATGCCGATGAATGGAGTTGTTGCAGGCAATGGGATGATGGAGCTCGTGTGGGCCTGTAATGGTGAAGACCTAGGTTTAGGTTCAGGCAGAGATGGAGCTAACCTGAGTTGGTGGAATAGCCTTCATGGCTGTGAAGAGGAGTTACGAGGAGAGTTGTTATATATTGATGCAAAGATTATTGTGGCACTCGAAATGACAAAGCCGTGTATTGAGGTGTTGGCTAATCATCAAATGCATAGGCCTGGCACAAGTGATGTGGTATTGAGGTGTTAGGCTGCGGGGGACCGAGTGGGTTGATAACTCAAACATAGGCCAACAAGAGCCGGTAGCGAGATGGAGATGTTGGGGGAGGATTGGTTCTTTATTCATACTGTGGCCCGAGGTAACATGGCGAGAGAGATGGGAACTGCAGGTGGTTATGATTTTAGCGGGTGATGTGTAGAGTTGGCATTTGTTCATGGCCGGGAATGAAATGCGAAGGTGCAAGGTGCATGACAGAGCCATCTTGGTCGCGGAATCGCAAGGCAAGTGCAAAATTGCAAAGTGGCTCAGCTAGGACCCGGTCGGCCGAGTTAGCTAGTGACTCGGTTTCCGACTCGATGATTCCCCCTTGACCGCCGACTCAACAGTTGGTGACGACTGATCTTTGACCGTTAGTCCTAATCTGTGGACCGGAATATTCCGTCGAATATTCTCCCGACGACGGAAATTTCTCGGGTGACCGACGGCGACCTATTCCGGCCAAATTCCGCCACAATCCCGCTTTTCCCACAGCCAAAAATTCCCGAGAATTTTCTATGGACTTCTCTCATGGGTGTGAAGACTTGGGCTAGGAATTGGATGGAGAATTGGACTCAAATTTGGAAAGAGAAGGTGAAGAGTTGAGAAAAGCTTGGAATTGGAAATTGAATTGCAAAAGGAAAAGGATTCTAATCCTTAGAAGATTTGGAGAATATTGAAGCTTATAAATAGAGAAGTTTTCTACAACTTCTACACACCTCTCTACACACACAACACTTGTGTTTTTGCTTGCTTTTCTAAGATTTTTCTTTTTAATTACTTGTGTGAACTTGAAAATTCTTCTTTTAATTATTATTATTTGTGTGAATTTCAAAAACATGAGTAGCTAAATTTCTTATTGATTGAGGATGAATTCCTAGTTCTTAACATGATTTGAGTTTTTGTTTTCAATTCTATCTTGAGATTTTTCACATGATTATCGATTGTTTTTACTAATAGGAGTGATCTTAAAGACATTCATGATTGATTGATAGATTGTTTGGAGTGCACGCTAAATTGATTTGTTAATTGATCTATATCTAGTATAAGTTAGGGAATACGTAATCGTTCTCGACACTTTACACAAGTGTAGAAAACACGAGACCTTGCGGAGGGATTCCGTGGAGCAATTGTGTGTAGAAACAACGCTAGAAAGTGAACCAAGCGAACCGAGTTTAACTACTAGTACTAAACCTAAATTCATAAATCTTAATGCATTCTGGGAATTACATCTTGTAAGCGGACCTCAAGGTGGTTCTTTTGAATAGAATCGATAACTAAGCGGACTCATTACTCGGTGAAATTAGGGATTTTGGGGCTAGCTAAGCGGACCTCGCTATCCTACGGTTGGTGATAATCTGTGACTAATAACAAGTAGAAAAGAACATAACTTTAATCATTGTTTCGTAACGAAGAAGGATTCCTTGATCTTCTCTCTCTTATTGCTTTCATCTTTCAACTTTCGATTTTAATTGCTTTGTTTATTTTCTTTTGCTTTTTACACCCCCTTTCGTGACAACTTTTACAACTAAGATCTCTTGCTCCTCGTGGGAACGAACTTGACTTCCATTATATTATTTTTAATTGAGTGGAAATATTGAATTAATTTGATTGCACCTACGACACGCATCAAATTTTGGCGCCGTTGTCGGAGCAACGGCGATTTTTTAGTTGTTTTTTTATTCTTGCTTTGTTAGATTCTTTACCGTATCTAACTTAGTTTGTGAGAATCTTGTTTCGTGTGTTATACCTTTGGTGAATGCTAAAAGGGGGTAGACCGAGTCCAATACGTCTTCGATCCCAAGACTCAACTAAAGGATTTCATTCGTGCGATTAACACTCCACTTTCTCCTTCTTCATCAAGTGATTCGGACAAAGAGGAAGAAACGAATGGCCGATCGTACACTAAAGGACCTAGCTTCTCACAAGCTTGACACACAACAATGGTGTATCCAAACTAACTCAACCTTCGAAATCAAGCCGGGGTTGATTAGAGAGTTACCAAAGTTCCATGGCATGGTGAATGAGGACCCAAACAAACATCTTATGGACTTCTATGCCATAGTTATGGCTATGCTTCCACCGGAGACTAATGCGGATGGAGCATTGTTGAAAGCTTTCCCGTTTTCTTTGGCGGGTAATGCTAAGGAATGGTTATATTATTTGCCTTCCTAAGTATCACAACATGGAATGGGATGAAGAAACTTTTCCTCGAGAGATATTTTCCCGCATCCAAAGCTACTCAAATTCGCAAGGAGATTTGTGGATTGAAACAACAAGTGGGAGAATCATTGTATGAATGTTGGGAGCGATACAAGAGGTTGGTGGCAAGCTGTCCACACCATCAATTTAGTGACGTTATGATACTCCAATACTTCTATGAAGCTCTCCACTCAAGTGATAGGTCTCTTCTTGACGCCGGGTGGTGGTGCACTAATGAACAAGACTTTGACCGAAGCTAGAGAGTTGATTGAAAGTATGGCGGCAAACTCGCAACAATTCTACACAAGGGATGAACCAATGGTTAGGCGAGTGCATGAAGTTAGTGATTCTTCATCACATCTTGATCAAAGGATGAGTAACATGGAGACAATGATTCAAAGGATGGCCAGTAATTATTCCGGATAATGAGACCGAACAAGTGAATGCTTTATATCCAAATCAAAGGCCAAGGTACGATCCATACTCCAATACCTACAATCCCGGTGGAAGGATCATCCTAACTTTAGCTATGCAAACAAGCAAGCGGAGGTTGCCAATCCGTATGAGCAACAAGGTGGTTTTCAACAATCACTCTTTCAACCTCAACAACATGGTGGTTCTCAACAATTTCAACCACAACAAGTCAAGGAGCGTGATTCTTTGAATGATGACAAGCTCAATGTGTTAATGCAAGGTATGCAAGGTCTTACTTCTATGTTGCAACAAAGCCAACAACACCAACAAAAGACCGATTTGGCAATCAAGGAGTTACAAATTCAAGTGGGGCAATTAGCGACCGATGTGAACTTATTGAAAGCGCAAGCGTCCACAAAACTTCCTTCACAACCAATTATTAATCCAAGAGAGAGCGTTAATGCGATTACCTTGAGGAGTGGGAAACAAGTGAGCAACCAAATCAACAAGATAAGGTGTATGATGAGAAAGAGGAAATTGAAACCACACCAAAGGAGAAAACATCTCCAACCAACCAACCCGAGGAGACGGTTCCTACTTTCACAACTCCACCCCTGTTCCCTAGCCGATTTGCTAAATCAAAGAAAGACTTGGAATACATGGATATTTGGGAGATCTTTAAGAAAGTACAAGTCAATATTCCACTCATAGAAGCTCTTCGTCAAATTCCTCGTTGTGCAAAGTTCTTAAAGGAGTTGTGCATGAAGAAGAAAAAGGTTGAAAGGGAATGAAGTCATGAGTGTGGGGGAGAATGCTTCTGCCGTTTATTCTCAAGAAACTCCCACCAAAATTAAAGGACCCCGGTAGTTTCAATATACCTTGCACAATCGGTAAAACAAGGTTTACTCGAGCTTTGCTAGATTTGGGAGCATCGGTTAATGTTATGCCTTCCTCGATTTATGATTCTTTGAATCTCGGTCCTCTTAAAGAGACCGGGGTAGTTCTTGAACTTGCTAACCGATCTAATGTTTACCCGAAAGGGATTGTTGAGAATGTTTTGGTGCAGGTTGATAAGCTTGTATTTCCGGCCGATTTCTATGTCTTAGACATGAATGATGAGAATTCTTCCAAGTCTACACCTTTGCTTTTGGGTAGACCATTCTTAAGCACCGCCGGAACAAAGATTGATATCCAAAATGGCACCTTGACTATGGAGTTTGATGGTACACTCATCCATTTCAATATCTTTGAGACAAAGCGATACCCTAGTGATGTGACATCATGTTTTCCCGTGAAAGAGATTGATCCTGGCTAATGAATCTTGCAAGAGCTAAGTCGGGCCGTCGACTTTAAAACAAGCGCTTAATGGGAGGCAACCCATCGGTTTTGTATTTCTTATCTTTTTGCTTTTTGTTATTTCTTTTTCTTGTTTCTTATCATGTTAAAATTTCCCACCTTGACTTTACTAGGAGGATTCAATTACATTGAGGACAATGTAAGGTTTAAGTGTGGGGGAGTGGTTAAGCATGTTTTTAAAACAAAAATTACAAAAAAATGAAAAAATTTAAAAAAAAAAAAAAAAAAAAGTTTTTACATAAAAATTCCAACTTTTAAAGATTTTAGAGTCACTAGCATACTTCTAGGTATGTTTACATAGAGATTTTGACCGACATAATTGAACTTGGAAATGTTAGAGAACTACATTCGGATTTCTTGTTTGTTTGAGTGTTAAATAATGGATTTAATCATGCCGGTGATGCGAATTTGGTGCAGGGAGAAGTGCGTTATTAGAGTTGCTGATCAATCATTAGTGGAGACTACCCGTATTCATATCATGAGAGGCACCGACCAGAATTCTTCCATTTACTAAAGAGCTTCTTTTGAGTGTGTGTCACCATACGTCAATTAGGGTAGAATGGTGAGCTACCCAACCTCCCACCAATAGAAGCACTACTCTTTGATCTCTTGAGTGCTAATTTTGTCAATCATGAGGGTGACGTCTATAGATGAAAGCTTCCTTCTTGTAGTTCGATTTGCAGTTAGCACCATTCTCTCTCTCGACAACAACGGATCCATAGAAACACTCTCATCATCAACAAGGAGCGACATCAAAATCTACAAGGAAAGTTGGAAAAGTTTAAGGTTTACAAGCAACGGAACGAGAAAAAAGAGCAAATTTCAAATTCAAGTAAAGCAACATACAAATGAGCGGATTTTACATATATGTTGAAGACTTACACTACAATGAGGTAATTTTATATTCAAGTATGAAGACTTATTCATGAAAGCGAAGAAAATTAAAAGGTGAAAATTTTTGAAGTTTATGATTTCAAGACGATACAAGTTGTGAAGAATCAAGCGGTAAAATACTTCTCCCACGTCCATGGTTTATTTTTGTATTTAATTTCTCTTGTGTCAAAAAAAAAAAAAAAAAAGAAAAGAAGATGAAAAAAAAAAAAAGAAGATGAAAAAAAAAAAAAAAAAGAAAAAAAGAGAGAAAAACAAGAGAAATATTTGTTTTGTTAATAAGCCGTGGGAAAGGAAAATTTATAAGGTAGTTTCAAGCGACAAGGATTTTTAAGGTAAAAGAGTACAAATTGTTAAGGATTTATGAAATTCAAGGGTTTATCATTAATAGTTGAAACCGAAGACGAAGATCAAGACGAGGAGCGGAAGATGTTTCTATTGGATTCCGTGAGAGTGGTGTTATCATAATTGGCGATCGGATGTGAAGGTAAGTAAGTAATCTCATCCTCGATAATAGTGGTTGATTTCCTTTCTTAGAGATCGTCAGAAAAATGGTTTTTCAAAATATTAAAAGATGTGGGTTTTACAAAATATTTCGGAAGTTGTCCTTCCCACCATTCAACGTGTTGCAGGAATTCTATCTTCATTCCTACCTGCACACATGTGAGAACCATAAAAAAGCCGTCTTTTTGAGTGCAATTATCATAAAATCTTTTTGGTGAGGAAGAAGTCGAGGCGAAATGCTTATTGATCGTTTCTCAAACACGCATTCTCTCATTATGGTGTGGTTATTTCTCACTCAACATTTAAGAATGAGAATATGTTCTTTGGTATTTCTAACTTCTTATTACTAGCATGCAGAAATTCTATGTCCTCATAACTCTTTGGATGCTTGTGACGCTTGAACGCTTTGAAGTTGTGAGTTTTTAGTTTGATTTGCTCGAGGACTAGCAAAGTCTAAGTGTGGGGAATTTGATAGGTGTAGAATACACCTAATTTACTATCTAGTAGTTTATGCTTTCTTTGCTATTTTTCTTGTAAATTATGTATTTTACGCTTGTTTTGAGTTTTGTAGCTACTTTGAGTCGCACGGAGGAAAAGAAGAAGAAAGCACCCAATTTGAGCCAAAAGGGCAAAAAGGTCATTTTACCGGCAATTGATATATGGAGCCTAACCACGGTTAAGGGCAACTCTTCTTGGAGGCATACTAAACACAAAACCGATTCTGATAAGGGGTTGTCATACAGAGGTGCCCTTATCATTATTAGAGGTTGTAATTATCAATGGGTGGTCTTTATCTTGGGCGCAAATAGCATCCCAATCATTCCCAACCCTAAAACCAAAGTGATTTTCATCCCATTCTATTCTTTCATTTCGCCTGAAGTTGAGAAACAAACAAGAATGGTTCAGAATCGAAAATTGAGAGCCGAGAAAATTAAAGGTTTGTGTAAGAAATTCGGGGACTCGGGAGAAGATTTAATGGCGGGAATGAAGAAGAACGAGTTGCTGCTTCCATGACAGAGATCGAGAGACGAGAGAACAGAGATGAAGATGAATTAGATGAATTAATGGATATGTGTTGGTGGTGGAGATTGAACTGAAAATCGATGATTCCAGGAAAGAAGACGGGGAAAATGGATTCGGTTCGATCTGTGAGATGGGTATGAACTAGATTTGGATTTGGGGTTGATATTCGATGTTGATTTGAAGATTGTTTTTGAGTTAGAGTAGATCGAGCAGAGTAGATGGATCTGTGGTCAAGCTGATTCGAATCTGAGAAGAGAAGATGGTCGATGCTGAATTGTTATATCGTATGAAGACTTTCTCTGCTGTCGGGGGGTTGTGGAGTCTGAGTTGCTATTCACAAGTCACGGGGAATGAAGATGGTTCTTGAGTCGCTATGATGAGTGCAATACAGAAGTATGATATGCAAACATTAGAAAAACGAGAATGGATGGGACCGTAATGAAGTGCTTATTTTGCGAGATGGTTTAGCTGGTCTTTGTTGGTACATAAGCACCGAGTTGGGAGGATGGTGCTCAATTTAGACAGAGTTGAGATTGCGAGTCACATGAAAAATGGAACCGAAATTGGCGAGTTGGAGGAGATGAAGGTGCGGAAATTGGTTGTGCAGAGATAATTATCAAGGGAAAGAATGGGTTTGGATGATCCTGTTAATGGGTTTCTATAGGTGATGTTTCTTTTGTTACGGGAATGATGGAATTGTGCAAATAGATGTATGCTAGGATTTGAACAGGAGGAGCCGGCAACGGCTTGGTAAACTAGCAAGAGATGGCAATGATGCGGGATCGGAAGGTTATGCAGCAAGGAAAGGCCCGATCTTTGATGCAATGGAGTTGTTGCGGGGCAATGGGATGATGGAGCTGCTGTGGCTCAGTGAATGGTGAAGACCTAGGTTTAGGTTCGAGCAGGAGATGGAGCTAACTTTGAGTTGGTGGAATAGCCTTCATGGCTGTGAAGAGGAGTTACGGGGAGAGTTGTTATATATTGATGCAAAGATTATTGTAGCACTTTGAAATGACGGAGCTCGTGTATTGAGGTGTTGGCTAATCATCAAATGCATAGGCCCCAGCATGGTGATGTGTATTGAGGTGTTGGCCGTGCAGGACCGAGTGGGTTGATAACTCGGTGCAGGCCAACGAGTCGGTAAGCGAGATGGAGATGTTGCAGGATTGGTTCTCGAGATGTCACACAGGCCCGAGGTAACATGGCGAGAGATGGGAACTGCAGTGGTTATGATTTTAGCGAGGTGATGTGTAGAGTTGGCATTTGTTCATGGGTTGGGAATGAAATGCGAAGGTGCAAATGTGACGAGCCATCTTGGCCGTGGAACCGCAAGGCAAGTGCAAAATTGCAAAGTGGCACAGCTGGGACCGATCACCCGAGTTAGCTAGTCGACTGGTTCCGACTCGATGATTCCCCTTGACCGCCGATAACAGTTGACTGACGGTTGACCCATTTGACCGTTAGTCCTAACGATTGGACCGACGGAATATTCCGTCGAATATTCTCCCGACGACGCAAATTTCTCGAGTGACCGGCACGACCTATTCCGCCAAATTCCACAATCCCGATTTTCCGGCAGCCAAAAATTCCAATTTTCTATGGACTTCTCTCATGGGTGTGAAGACTTGGGCTAGGAATTGGATGGAGAATTGGACTCAAATTTGGAAAGAGAAGGTGAAGAGTTGAGAAAAGCTTGGAATTGGAAATTGAATTGCAAAAGGAAAAGGATTCTAATCCTTAGAAGATTTGGAGAATATTGAAGCTTATAAATAGAGAAGTTTTCTACAACTTCTACACACACAACACTTGTGTTTTTGCTTGCTTTTCTAAGATTTTTCTTTTTAATTACTTGTGTGAACTTGAAAATTCTTCTTTTAATTATTATTATTTGTGTGAATTTCAAAAACATGAGTAGCTAAATTTCTTATTGATTGAGGATGAATTCCTAGTTCTTAACATGATTTGAGTTTTTGTTTTCAATTCTATCTTGAGATTTTTCACATGATTATCGATTGTTTTTACTAATAGGAGTGATCTTAAAGACATTCATGATTGATTGATAGATTGTTTGGAGTGCACGCTAAATTGATTTGTTAATTGATCTATATCTAGTATAAGTTAGGGAATACGTAATCGTTCTCGACACTTTACACAAGTAGAAAACACGAGACCTTGCGGAGGGATTCCGTGGAGCAATTGTGTGTAGAAACAACGCTAGAAAGTGAACCAAGCGAACCGAGTTTAACTACTAGTACTAAACCTAAATTCATAAATCTTAATGCATTCTGGGAATTACATCTTGTGTTTTAACCTCAAGGTGGTTCTTTTGAATAGAATCGATAACTAAGCGGACTGTTACTCGGTGAAATTAGGGATTTTGGGGCTAGCTAAAGCGGACTGCTATCCTACGGTTGGTGATAATCATGACTAATAACAAGTAGAAAAAGAACATAACTTTAATCATTGTTTCAGAACGAAGAAGGATTCCTTGATCTTCTCTCTCTTATTGCTTTCATCTTTCAACTTTCGATTTTAATTGCTTTGTTTATTTTCTTTTGCTTTTACACCCCCTTTCGTGACAACTTTTACAACTAAGATCTCTTGCTCCTCGTGGAACGAACTTGACTTCCATTATATTATTTTTAATTGAGTGGAAATATTGAATTAATTTGATTGCACCTACGACACGCATCAAACGGCCTAATACGGACTAGGCAATTACCATTATTGCTTGGCCACGGCCCTGCAAACGAGTTGGTTTAAGTTTTATGTCCCTTCGTGGATGAACTACGGTCTATGCTTGATCCCTTTAGAGTAGGGAAGGGTACGTAGGCAGCCGCAATGAGTTGCAGCATTGCCGGTCCAGCACTTTGTCGCTCATATCATATAATTGTGAGATGATTGTGACATTCTGGCCTCTCATATCATCTGGCTCGGTAGCTCGACGCATGTAGTTGCAGGAAATCCCACACTACACCCCTCACTATATTTTGTAGATCTAAATCTTATTAATTATCTAAATTTCAAATATAAGTGCTAGAAATTTAAATAGACACATAAGATTTTTTACGTGGTTCGATCAATGTGATCTACATCCACGATTCTTCACTATGATTGTTGAGGTTACATAAGAATTACATTTACAATCTCCATTAATGGATAATTTGTAGAGCTCTAGATCTATTATTTGGGGAAGAAGATGATAAAGAAAATAAATCTCTCTCCAGAAATATCTCTCTCCAAAATATTTCTCTCTCTAAAGATGTCCTCCCCTTTCTCTCTCCTGCTCTCCTCTTTATATAGGTGTTTACATAGTGGATGACAGCTCACATATAGCTCATATTCTCTCGAGCTCTTTGATAATTTTGCAGGCTCTCGCTACCTTCTCGCGAGACATTCTCGCGACCCCTTTAATAATTTCGCAGGCTCTCGCTACCTTCTCGCGAGACATTCTCGCGAGCCCTTGCTACATTCTCGCGAGTTATGGAAAATAATGAATCTCGCAAGCTAAGAAAATATGTTGTGCGATATTTGAATCTTACATCTTGCCTCTTTTTCCTTGAATATTGCTTGAAGAGCGATCTTTAAGGAAAAATCGTTGTTGTTGTAATCCTTGATCTTTGTTGATGAAGGAACGAGCGAAAGAATATTGGACTTGAAAAGTACGTACTTGACTCTATTCTTTTGCGAAGTTAGAAAGCTTTGCGAAATAAATAAGAAGTATCATCTCTTGAAGTATGCGAAGTATGAAGTATCTTTGAAGAAGTATAAGAAATATCCGTCCTTGATTGCGAATAAGAAGTATTGCTTAACTAATCATGCGAAATTAGAAGTATGAAGTATAAGAAGTATTAATCCTCGAAATATAAGAAGTATTTATCCTTGAATAAGAGTAGTAAGTATTGCCTATATTCATGCGAAATTATTATTCCATTTTTGGTGAAGATTCTTGCTACTCACTAGTGAACATCCACTTTGGAAATGATTCTTGCTGAGAAGATGAAAAACATAAAATGTTTTCTTGGTTCTCCATAGTTGCCTCTGTTCTTCATCTTCGAAGGTAGAATTGTTGAAAAAGTGTTGAATGAGTGAGTTATTCCTTCATTCTTATCTTGCCTCTATCTCATGTGTTGTGCAAATGCGATAGTATAATCTCTTCATTGCTTTACGTTGAATTTTATCCTTGCGACAAGATCGCAGGACGTCTTTACATTTTCACGTAATGACCCATTGATCATGCCTTATCATCTTTGGTGGTCTTCTAAGTTTGACCTTCCTAATTAAAGGCCTTACTCTGCCACCCGTTATTGCGACAAGATCGCAGGACGTCTTTACACTTGCATGTAAAAACCCATTGATCTTGTCTTATCATTTCTTTAGTATTATTGCCTCTGCGGATATTTTTATTTGCGACAATATGACAGGCCTAAATATCCTTGCGAACATAAAGCCCCATGACATTGCCGTCTTGCGACGAAATCGCAGACGTCCGTACACCGTGTAAAGACCCATTGATCTCGTCTTACCCTCGCGTTAGTATTATTGCCTCTTGAGGATCATTGCACAAATATGACAAGCCTAAGTTTCCTTGCGAAAATAGAGCCTCATGACATTTATGTCTGTTTTGACACTCTCCCTAATGGAGGGTGTCGCCCTTATCACCTTCCCGGTTGCCCCTTCAAGGAGGCGTACATCGGCCATACAAGGCTAGCTCCTCCCATCCTGGTCTTAACAACAACCGCCTGTTTTCGCACCTCTTATCCCTTATACCTATAGGGTTTATGGTTACAAGGCTGCACCCTAAGTGGAGTTTTCTTCGGGCGAGTGCAAGATGCGCCAAGACTTGTCAAGAGTGGTAAGGAAGTTCCATGCTCCCCGCACTCTTGACTCAACCGTGTACCTCGCGCCTTGCTCATACGCGACTCCTTGGAAGAGACCCTCGGCCGCCCAAACTGTGGTATAACCTACATATATAGTTGGGAATCCAAGGTACCTCTTAGGATAGGCTTTCATGGGCCCCAAATCTACATGACCCAGGTTCCGGAGCGGTGTAACCTTTTCCCCCGGGCCATGTCAAGAGATACCCCTTATATGACGCACTTTAGGTCTTACATTTGCCTCTTACGAAATATCATTCGCGAACTAGGGTGTACGCCATAAAGGTTCGTCCCATTCACTCAATCATTTTTGTCAATTCATTCAATCATTCATTTTTGATTTTCTCTTCTCATTATCTTTGCGAAATTATCGCATGTCTTCATTCTTTCATTCATCCTTTCATTCATTTCTTCATTTCTGTCACTTCCTTCACTCATTCTTTCATTCCTGTCATTTCTTTCAATCATTCTTAACGAAATAATCATTCTTTTCTTCATTCTTTGCGAAATAATCAAAGATCTTGCGAAGTAATGAAATACCAAATTCATGCCTCTGACCGATTAATTGCACTAGTAATTCACAACTGCATAGCTACTGTGCGAACTTAAACATTGATTGCCCGTTTACTATTGGGTGAGCTTTAGTGGGTTTGGGCAAACTGGGCTTGGACGAAATTCTTGCGCGAAAATATCTCTTGAAGTGTATAGACGCGCCCAACACTCTTTAATGATCCCTCTTGAATGAATAGATGCCGCAGTAAAAATAAATAGGCTAATGGCGAGACTTGAACCCGTGTCCTCATGTTTGTATTCTACCGCCTGCACCAATCTGTATTGTTGTTTGCGAAATGAAATGTCTATGGTCTATATAAGTTCAAAATATCTCTGCGAAGAATACTTTCTTTTTATCACAAAGTTAACTTTCGCTGGAACCTTTAATGAAGTAACCCCCTGCATCACATTTTTGCTTGCTCCGCATAGTGGTTAGATGTGTTCTCTTTGCAACATCATTGTTCTCTTCGCAACGTTAATGAACCTAATTCTTCTTCACATATTCTGCTAACTTCTCTTTAGCTTTTCCCTTCGTCATTAAGTAATTGCAATCATTAAGTAATTGCTCCCTGAAGTTTTCTTCACGTAAAATTTCGCATTGCTTTTTTCTTTTCCCGATTGCTTCTCTCGCCTTAATCTGGTTTCGAGTTATGTTATCGTCCACGGAATTGATGATGATGTGAGCTTGGCATGTGTAACCTTTTGAATGTTGTTGACGGTAAATTTGTGCATTGTATCTTGTTTTTCACTTTCTTGCTTGAGAACAATAGCTGAGCTTGATATTAGTTGATAAACGTGCAAGTAATCACATGTGCTTGAAGTTGTTGTTGAAGAATTATCATAAGAATTGGCTTTAGCTGTAATTATGAGATCCTGGCGAAGTGACTTATTGCTTTGTTATACTACGCAAGCCGATTGTGTTGGCGAAGTGATCTATTATTTATTTCATTATGTGGGCTTTATTGGTTGATTTTGTTGCTATTGTCATTCCTCGGCTCTTTCTCTGGGCAGTTTTTGAACTCTTCCTTGTACCGATAGCTCTTGAACTGATCCCTCTCGTTAATTGTCTGGGTTAACTTTGCTTAGTCAAGGTAGTGACAAAGGTAATTGTTCGTCGTTTCTTTCTGCTATGCCTCTTTCTTCCTTTCTTTCACCCATCTGTCTTTGTTTATTTCTCTCATCTGTGCCACTTTCTCCTCATATCTCTTACACATTCACTTTTCTGATCTCTCCTCCTGGGCGAAGCCGTCGCAAGATCATTGTATTTCCATTATTGCTTTGCTGGTGATGCCGTTGTGTAGATACCAAGTTGTCTAGGTTTTGCTAAATTACTTTGCTGCTTTATGTCTTTGCGGCAACCTCGCTGGAACTTTGTTGATAAAGTGAATTTCTTCTATATCTTTTGCTTTGGCAAGTTTGCATTTCTCATAGTTGAATTTTCCCAGCTAAAGTCTTCGTGTTCCTCTTCTCGCTGGTGATCGACAGTGTTCTCTCTGGCTGTCGAATTCTCTTGGTGTTGTTAATTGATGATTGTAATGGTCTCATGATAAACTCATCAGATTGCTATATCAACCTAGCTTGACGTCAACACAACTGATAATTTTCATCATTCGTCATCGGTTCAGTCTTGGCAAAGTTTGCTTCCTCCTTTCATCATCTCTCGCTTGTTGAATATGATCGTTTGAACTGTTCTCTTCTTTACCATGTTCTCATCATTTTGCAAAAATTAGCTTTGGTTGTTTTGCCATAAATTTGATTGTTATCGTTGTTGGTTGATATTGGTTCTTTCTCGCTGAACGATGCTTTTCCTTCGCCTGCACCTTGTCTCAAAGGGGCATAAATTCTGTGATGTTGCTAACCTCCAGCTCATATCCTGTAACCATATGTTCGAGCTGCTACCCGCGAGGGATGTTAATTTCCTGGATTGATTGCCCAGACTTCTTCTTTCACTATCTGTCCAGGCTTAGCAAAGTTTTTATTGTTGTTCGCCCAGTATCCTTGTAGGAATCGCTCCTCCTTTCTTTTTATTTTCTATATGTTCGCTACAGCTTCTTGTTGCTATTTTCGCTGGAGCTGTATACGTTCATTTAATGCTCCTATATGGTTTGATGATTGGTTGTTATTTTCTTTGCTGGTAGCTTGGCTTCGTTTTGCGAGATCCTTCAGTTAATGCTCCTATATGGTTTGATGCTTTCTCCTTTGTAGTTTATTTCTTATGCGGGTTGAATTGTTGGGTTGCTTTGTTTTCGTTCTTCAAACTTTAACTTTCTTCTTGGTCATGATGAAAATATGCCACTTAATCTGTCTTGGCTTCGCTCTTTTGCTACTCTTTTTGAGCTAATTGTTCTGTTTTGACAACGAATGCCTCGCTTTGTACCGTACTGGGTGTCTTTCTTCTCCTGGTTCTTATACCTCCGCGACGTTATAGCTCTAAATTCGTATGGTTTCTCCTCAGCCTTTTCGTCTTGTTTCCACTACACCAAATTCTGGGATTAGAAACAGAACCTGGCCGTTACTAAAACGGGTTGTAACGGCCCTCTTTGTTGCAAAAGTGGGTGTTACATTTTTTGTAACGGCTTTGTGGTCGTTATGCAATTTTTTTAGATCGGCCCTCGTGAATGCTTGAGCCGTTACGAATTTGACACGTGGTAACGGCTCGGGCCGTTCTGATTTTTTTTGCAATGTGAGCTGTTGTAACACTTAGAGCAGATTTAACTTTTTTGTAACAGAAAAATATTACTATTTGGTCAACCTTGACCCGATCAAAATTGGTCAATTCAAGGGACGTGGCAGTAATTTTTCTCACGAAATATACCGAATTCAATTTTTTTAACTGCATGAACCTTTCATTCAGTTTAATCATACAATATCACCCATTCAATAACAATAATTTCTTTTATTCTTTCTACATTCATTCAAGCAAATTTGGAACTTGAGAGTACCAAAATTCTTAAGTATCAAATTCTAAGTTACAAATTTTACTAAGTTCATTGAAACTTCCTACATAGAAACTTACAAATTTCATAGAAACTATCTACATAGAACTTGGGAGAGTACCACTAATGACTTCTTTATTCTCCAACCTTTCTGATCTCATAATAGAGCATCATTAAATTAACCTGCAAACCAAAAAAATGACAAACAATGGTTATATACTATAAGGGAATGCACTCAAACATCATTCAGCTAGCTAGTTATAGTACCAATTATCCATGTTTAGACACTTCATCCAATAATAGTAAAATTTGCGTAAAAATAGAAGTAGATTCACCTGACTAGTTAAAGAATTAGAAGTAGTCCCACCAAAGCCTTCCAAATGGCCTGAAACAAGCAGCCATGTAAAATTAGGTATCACATTAGTATCCTGTTATAAACATATCGAGATGTCCCCATCAGTTTCAAAACCAACAATATGGAAGCACAAGCATGTGCGAGCAGAAAGTGACCAGTTAGCTGCTTAATTTAAACAGGCTCTGGCAGCTGCCATGTCTGTTTCTGACTTTATGGTCGTAGCTCGGTTGCTTACTTGTAATGTTTTCTTCAGCACCTCCGCATCCCTCCACGATCAACCTTTATAAACTAGTATGACGTTAGAAGTAAGCCACTGAACTACTTAGGAAGCACATGTGAAATAAATGCTTACCGCTCTCGTGCAGAGGAATATTGTTAGTATCCTTACATTTTTCAGAGGTTCTGGAGGTCCAATGTTCAAGGGGACGTATAACAAGAGCTCTTGGATTCTCCCTTGGAATAAAAATGGCATCTTCTTTTAGTGTGCTAGGAGCTTCGTTATCATCACTGAAAAATGGTACATATAAAAACAAAACAAAAAAAAAAAAAACTAATTGTTCGTAAGAAAATACAAGATTGGGTGCTCAAAATAAAACAAATGTTACAACTGATAGGAACCAAATCCAATCTTACCCTTGCGCCGTCGTTCTTAGGATTGGATCTCATAGCCCTAATCCCTTCTCTGAGGGTTGTGTAGGTTAAAAACAATCAGATTTCTTCTATCTTATGTTCCAACAACCATCAGAGGATAATTGACAAAAAGTGAGTAACATAGTAATCCTTACAAGAAAAGGAATGCTATTAGAGAGCCATAGAAAGAAACCAAAACATAATGAAAAGAAAAGATAAAGAACCTTGTCCAAGGAGCAGGTTCATTGTCACATCGAACACAAAGATACCTGCAGACTTTTTTGCCCTGTAAATAACACTTTCTTGTTATAACCAACTTAAGAAAGTACTAAAAGAGCAGAAATGATCAATTTGAGCAGATCTACTTGAAAACACCATGATAATCCGGTGGAAAAGTGAGCAAATCACATCAGAGACAGACAACGAGGTCTCTCTCTCCCAGGGTCAGCAGGTGCTCTGTTTTTCATCCCATAACACGAACAACCGAGCTACATATCCCCACTATTTTCCACCCAGGATGTGGCACCACCTAAACTGTAAATCCAGGATTAATGGTGAAGGCATTTGGGACTTTTGCAACATATAGGTAGGGAAAAATAGTGGGGAAAAGAAGCATTTTCATAACACGACAATACTATACTGCAGTATGGGGAATAACATGTAACATAGACAATAGTACGGTTTCCATTTCTCCGGTGTTAAAATAAATTTTCTTAGACGACAGGGTTGGAATTTAGACTATGAAATTCACTATCCTATGACTTTATCACCCTGCTATTAGAGTTTGGCCAACTCTCTTTTGATCCGGAGGAGCTAAGTAAGGACAAGTGAAAGGTAATTGTTTTCTTCTCATGTAAAATTTGTTTTCTTCTCACCAAAATTCACCAAATTGATGGTCTGACCTGTAGCCATTTTGCTATGCTGGTCTAGGTCAGCATTAGATTCGCTGGTCTCTTTTTTTTAGAAAGGTGTGAATAATGCTAAAACGCTATTTAAAAATGCTCACCACCTTCACAGCAACAGTGAAATTGAGCTTCATTTCATCTGTAAGAAGAGGTTTACTACCACCTACAAGCTTGTAGCTAGACAAAGGCAGGAAAATTTACCCATCCCGTCCTGCTACCGGTGGGAAAAGAACCATTTTATTGCAATGGTTTTGCTGTGGGCTTTTTGGAGGTAGACTGCCAAATTAGATTAAGACTAATGTAATCCAAGTGTAAGATGATAGATGACTAGTTTCATGGTTTTACAACAACAAATGACGACCAGATGACTTACCAGAAGGCGGAATGCGATTGAGAACAAATTTTCAATAATGGATTCCTTGCAGATAACTTCTTAAAGCATCCACGAATTTGTAAGTATTGAATATCAGGATCCTCATCACTGAAACAAATTAGTGACAGTGAATAAAGTCAGTCATACTGATCCTAGGAGAACACTATGATAGAACATGCTTCTAAGTATATTGGTCCTGAAATGTGTGTAATTCAGAGAGAGACTTGATTCATAAATTATTCCATGCTAGCTAGAGCTTTCCCATGCTTTAAAATGAAGTCGATCTAAAGAATAGAATAAGCTCAAAAGAATGCGAGCTAAATTGCAGAACAGTATCGCCGTACTAATTTAACTTTTAACTAGATATACTTAAAACAACTAACCTGGTGCTTAATGCAAAAGAGAGCTGCTTTAATTTCCTCCAGATCCACAGTTCATTTTTACGAAACGGATGAACACTTCCTAGAAGACAAATGACAATATCCAACTGGAAATTCAAAGAAACAAATGTCAGAAGTTTTATTATTGGAGAAGGAAAATGAAAAGAAAAAGTACCATGAACAGGTACTCTCCCACTTCTTCTTCACATCTATAAAATCAAAACCAAAAAAATTAAATCATCAATCAATCCACGGTATAAAAAACACAAATAAATAAGTACTAGAATTGAATGGAAACAAAACTATCAATATACTTGCAGCTTCCATTCAGCTTCAACTGCAACTGCCATTTAGAGCACCATGCTTCATTGTTCATCTAGTTGCAACAACATCAGCACATCCATTCTGCAACTTCAATCACTTCCCTGCAATGTTCATCTAGTTGCAATCGCAGCTGCAACTCATTCTGCTATTCCCAGCAATTCACAGCCAAACAACCATCATAACTCAGCCATCACTCTTTAACATCTATATGAGCTCAAACTGCATCACCAGAACCAAGCACCCATTTCAGCTAAATTGGCACAATTATCGTTGAACCTTCCAATTCATGAGTTTCAGACATCAAAGTGTCCACATAATCTTCCAAATACAATAGCACATCTTCAATCATAAATCCAATATAACTAAATGCGTTGCAGTATCCTAAATTTTGAAAATGAGTATAATTATTTTTGTAGCATAACAACCTGCAGTTTCATAAGTAATGAACCCAATTCCACGATGAGCTTTTAAGCCTTGAACCTGCAAATCATGAGCTTAAAGAAATCCTTGAGGTATGCCCTGTAAAGAGTGTTCCCCATAATTTCAATGTTTTTGTTCTTCGCATCCTGTATGCAAACAATTCGAGAAAGCAAGCACTGTCTTAGCAATTAATAGCAATAGGCAAATGAATCTAAACTTACGATAACTGATAAGATAGGTATGCACAAAATTGAATTGAATCGAACCTCCACAAATCCGTCTCCAAAATTCACACCATTCTCTGTAAAGCCAACACCAAATTATCTCACAAGTTCACCTACAAATCAACTTAACACATGACTTCATTAGTCTTCTCCATCCTGATATGACAATGACCAAATTGCAAACCTAAAACTACCAATTCTTCTTCTCATAAGTCACCACAGATCCATCTTCTATAAACCTAAATCATCATCAATTGTTGAAATCAAATCAGTTGAAACCCCTAAAATCAATTGAACCCATCTTTGTAACTCAATCACCAACAAAATTCCTATTTAATCTTCAGTTCTTCATCTCTTTCTCACCATGAATCAACAACATAAATCTGAATTCTAACCCTATGTTCTTCAGAGCATCGGAATCTATCGATCACAACACTCCTCTCTTACATCTGATTCACCAATCATCAGAAAACAAAGAAGAAAAAGAAGATTAAGATTCAAAACAGGAAACAAAAACTTATAGATCGAATTTTTTAGCCTTGGAAGAAAGATAAAATCTATTTAGATTTATCAATACCTTGAAGTAATGAGGAACCAATACCATTTTCACCGAATCCATCTACCTACTGAAACCCTAATTTCGATCGCCGAAATCCATCAATCGCCATTGATTCAGATTTTTCATATAATAAAGATTGAAACCCTAATTTCTACTTTCTCTATCTCGCTTTACAAGACAAGCAGATGTTAATAAAATAAAAGGAGTAGATAAAACACAAAATATTGAAGAGAATAACGTTTGATCTAGAGATCGACGGAATAACCTGAGAAGGTTAGAGGTTCCTGTTTATCGCCTCTCTGGCTCGATATTTTCTAAGGAAGAAAAAATAAATGAAATTCATTCTCGAGAGAGGACTTAGGGTTAGATATAATTTTTATGATTAAGGCGCATCTCGAGAATAAAATGAAGGGTAGAGATATTAGATTAGGTATAAACGGTGTAGATGAAACACAATAGTAAGCATGTGAATGGCACGCGCACATACCCCAGGTGTTACAACCCAGGTGTGACCAAGCGTATGGCTGGCACGCCTGAAAAAAAAATTCGTAACGGCTGAGGATTGTTACAAATTTTTTAAAATTTCGTAACGGCTGCAGCCTGTTCTGAAATTTTAAATAACGACCATTTGTAACGGGATTTTTGTAACGGCCACAAAGCCGTTACGAATTGCTGTTACTAATCCAGGAATTTGGTGTAGTGTTCCTATGATGTTATGGTCCTTTTATCCTATTCACATGGTTTGCTAGGTTGTTATTTTGTGTTACTCTCTTCACGTGAAGTGGTCTCGTCCTATGCTTCTCCATTATTTCTGGTGTAGACTTGTTGTGTATTTCGTTAACCTTCAAGTTTGAAGGACCTGTGGTTTTCTTGTCTGTGCGATGAAAAAGAAAAAGATGAGTGTGTCTTTCTTCGCATGTTTTCATGTGTTGTATCCATCCTTTCCCAAAGATAAATTACGTTGATGAAAAAGACCATTTCTTCACGCTATGAGCTTGAATTGAGTTTTCGTCATCTTGTTATGGTATTCTTTCGTTTTTGAAGTTTGCATCTTCACTCTATTTCATTGCTCTATTTCTTCTTAGCTTATTTTTCCTTCGGAATTTGAAGCACTAAAAAGTTGACCGATGTTAATATCCGCCCTCGTAACATTCGTAGTGGTAATGGTGTTCTCATTCATTTAGCATCATATTTCCTTCTAATGATGAATTTCAGATTTTTAACACGAGCTACATCCTTCTATGTCTTCGTCATTTATTTCAAATTTTTTCCCTTGTATGTCATGGATCTCATCGAATTCATCACCGACAATTGGTCCTTTCTTTGAATCCGCCTCTAACAATAGTTTATTTCTTTGAATCTTCTTCAATCTAACCCAGTGTAGTGTAATGTTTCTAGCGCCAATATGTAGTTGCGGAAATCCCACACTACACCCCTCACTATATTTTGTAGATCTAAATCTTATTAATTATCTAAATTTCAAATATAAGTGCTAGAAATTTAAATAGACACATAAGATTTTTTTACGTGGTTCGATCAATGTGATCTACATCCACGATTCTTCACTATGATTGTTGAGGTTACATAAGAATTACATTTACAATCTCCATTAATGGATAATTTGTAGAGCTCTAGATCTAATTATTTGGGGAGAAGATGATAAAGAAAATAAATCTCTCTCCGAAATATCTCTCTCCAAAATATTTCTCTCTCTAAAGATGTCCTCCCCTTTCTCTCTCCCCGCTCTCCTCTTTATATAGGTGTTTACATAGTGGATGACGGCTCACATACATTTCATATTCTCTCGAGCTCTTTGATAATTTTCAGCTCTCGCTACCTTCTCGCGAGACATTCTCGCGACCCCTTAATAATTTTGCAGGCTCTCGCTACCTTCTCGCGAGCCCTTGCTACATTCTCGCGAGTTATGGAAAATAATGAATCTCGCAAGCTAAGAAAATATGTTGTGCGATATTTGAATCTTACAACGCAAGAGATGATTATGGCCAAACCTGATGAGGCAAGTTGCATTCCATTCACTGGATGCTCATACTTCCTATCAAGGCGTTCGACATAGGCTAAAAACCCGAGTGTCGTAATTTAGCTCAAGAGGAGTCTATTTTGATGGGAAACGACCCAAAGATCAAGACATGTAGATCCACATGGTCACCAGAATTTAGCCAATTTCCATCGTTTAGGACCTCAAAAGGCCGTTTTTGCCGTTTAAAGAAAGTTTTTGGTTTACTTAATAAACCTTTCGCAGAACAAGGGTAAGTTGGAATGGTGTGGAAGCTAATTTAGCCGCATCACGCTCCTCGAGCATGCTTGCGAGGACAAATGGACGTGCATTTCCCTAGCTTTAAGGCCCAGATCGTAGCTTCATCATGGCGCATCGGGTAAGTTACGGCCTGCGGGGCGACGCGCCAAAGGCGTAATTTTCCGGTCCGTCACATAAACTCTTTAGTATTATTCTTTGATTGAGTTTTTACTCTCGGAATATTTTTGGAGTAAGTCCTCTCAGATTGCCAAACGAAATTATTGGGTGTGGTTGTTAGACCCCCGCATTTTCATAAATAAATCTAAAAACATTGCAAGATGAAAATCGTTGGCAATAGCTATGTGTAGTCACAATAATTGCTATTCCAAACCCTAGTTATTCTTCTTAAAACACAAGAATAAATTCTCATAAGAAGTTTCCTAGAAAAAATAAAGATAACAAGCAAAAAATAAAAAGCTCCTAAACCAACAAAACCGATCATGAACGGAAATCAAAGGTCACTTCCGGAACCCCCATGAGTCTTGAGTCCCTTTGAGCTTGTGATTGACAACATCCACTGCTTCTTCTGAGAAGATATCCTCATTGAGAAGATCTTTAACATGTGTCTTCATGAGAACAAGGTCTGAATTAACCTTTTTCAACTCAGTTCTTAACACATCAAGACCCTTCATAGTATCAACGAGTTGCAGTTTTGCTTCCTCAAAGTATTTAAGAAAATCATGAACCACTTCAGCAGAAACCATATCCTCATTCGTAACATCATGATGTGTATAGGCATAGTAGCATGAGGCATCGGGATTTTGATCATCATCTTCTACTAGGGTTCTTTTCTTCCTCCGTGTAGACTCGAAACCAATACCTTTATCAAGAAAACCTCTTGCAAAACCACCAGTGCGAGAAGGTGGAGACATTCTTGACAAAAAAATAAAAAATAACCTAGAGTATGCGTACACGACTCAATAGGTTTGGTATTTAAATGGTTTCTTAGGGATGGTAACTTTTAGGGTTTTCAAAGGCAGTTCGTGACAAATAAGTCATGGGTACCCGTACGAACACAATCCGAACCCCCGAAAAAAAAAACGGAACGTACTTTAAGACTCAACAGTATAATTTTGCTACGTGAAGATTTTCTTTCACAAATTTTTAGCTCAATAAATTTTATATCTTTACAGAGAAACAATTTAGAGCACAAAAGTAGCAGGCAACTTAGTTGCAACGAAAACTTCTTCGAAACTAAAATAAAAAGAAAAACGAAGAAATTCTTGAAACACAAACAATACTTAGGCAGTGTTTTCTATAAACAATAGTTTAGCTATGGACGATAAGAAGATAGGTCGACTAATTAGAAAGAAGTTACCCATAAGTATGCCTAACCATATCTCACTCAACCAGGATTTTTTTTTGTGTAAGTGAGATTTCAACCTTGTGATTAATTAGCACAAGTATGATCCCTAGGCTCATTAAATGAATGGTGTTCGCGGTTGAGTCTCTTTTTTCTTCCAATTTTAGGAAAAAATCCTTTTTAATGTGAAAAGTTATCATAAAACTTGTTGTCATCAAAATATGAGACTAAGTTCGAGTCCTCACCAGAAGAAGTTTGTTTAGAGGATTTTGACAGCATGTTGATAAGATCCTTGTATCCCTCAATTATCAGATTAAGGTTATCCTTCATATCTCCATTGTTGCTTCCATATACAAGAACCTTTTTCACATCTTGAACATCATTCTTCACATTAGGTTCAGGGGAACCTTTCTGAAATCTCCTTGACCAAATTGTATTAAGGTTATAATTTGTCTGAACATTCGATGAGCAAATTGAACTGACTTTTCTGGAAGAATTCACAGGGTGAGTTCTAAAACCAATAGGTTTAGACATCTGAATGTCAGTTACACCTTTGAGTATTAAATCTAAGGTGTGTTGAAGTCGAATAATAGAATTTTTGAAAAGACGAGGGTACCCAAATATACCTCAATCTAAAACTTTTCCACCTATAAGTCCTTTCTTTGAAAGTGATTGTCTGTGGACTGAGTCAAGACAATGAAACTAATCGGTTCGCACTTCGTGTGATCGTCTATGGATACGAGATCGAGACAATACGGCAACAAGATAACTTGTGTGATTGACTATGGATACAAGATCGAGACAATACAACAACGAAGTATGTTTACTTGATAAAAGGTTCGGACTTAACCAAAAACAATAGGATTGCTATCAAGTAAATAGGAATTAACGTTTGTGTATTTTACTTCTAATTATATAAAATAATTATAATTGCGGAAATAGAAAAGTAAAAGACACAGCAAGATTTTGTTAACGAGGAAACCACAAATGCAGAAAAACCCCGGGACCTTGTCCAGAATTGAATACTCTCAGGATTAAGCCGCTATACAAAATATAAACTAACTTCGTATAGTTGAGACCAAGCAACTAAACCTATAGTTCACCTAGTTACGTTTGTATCCATGCGCCTCCAACTTGCAGTAAGTCACGCACTTGGAACAATTCCTTTGGTCCGTATTCCAAACAGTAAAGGAACAACAAATCTGTTCGGTTAACAACTCTTTTCAAACAAGTGATATGAGTTTGACAAAAGGCTCTTCCGTTTATCCCAATAAACTCCTTTGTCCGGTCCTTAGATCTATTTTTTCAACAACTACCAAAGTAATTGTTAAGACTATGCAATAAATACTTCTAATCACAAAGAATCGTATTAATGCCGATCTACTCAACTAATCAATCAAATCTATCACAAGGATAAACTGATTATAGTTGGATCCCCAGACGATCAAGTTTTATGCACACCAAAGATTATGAACCCAAATCAGAAATATTCTTCGTCTTCAAATCTTCTTAGATCTTCAATAAACACCTGCACACAATCAACTTGAATCTCTTGTGATCAATCACACACAAAACGGAGCCTGTTAAAAATGGATTATCACAAGACATCTTTAGATCTACAAATAGTATAAATATCCCCGTCGAAACTTCGATCTAGTTTGAGTGAATCTTATATCAGAAGAGAAGAATCTCAAGCATAAACAAACTAGGTGCAATCAAATTTCAACAACCGTTAGTCAATCAAATCAATCGAAAACTAATAATAAACTGCAATTATCTAGTTTCCCACCAAAGGTACTCGTAGAGCTTCCCAATCCCAAAGAAGTCTTTAAAAGGAGCGGTCGTAAGAGATTTCGACTAATTAGGGTACTTTCCTCTCCGAATAGACGGCTCCACCAGTAACAACACAACAAGGTAGTTTTGCTGGCTCTAAGGATTAGTTTGCTCGAAATGCAAACTTCAATATTTATAGACCAAGGAAGTTTGGACACCAAGGAATTTCCAAAACCGAAAATATTCTCAACATATGCAATATATTTCCAAATTCAGTTTCCATAATTCCTGGAAATGCTTTGTCCAAATATTGACCGAAATCTCAGTAGAAAATCTCCAATTAGTAAATGCACATTACCAATTTTTATTTTCTAAAGATATGCATTTTAATTGCTGGAAATTAAAAGCATATAAAACTAAAAACCTTAATTAAAAGATTCTCAATTTATTTCGATCCAGGATTCTCCTTTAGCTATTAAGGAATATCTTTGAACAATAAAAGATAAGCGTTACCGCACATGTTCAAAGTATGTCGACATCTTTACTTTGTAAATCCTTTTCATATTTACAATCTTGGAACCGATTTGCCACACTTCCAAACAAGTTTAGAATTGGTTCATCTGACTTCCAAGAACTATGTGATTGATTATCCTATCAAATCACCAATCATGGGTTTCACGGTTCTACCAAAACAAGTTTCGGTTCTATCTCCATGTGGGTACTAGGATCAGTCATGCTAGCTTTCCAAAATTTGGTTGACTAGGTACTAGGATCGATTACCACATATTTTTGGTATCTAACTTGTAATATGTTGCACAAGTCATAGGATCGGTTACGAATATCTAAGACTTGTTGCACCTCTTACAAGGATCGATTACCCTTTGCTTGTGATCGGTTTCACTTCTTACTAGGATCGATTCCCCAATGTCTAGAGTTGGTCATACCAATTACAACAAATGGATCATACCATCTCAGGTGATTACTTAAATCGGTTTCACTAATAAAAGTCTTACCAATACAAAAGTCAGGCCTTGTGAATAGTTTTACCAAGATACTTAAACAAGTTATGAGAGGTTATAATAAACACACACATTGGTAATCCAAAGATTTGCAATGAATAACAATACCAATAATCCTAGCGATTTCCCTTTCGATTTACAAAACAAGTTTATGAATTGTACTTCTTTTAAACGAATATAAAAACATTGTTGCCTAGGATGAAATCTTCAGCCATACCCATACATAATCTCAATAACATTCATACGATTATGTCGATGTCTTATATACGAAGCTCAAAAGATAGACGTTATACTTCTTATTGTAATTCCTTAATACTATGTCTAACTAGAGTATAATCATTCACAGCTCCGCAGTTATGTTTTCAATATACACGACTTGAAAGATACGTTAGGGAATGAAATAATTCAAGTCAAATATTACTAACCTCAAGTGGAAGGATGATGTCGTCGTTGTAGATCCTTACTTCTTCACATTCTTCAAGTCTTCACGTAATACTTGTAATGTCTCATATCCTAATACTTTCAAGATAACCTATACGAAGTTGACTCTAGTAAATAATCAAGCGACTATTTAAATGAGTTTTGGTTCACTAAAATATGACAACCAAACTTGACATACCAACGCTTGGTGGGTTCAAGCGAGATATGCTCTAACAATTGTCATTCAACCTAGATTTACTTTTCAGTTCAACATGTCCTTTTGAATCACAAAAGAGACATACTTTCTGATCACCTGAGTGATTAGAGTGAACAGACTTAACAACGTTGTTAGGAGATTTCTTCCTTCCGAGCGATGTGAAGTTTCTTTGATTAAAGGAAGATACAAGCACATCTTTTTTAACCGGAAGGGTTTGCGATATAGCTTCTGGAACTGAATTTACAGTTGGGTCAGAAGCGGTTGGTATAGTGGACTCTTTAGAACATCCTCGAATACAGAGTTTATTCAAAAGATGTTCAATTTTGAAGGCATCCTTTTTGAGTTTCACCTCGAGTAAGGTTCGTGAGGAGCAACCAACGACGTTTTCCTCGCTAACAGCCTTTAATTTAGAGTCACGATCTTTTACTATACCGATAAGAGCATTGACGTTGTGTTTCAACCAATTGATTCTATCAGCTTGTATTCTAACAAGATTTAAAATAAGTTCACTCTCTTTGGCTGCTTCCTTTTCTTCAACAGAGTCAGACTCGTTAAAAAGGTAATCGGGGTGACACTTATCAGTGCAATCATGTTTCGTTGGTACACAATGTTCATCAAAATTCGAGATAGACGAATCTTTATCTTTTATAGATTTCTTGGAAACGGAACTTTTATTTCTGCTGATGCGTTTATCCGAGATATCACTAACGTCCATAGAGTCAGATCGCTAAAAACACAGACTTATGATGTCTTAAACGCGTTTGCCTGCTCTGATACCAATTGAAAAAGCGTGGGTCTAACAACCACACCCAATATTTCGCTTAGCAATCAGTATGAACTAACTCCAATATACTTTCAAGAGAATCAACTAGACAATCAGACTCAATCTTAAGAAAAGTATATCTAAGAGTTATATCCCTGCTTCTTAATATAATTAGCAAATCAAACAGATAGAAAAACCATGAGCCTGATTATCATAAGAAACAACTTGGACGGTATCAAAAACCCGTAACACCTCGTGTTTTTAGCATGGCGCATGCTAAAAAATGCGTCATGGCCTGAGATTAAGCTTCATCCAAAGCTTCTGTTGATTGGCAAAAGATAGATTTGTTTAAGGCCAATATCGCGCCAAAATGGCGCATTATGTTTGGCATTTGGCTAAGGGCCAAATCTCGCATCAAATGATGCATTAGGCAAGTTGGGTAGGTGGCCTCAATATTGCAGCGTAATCATTGCACACTATGAAGGCTATTGGCCTAGAGCCAATATCGCACAATCAGTGTGCATCAGACCAGAGAAGGCTGGCCGAACGAGTGTTGCACAATCATTATGCAATATGCCAATGCGGGATGGATTAGCCTTTCCATACTTGTAGAAATTGCAAGTTAACATATATAGGGAGGGGTAGTGTGTTGAAGGTGCATATGCGGACCATGCACCAAGTAAGCTTCATAGCTTAGACGAAAGGGTATAAATGATGCGTAAGCCTCATTTATAGCTGCGTAGCCTTACGAAGAGAGTGTTTGATGCTTATGCATCACTATGCCATGCCGTAGACCCGATAATGCCAACCTTTGTGCATCTTGACAGAACGGCCTATACAGACTAGGCCATACCATTATTGCTAGGCCACAACCCTGCAAATGAGTTTGCTTAAGTTTCTGTACCTTCGTGATGAACTACGGTCTGTTCTTGATCCCTTTGGAGTAGGAAATGGTACGTAGGCAGCCGCAATGAGTTGCAGCATTACCGGTCCATCTAAGCTCGGTATCTCGATGCAATGGATGATTATGGCTAGACTTGATGAGGCTTGGTTGCATGCCAGCAAAGGGATGCTCATACTTCCTATCAAGTTATAAAGAGTTGGTAAGCGGGGTAATGTAGGGAAATGACAATAGGATTGGAGTGGCCTATGCCTAAGTCCAAGTCTTATGCGTGAACAAGACTCGCAATATGACGGTTGGTCAGCTAGATAATAAATTCAGTGATGAATTCCCTACGTTGAGGCAAAACCAGTGATGCATGCAATATGCATTAGCCTTGGCCTTATGGCCCTACACCCTTTAGAGGACAAGGATGAGTTTGGAACGTTGCGGAAGCCAAGTTAGTTGCATCATTCTCCATGAGCATGCTCTCAAGGGTAAATTGACGTGCATTTGCATAGCTTAAAGGCCCAGATCGTAGCATCATCATGGCGAATCAGGGAAGTTATAGGCGCACAGGCATAAATTTTCCGGTCCATCAAAGGTTGTATCAGAGAAAGTTCCGAGATAACTATACGGACTGTAAGTAATGGACTCGTCAAGCGAGTATTTTCCTTAATGGAAACTTAAAGTTGGAGAATAGGCCAACTTTTGCGCAGAAATGAGTTTGTAACTGTTATGCCAGTTACTATGCGAATCGAGTTGAGCTTGTTTGAGTGCTGTGAGTTTGCTTGGCCTAAGTGGCACCCCCCTTATGAGTGGATATCCGGAAGACCGTATGGGACGGTGGGTAGACATTGGGACTGATCATCCCCACACGTTGGAAACTGGCCAACGGTGTGCGTTGTCAGGCCTGGTTAGCATCCCACTTACGAGTGACAACCTGGATGACCGTCAGGGACGGTGGGCAACTAGATCCTGTTCCACACAGTACTACA
>JAJJWW010016901.1:0-121534 GCA_023531295.1 Papaver armeniacum | reverse complement strand
GGCCCTCGGAAGCCAGAGGTGCATGTAAGGTGCATTTGCCTAGCTTTAAGGCCCGGTAAGTAGCTTCATCATGGCGTATCGGGGGAGTTATGGCCTGCGCGCACTGGCATGCCAGGCGTAAATTTTCTGGCCCGTCACACCGAAGCTGCTGTTCGTGTACCCTATTTGCGAACGGCTAGACAAAGCCAAATTCTGAAACTGTTGTTCGCGTACTCAGTTTGCGAGCACAGTGATTAGGTTCCAAAATCGGTAAAGTGTGATTTTCATACTCATGAACTCATGTTCATTTGCGAACTAAATTCCCTGAAACTTTAATAAAATAAGGAATGTGAACTTGTTTTGCAAACCGTGGCATTATGTTCATGAATTGGTTCTTGTATAAATACTTTGTACAATTACAAACCAAACCGATTTTGTTTCAAATGGTTCATGTAAATTTCTATGAGATGATGAACATTTGAACAACTATCTTAAAACACATTTAGATTCATTTGATTATCTATCATGATTAATTGATCACCATATTTGATCTAGAAGTGTTAGATGAATATGGCTAAACTATAAGTGTTAATATAGATAACTTCGGTTAACTATTATTGAGCCAACAAGGTATACACGTTTGGGTACGGTTCATCCATATCTAAATTTAGGTATATTCATTTGTGTGTATCAAGCTAATACCATCTAACAGTGGAGATTGATTGCTTAGTTTCTAAGCAGACTTAGCTTGAATGTTAAATCAGGAGTTCATCTAACGGTGAATATCAATTGATTTGTTATTAAGCTATCTTAGCTTTAATTGTAAGCAACCCTGATTTGAAATACTATATAAGGAAGAACTCTAGCATCTGGCAAACCTAATCCCGACACTTCCGTGTGTCCTAGTTGCAAACTAGAGTCGATTCTCTATTAACCTAGGGTTTTCTAAAACCATTATTAGGTTAACGACTTTAAGACTTCATTTGGGATTCGTGAAGCCAGATCCAACTATTTTCTATGTAGTTGTGTATTCTGATCTTTTTTTTATCGTGTTGATTTTTATCTTCTCTAAGATTTACTCGAGATTTATCTCTGATGGGTAAGATATAAAAAGTAATCACAACAGTTCTTCGTCTCAGACTCTTGTTATTCCGCAATAACTTTTTTTTGTTAATCAGTTGGGTTATAATGAGGTGACTAATATTTCTAGGCTGTTCTTCGGGAGTATAAGTCTGGGGTATTAGTTGAGTTTCCTGTTCACCTTGATTTATCTTAAGGAAACAAAACCAAGAATAGACAAATCTGTAGGAGACAAATTTGTTTATAAGTCTTAGACTTTGGGTCGTAGCAACTCTTAGTTGTGGGTGAGATCAGCTAAGAGAATCAAGTGCGCAGAATCCGGCGTGGTTTTAGAGGCGTAAGGTACGCCATTGTACCTTAATCAGTGTGAGACTTAGTTAGGGCTCAACTACATTCCAGTCCGAAGTTAACTTGTAGTAGGCTAGAGTTTTTAGCGGCTTAATACAGTGTGGTGTTCAAATATGGACTAGGTCCCGGGGTTTTTCTGCATTTGCGGTTTCCTCGTTAACAAATTTTTGTGTGTCTGTGTTATTTCTTTTCCGCATTATATTTGTTTATATAATTGAAATATCACAGGTTGTGTGTAGTTCAATCACAATTAATAAATCCGACCTTGTTTGTTGGATAGAACTTGATTGACACTTGGGCATTGGTCTTTGGTACCGTCCAAGTTATTCTCACATCAATCAGGCTCACTGATTTATATTTGTTCGATTTGCTAATTGTATTGAGAAAGATATAAAGATTGTATTGAAAGTTTTAGAACTACTACCATGTCTGGATATAATACAGGTTATATACTTTGTATGCTAACTGTGCAAGTCTAGTTCAGGTCCGGAACTATTGTTTGCGAACTATGTTTACGAACTGGTTTACTTGTGAAAAGGTCCGGAGCTGTTGTTCGTGTACTGATGCATGTCGTAACCACAACAAATTAATTAAGATATTTCCCACTAATTAACTGGTAATATAGCGGTAGTAAGAGATCGTGCCCACATAGAGCTGTGTAATTGATATGTTATTTAGATAGCAAAACAAAGTAAAAAGGGGGTTGGTTTATAAAATAAATAAAAAGAGAATAAGATAAAAGGGATGATCAAGGAATCCTTCGCCGTTACCAAGCGATAACTGGATTAGTATACTTATCTATCTTTCGTAAGAATCATTCATCACCAACCGTAGGAAAGCAGCTAGCTCAGTGCTATCCCCAAAACTCCTTATACCATGGATACGGAAGCTCTCAAATATCAGATTCTATCCAACCGAACCACCAAGTAGTAGCTCACTCAAGGTGTAATCCGACCGAACGCTTAGGCTTTGTGAATTAGGTTGATCCCAGTAGTTAAACTCTTAACTCAAGATCCACTTGCTGGTGTTATCTTCACTCGCAATTGCTCCACAGAATCCCTCAGCAAGGTCTCGCGATTTCTACTTGTGTATGAATTATTCGACAATTACTTATCTCCTAACTCAATACTAGTAATAGAATGATCAAAAGATTAATCTAGCGTGCACTCCAAACAACCTAATTAATCAATCATAAACCCTAAAAATAGTGAAAACAAACGATGATGTGATTAAAACTCCAAACATATTTATAATAATAAAGCTTCACGCTAGAACATTGAATTCATCCTTAATCAATCAAAGGTTTAGCTACTCATAATTACAAGAAGAATGGGTTCCCCCTAAAGGGGTAAGCCCTAGGTTTTGATGTGTATAATATGTAATATGGGAGGTGGAATTGTGTCTCCCAAGGTATGATATCTCTTCTTAAGGCTCTGGATGTCTTCTTATATAGAAATCTCAAAGTTAGGCTTTATAATCCTTCCGGGACCGTGTTTCCTTGAGTTATAAGTCAATTTCGCATCCAAATATGTCCCAGGAAGTTGTCAGGTTCGGCTCATAACATGCCGACCTTTCCCAGACGAACCTGACAAGTGAAAATTACTCCCGGCGATCACCAGGTTCGGCTCACTTGATTAAATTGGTTTTGAGCCGAACATTCTCCTGTATACTCTTCGAAAATATTAATTTTTAAGCTCCAGGTTCGGCTGATTCGAGCTGATGAAGTTATCAGCCGAACATCTCTCTGTAACTTCAAGTTTCAATCTTGTTTTTCCTATAACTTCTTCGTCCGAACTCTGAATGACCTCAATCTTTTTGCGTTCTTTTCGTATTCTCATTATATTCAAGATTATATTGAGAAATCTTAGATTTGAATGAGTTGAATTTGGACTTTGGCCTTCCTTCATCGATAGACTCCACTTCCTTGTTCATTTAAGCACCTTATAGCTCATTTTTCGATGATTCACCTGATATGACACATAAACTAGAAAATAATCATAATAACAAGTAATATGCAAGAATTATAGCTAGAACAAGTATGGAATTGACACTCTAAACATGTAAATTAAGCACCTATCATGTACCATGTTTGCGAATGGCTAGACAAGGCCAAGTCTAGAGCTATTGTTTTGTGTACCCTGTTTGCGAACGGCTGGACAAAGCCAAAGTCCGGAACTGTTGTTCACGTACTCAGTTTGTGAACACAGTGGCTAGGTTCTAAAATCGGTAAAGTGTGATTTTCATACTCATGAACTCAGGTTCGTTTACAAACTAAATTCCCTGGAACTTTAATGAAATAAGGAATGCGAACTTGTTTTGCAAACCGTGGCATTATGTTCATGAATTGGTTCTTGTATAAGTACTTTGTACAATTAAAAACCAAACCGATTTTGTTTCAAATGGTTCATGTATATTTCTATGAGACGATGAACATTTGAACAACTATCTTAAAACACATTTAGATTCATTTGATTATCTATCATGATTAATTGATCACCATATTTGATCTAGAAGTGTTAGATGAATATGGCTAAACTATAAGTGTTAATATAGCTAACTTAGGTTAACTATTATTGAGCCAACAAGGTATACACGTTTGGGTATGGTTCATCCATATCTAAATTTAGGTATATTTCATTTGTGTGTATCAAGCTAATACCATCTAACGGTGGAGATTGATTGCTTAGTTTCTAAGCAGACTTAGCTTGAATCTTAAATCAGGAGTTCATCTAACGGTGAATATCAATTGCTTTGTTATTAAGCTATCTTATCTTTGGTTGTAAGTAACCCTGATTTGAAGGACTGTATAAGGGAGAACTCTAGCATCTGGGAAGCCTAGTCCCGACAATTATGTGTGTCCTAGTTGCAAACTAGAGTCGATTCTCCATTAACCTAGGGTTTTCCAAAACCATTATTAGGTTAACGACTTGAAGGCTTCATTTGGGATTCGTGAAGCCAGATCCAACTATTTTCTCTGTAGTTACGTATTCTGATCTTACTTTTTTTATCGTGTTGAGTTTTATCTTCTCTAAGATTTAATCGAGATTTATCTCCGATAGGTAAGATATAAAAAGTAATCACAACAGTTCTTCGTCTCAGACTCTTGTGATTCCGCAATAACTATTTTTGTTAATAAGTTGGGTTATTGTGAGGTGGCTAATATTTCTAGGCTGCTCTCCGGGGTTATAAGTCCTGGGTATTAGTTGAGTTTCCTATTCACCTTGATTTACCTTAAGACAGAAACAAAACCAAGAATAGACATATCCGTGGGAGGACATATTTGTTTATAAGTCTTTGACTTTGGGTCGTAATAACTCTTAGTTGTGGGTGAGATCAGTTAAGGGATTACGTGCGCAGAGTCCTGCTGAGATTCAAGAAACGTAAGGACGCGGCTGTACCTTAATCTGTGTGAGACTTGGTTAGGTCTCAACTACATTCCAGTCTGAAGTTAACTTGTAGTAGGATAGAGTCTGTAGCGGCTTAATACAGTGTGGTGTTCAAATTTGGACTAAGTCCCGGTGTTTTCATGTATTTGCGGTTTCCTCGTTAACAAGATTTCTGGTGTCTGTGCTATTTATTATTTTTCGCATTATGTTTGTTTATATAATTGAAATATCACATGTTATGCGTAGTTCAATCACAGTTGATAAATCCGAACTTGTTTTTTGGATAGAATTTGATTGACACTTGGGCATTGGTCTTTGGTACCATCCAAGTTATTCTCACATCAATTAGGCTCATACATTTCTATCTTTTCGATTTGTTGATTGTATTGAGAAAGAGATAAATCTCTTTGATATCTTTCTTGATTGAGTCTCACTTTTAAGTTGGTGCTCTCGGAATTATATTTGAGTTTAGTCCATACAGACTGCCGAACGAAATATTGGGTGTGGTTGTTATACCCCCATGTTTTCAAAGTCGGACGCATAATAAGAAAATGCACATAAAAAAATCCTAGGTCACTAAACCGGACGCATAATAATTACCATTTCAACCCTCAATCTAATACCCATGATATATTTATGGTACATTTTATTATTGAGAAATGAGAATATATACACATCTTTCTCTCTCATTTCCAGTTTTACTTTCTTCTTCTGCTCTCGGTCTCCATAGACATCAATAACCCCAGATGCTGTTATTTGTAACCGTACTAGTGATCCCTTCTCTTGATCCTCTTCTGAAATCCCTCAACTCATTCTTCGAGTTGTAGATCTCAAATCTTTTGGTAACATATTCAATCCATCCCCCCCTATTTTTAGGGGTTTTGTCAAAATCTTTAACTAGATCTAAATAAATAATCATCATATGAAAGATTATTGTTAAAGCTGTTGATTTTATGTTTGAGAATCTTAAGATGTTCAGTTCTGATCAATATTATCTGAACCCTAAAACTACTTTTCTCTTTTGAGATCTCCAAATCCACCGAGAGAAAAAAAAACATAGTTCACAACTTTCATATTTTTAATACCAAAACCACCCTGATCCACAGACATTTTTAGCTAAGAGCTGAGATCAAGTAACTGGTGCATGCCACATGCATCTTGTGCTAAAGTTACACTGCTGGGAGCTTATCAAGCCTCACAAAACGAATTCGGGTCGTTCCGGCATGTAAACAATAGGTAAAATAGAATGTGTATGGATTTCGGACATAATATCGGAGGAGTATATATAATGGGAAAACAGTTTTTGAGAAATATTGGGTTTTTCCGTATTTTTAGAGTTTTGAGTGAGTTGAGTGAGAAAAAGAAAACAATGAAAACTAAAGAGGAAAATAAAACCCCATATTTTATCAATCCATCTCTGAATTTTTCCTCCGATATCTCTAAAGTTTATTTTTTTCTTCGATTAGTGATAAATTTAACTCAATTGCTCTGATCCATCTCTGTTGGTTTTAGTTTCGATTATTGATTTGATTGACTAACGATGGTTAAACCTTGATTGCACCTAGTTTAATTATTCTTGAGAACCTTCTTTTCTGAAGCAACTTAAGATAGTGGACTTTATTTTAGGAATCACGTGCATTAGCCAGATTGGTTAAAGGCGCAGGGATACTGAGAAAACTATGTATTTATGGTTAGTTTACTTGGTCTCAAATATACAAAGTTGGTATTCGTCCTTGTATATCGGCTTAATTCTGAGAGTATTCAAAACTAAACTAGGTCCCATTTTTTTTTTTTTTTTTATTTTGATAGTCATATTCGCGGTTTCCTCGTTAAAGTTTATAAAAAACAAAATCTTGTTATGTGCTTTTACTTTACTTTCCGCAATATAATTATTATTTTAGTTATAATAAAGTAATTGCACTTGTACGTTAATCAAAACACTTTGGTTAATCCATATAGTTAGGTTCGGTTTCGATACCTATTCTATATACCAAGTGTATACCTTATGGTTGCTATCTTCTTGACAATCTCTGTCTATATTAGATCACGCAAGGTATCTGTCATATAGGTTGATATCGAAAAGATTATGGTGTACTTGGTACCCTCGTATTTCCAAAGCTTCATCTCATCCAATGACGCGTCTTTGGACATGCATCATGCGAAGAATCCGGGTGTTACAATAACATTATCTAAAATAGATCTACTAGAGATAAACACTGACTAATCAGAACTGATGAGATACCCCGTAAAAACCTTCATTCTAATAACCATAATCTTGGTAATGCATTTATAAATTGTTAGAGCATTGTTCGGTCGAACTCGCAAGCATTGCTATGTCAAGCTTGTTTGTCAAGTATAGTTGTCAAAACTATAAGTCTTAATTTTTGGTATACTTATAGCTATGTCTCGGAGTAGGATAAAATGTGTAGTTGAGCTTTAGACTTCACGATGTTCATCGATTGAAGACGACGATCTACTAAGGGGAGCTTGGAGGAACTTCATCAACAAAAGGTATGTGGAGACTTGAACTCATCTATCACTCAGAAGTCTATTCTATTCTATCTCCTATTGAGACTAAGTCGTATAACTATATAGACTTTTACATTGTACACATTTGATATTTCGAGCTAAGTTTAACTCGCTTATATCTTTCTCGAAATATGTGTTAGAAATCTTTTTGCTTTAACTACGTTCATCTTTATTATTGACGAAAGTCAAATATGATCATGTGAAAATTGTCTTGTAACATCTTACATGATTTGTGTGAGACAGTTATTTGATGTAGACTCAGAATGTTTCGTATTGATCATTCGATCACTTGAAAATTACTTATAAGCTAATAGTTTGTGTGAGACAACTATTTCGTCTTCTAAGGATGTTTCAATGATTGAAATGGGAGTTTAGAAAAATTAACCATTGTCTGGATATAGCACAGTATACATATCAGTATACGAACTGTGTAGGAATGATTCAGGTCCGGGAACCAAGTATGCATACCCGTATGCAAACGGTTTTAACTGTTAAAGTCTAGGAACTAAGTTTGCATACCCATTTGCGAACTGTTTCACCCGAGTTCGGTCTGGAACGACAGTATGCGTACCCGTTTGCGAACTGTCGGAAAAGATCAAAGTCTGGAACTGAAGTTTGCGTACCCGTTTGCAAACTTATGTGGTTAAGTTCTAAAATAGGTTTAGTATGATTTCATACTGATGAACAAATACATTTATATATCAAGGAATGCAATCTTTGCAAACCGTGGCCAAATGTTCATGAATTGATTCATGTGAATCAAATCCGATTTTGCTTCAATTGTGTCTTGTATACTTCTATGAGAATATAAACAATTGAACAACTCTACGAATAACACAATTAGATTCATTTGATTATCTTTCATGTTTGATTGATCATCATATTTGATCTAGAAGTGTTAAGATGAATGAGGTTAATACAAAAGTGTTCATATGGCTAACTTCGGTTAATTGTTATTGAGCCAACTCAATATACACGTTTAGGTACGGTTACCCATATCTAAATAAAAGCATATTTTATTTGTGTGTAACAAGCTAAGACCATCTAATGGTGGAGAGATATTATCTTGAATCTTAAATCAGTTTTTCATCCAATGGTGAATATTGATTGCTTTGTTCCAAAATAATCAAACCCTGATTTGAAGACTATATAAGGGAGAACTCTAGCAACTGGAAAACCTAATCCCCACATCTCAGGTGTGATACTAGTTGCGACTAGAGTCTAGGTTTTTCCTAAAACCATTATAGGTTAACGACTTAAAGGCTTCATTGGGATTCTGATGCCAGACCCAATTATTTTCTTTGTAGTTGCGTGTTCTGATCTTACTTGTTCTATCGTATTGAGTACTATCTTCTCTAATATTTGCTCTAAGATTTCCACAATAACTTGTTCTACTACCATATAGTTAAGTTATTGTGAGGTGATTGATATTTCTAGGATGTTCTGTGGGAATATAAGACCGGATTATCAATTGGTTCCTGTTCACCTTGATTTATCAAAAGACGGAACAAAAACTTCGTAGGGTATTTTTGTGGGAGACATATTTATCAATATGAATAGACTTTTCTCTGGGAGACAGATTTGTTTATCAAGTCTTCGATTTTGGGTCATAGCAACTCTTAGTTATGGGTGAGATCAACTAAGGGAATCAAGTACGTAGAGTCCTGCTGAGATTCAGAGGCGTAAGGAACGCGACTGTACATTGATCAGTATGAGATTGGTTAGGGATCAACTACATTCCAATCCGAAGTTAACTTTTAGTAGGATAGAGTGTGTAGCGGCTTAATACAATGTGGTGTTCAAATCTGGACAAGGTCCCGGGTTTTTTTTGCATTTGCGGTTTCCTCGTTAACAAAACTTCTGGTGTCTATGTTATTTCTTTTCTGCATTATATTTGTTTATATAATTGAAATGTCATGGGTTGTGCGTAGTTCAATCAATTGGTAAATCCAACTTTTGGTTGTTGATTGAAATTGATTGACACTTGAACATTGGTCTTTGGTACCGTTCAAGTTGTTTCTCATAATAATCAGGCTCACGGATTCCTATCTGTTTAATTTGCTGATTACATTGAGAAACAAAGATATAAATCTTGGATATATTTTCCTTGATTGAGTCTGACTGTCTAGTTGATTCTCTTGGAATTATATTGGAATTAGTCCATACATATTGCCTAACGAAATATTGGGTATGGTTGTTAGACCCCCGCTTTTTCATAAATTATATTACGACAAGAAATAGGTCTAAAGTCATGAATATAGTAAAGGAATCATGAGACTTAACAAATAAAGTTTTAAAAATGTTATTATTTCCTTAAACAACATGCCTATATTGAAATTTTTCGTAATTAATAGATTCGTAATTTGATTGGTGAAAACTCTTGGAAACTACATTTTTCTCGTGCAATGTCGCGTATGACCTTGTTGTTTTTTGCAGATGTGATGTATTTTCATATGTAAGTCAATTCTAATGCACATTTTGAGTATATGAAGATAATATTTATAAATTATCGAGCTTTGTCACACATGAATACCTTTTTAATCATAAAAAATTCTGCATATTTAAAATAAACAAATATGTCATACCATAAATTTTGCATATATGAACTGAAGTTTAAGTCCAATATTTTTCTTTAAAAATTTGAAAATGACAAAATCCCTCAATATATAAGAAAATTTGAGTTTTTGCAAATCGTAAATTTAAAACTGATGTAAGCTTAATGCATAAAGAGAAGTTTAAAGTTTTTTTTTTTTTTTTGAATTATGAATGTCACCCAGTGTGATACAACTGTTAAGTGACACATATAAATGTCATAAATCGACTAGAAGTTTTTGAAAGAAATTGGGCCCCAATAATTTGGGGCTCTAGCTGCCTAGCCCCCTTAAAACGTCCTGTGCAAACACTTGATAGTAAACGACACTTGATGGACATGTGCATCCCCATTATTTCTTCGAACCCTTACCTTAGAAGTGAGTAGTAACATATTCCCCAATTTTATGCTTATTAAAATCAAAGTGTTTATGAAGCTTGTCATATGCCTTTCTATTTTTCTATTTTTTTTTTTAAAAAACAGCTTCATAAGTTCGTACGTCTACCTCCTTGACAGTATTTCCAAAAATTCTATGAATCTATTCCACTATATTCAAAAGGATACTAAAATGATTACGAGTTGCTAACTCTGATACGTATTGATCTCTGTACCTTGGTGACTATTATTATAGAGGCGAAATTCAGAATAATAATAGACGAGAAACTTAGAAAATAGAACACAAGTAGTAATTCGAAGAAAATATCTTCTCAAGATTATGAACAAGAAAACGATTACAATTCTCTTTTTGTTACGCTCACAATCTTCTCTAAACAGTGGATTAACCTTAAACTGTTTGCTAAGCTTGCACAAGTATTTCTCCAAGCTTTCTCTTGGTTTTCTGTGCCTAGAATTCTGTGTGTCCTTAGCTATTAGCCAAAGCCCTCTATTTATAGCCTTCATCGTACTCAGCCGACCAAGGACTTCTATTAGGAATCTATTTCCTAAACTAAGAGTATTGCCTAAAACAAAACTCTTCCCTAACTAGGAATTCTGCCTAAACAAGGATTCCTGCCTAGAATATGATACTTCCCTCAACTTAGCTTGAGGTTAATGATGTAGTTTTAATTGTGGTAAGTAGAGTATCGTTCGCTCGGACTTTTTTAAAGATTTTGATTTTAGACTTAATGGAAGAAATACTAAAACTAGCAAATAAAACAAATGATGATAATAATTTTGAGAGATTACTGGGAATCAGGATTTCACCGAACTCTTTTTCTATGGTCCAATTATTAATTCTTTGACAATTATAGCTCCAAAAATAATAGTTATTGACTCTAAATCTTTGCCAAGGTAGATTTTATAAAACATTAATTGTAAATGGTAAGCATGGATCATCAAAACACCTAAGCTAAGCATAACCCATCAAACTAAATCACAACTAATTAATTTAAAATCATAATTCAAATTATATTAATGCAAAAGTCGTAAAAAGAATTAAACAAAGTTACCACAGTGATGAGAATTGGCTTCCTCCGTCATCCCAGCGATGGGGTTTAGCTCCTCATGTCGAAAACACGCGCAAAATAATAATCCATAGCTCAAATAGGTGTTTTATTGAAGAAATTGTATAAAACAGAGATTTGTAACGATGTATTGGTGTTACAAGCGTTATTGTTACAAGTTTCAAAGACTGTGAAAGAAAACGATAGTTGATTGACACTGTCGTTGAATTTAAGACTGCTGTCGCTGAATTTAAGTCTGCTTCCGCGAGTCTGTTCTTCGTGTTCTTCAGAACGACACTTCTAAAGTGTCAATTCTTTGTCTTCTTCACCTGCTGCTGCAACTTTCTTTGCAGCGTGATTTCTTCGCACCAGAACGTACCCAAACTCTCCCCAAAGTCTCCGTGTATCTCTTATGGCTTCTACCAACTCCTTATATACACCACAGGCCTCGTAAATCCCCTAAATATCCTCGGAATCTTTTTCTTTTCTTCCACGGGAAATAATCCTTCGGGGTTGATTTCTTGCTTAATTTTTCTCTTCTTTCCGCGTCCAAGCTTTCCTGACTCTCTACAAGGTATACTCGAATCTCAGGGAAGATATTCCTTCCCTTTTTACGCGTAACTTCCCCAATCCGTAACCAAAATCCCGATATATCTCTCCGCCTTCTGTTTTACTTTTCTTTCTATTTTTTACGTTTCCAAGCCATGTATCAATCTGTTTGGTCTTCATGACTCCATATCACCATATCCATATAAAAGTCCAACAAAATCCCATCATTTTCTCGCCTGAAATTCACTCTGCTGAGTGTTTCTTTTTCCCGCCAAAAGTTGATTTAAACGGAGAAGAAAGTGATGTCCCCCTAACAGCTCTGGTCTGCCAATAGTAGTTGCCCTGAGTGGGACGCCCCTTAGTAATTAGGTTACCCTTATCCAAACGAGAGTCCGAATAGTAATTTCCTCCCCGAGCGCCAATACCACTTTTCGAGCCAATTTTCCCGCAAAAGCTTATTTCTCCAAAAATACCTACACACGCATAAAACACTATAATAAGTACAAAAATGAGCACTATCAATATAAAGAATCGAGACAAATTAGACACGATAATGTGTCTATCAAATACCCCCAAACTTATTATTTGCTAGTCCCGAGCAAATCAAATCTACAAAATAAAATCCTAACTCACTGTCATGAGGCATCGTCGATTGCATTTAGCGTATGCAATAATCCTTTAAACCCCTAGGTGGCCCTAGTGGCCGAGTTATAGTCTCGGGAGGGTTTACAAGAGATATACCCACAAAACCTTTATACTCCAGACTCTAGATATTTACGCAGAACCTTGGAAGGCACTAAAGAATCTCCTTGGTTGGCATACTTATTGACTACGGGAGGAAGTACCCGATGCGAAATTCCAATTCTTCAGTACACGAGTTTGCACTCAAGCATACTAAAATTCATATATAAGTCACGAGCTCTACTCGGATAGTTTGGACATCATAACCGTGAGTCGACCAATCACATGGATAGAGTAAGAAATGGATATAGAAAAACGTAGATGGTTTTGATGTTGTCTATGTGAACGGTGTTTCTCATATCTCGTCTCAAGGCCCTTTGCCAAAATGAACCTATCCTAATGGGACTGAGATATTGGTTCGGACTAATATCAACACACCGGCATATACAAGGGAACCAAAGTGGTCGATAATCTAACTCTAGGTCAACTCAGTGGCATATACAAGGGTTCCGGTGGTTGACTTTATTGAATTTATTCCTATTGGTCTTTGATGGTCCGGTCTATTTTTTTTTTTTTTTTTGTATCTCAATCACTCTATTTCACCCTAGCAAAGTGGTAACAACTTGAATCGTGAGCCCCACCTAATCACTTAGACAAACATATTTTGAAGAAAACAAACAAAAATAGAAGTGAAAAGGATTCAACGAGATATGGCGAAACTACCATGTTTTTTTCTTTAATTCTAACACCGAGCTCTGTGCTTTTATGAATGTACTCTTTAGATGTTTCCATCTAATCGATTGGTTCCTCAACTCCTACAACCAAAATGCTTCCATCCACTTAGATTGGTTAGTGCCATCCTTAATAAACATAAATTTCTAGGCTCTGGAGTTTATTTATTGCAACTAAAAAGTTTCTCCCATACCCCCAAACTTAAATTAACATTTTCCTCAATGTTCTAAAGATGAAATTAAAAGCATGAACAAGGAGAAACTGTTACCATTTGAAGCAAAAGAGTTTAAGGAAAGATATTACCGTGTTGCATGAGCATGGGTTACCTCCCAAGAAGTGCTAAATTTAACGTCTTCAGCCAGACGTCAAATACCACAAAATGGCTAATTACCTTTCAAATCATATATCAATAGTCGAAACAACTGTGGGTCAATAAAATCAAATAAAATTGCCACAATTATTAGACAACTGCACCAAATCGAAAAATTAATGTACAAAGCACATCCTCATCCAAAGTTTCCTGCAAGACAACTGAGTTTTTCTGTGGTGCCTACTTGGGCTTCATATGAGTGTCTTGACAAACATATTTTTCTAAACTATGGGTTTCTAGTTGTTAGATTTCCTCTTGGACAGTATCGGGAGGATCAGGTTGAGGAGTCGGAATAGACTCGGGAAATACCTCATGTATACTAGGCTCGATTCCCAAGTTAGGGACTTCTACTATGGATATTTGACCATCACTACCCCCAAACTTAGGGTAATCAAGTATTCTCGAATAAACCCCTAACTATTGCTTGAATTTCCAGATCCTCTGAGTCTTTAAAATACTCAAGAGCTTCTTCTAGAGCACTACCCCCAAACTTAGGGTCAACATTACTCTCCGTAAGGCCTAGCACTATGGCTTGAATTTCAGGGTCTGTAGAGTCTTTAAAGTACTCGAGAGCTTCTTCTAGTTCAACATTTTGGTCACCTAACTGACTTAAGAGAATCTCAACAAATTCATCCAAAGAATCATCCATTAAGGTGTCATCCCAATTATCTCAACTATATCCCGAACTAAAGTGCTAATCATATTCACTTCCTCTAATTCGAAGGTTGTCTAGTAACATTGAATACATTTAGTTCAAAGTGGTCATATTACCAAAGGATATGTTCATAAGCCCGATCCTACAAGTTGATTATAGCATTAGATGTGGCTAAAAATGGGCGACCTAAAATCACCGGTATTTGAGCACTGGGGTCTTGAACAGGTTGAGTGTCTAGAACAACAAAATCCACTGGATAAATAAATTTATCAACCTCAATCAGTACATCCTCTATGACACCACGAGGTACTTTGCTGCACCTATCGCCTAATCGTAGGGTCATTTTAGTCGGTTTCAACTCACCAAGACCTAGCTGGGTGTACACATGGTACGGAGTGGTTAACACCTGGATCCTAAGTCAAGTAATGCTTTATCAACCATGTGATTACCAATCGTACAAGATATGGTGGGGCATCCAGGTCTTTATACTTAGGGGTTGTTTGTCTTGGAAGGATCGAACTAACTCGACCCAGCTAAAAAGGCTTTCTTATGGACATTAAGTTTACGCTTTGAGTACAAAGATCCTTAAGAAACTTGGCATAAGCGTGGCATTTGCCTAATTGCTTCTAATAAAGGAATATTTATGTTTACCTGCTTAAATATTTCCATTATTTCGTTGAAAGTCGACTCTCTCTTAGTTGGAACTAACAAATCAGGATATGGGGCTCAGGGCACAAAATGAGACCTATCGGGAACCACATTGGCATCACTAGAAATTTTATCAGTCTCTTCAGCTAATGGTCCTTCTGGGGCTCATCTTGGGAACTAGAATGGGAACTATAAGGTGGATCTACAGTATGTCCACTATTAGGCATGACTACCTTATTGTCTACCGTTTTACCACTCCTAAGGGTTGTTACAGAGTTCACATGATTGAACTCTTTCTCTCTAGAGGATGCTTCATGAATTGCTCTAGTGTTGGGTATTGGTTGACTGGGTAACTTGCCTTTCTCTTTTCGCTCAAAAAACTCTACAATTATACTAACCCGATTTTTTAGTTCTGAAATAGCTCCGGGAGTTTTCCCGTAAACCTTTCTCAACCGTTTGCTTAAATTACGCATTGTTATGAGATAAGATGGCCTGAGACTCTTCTAAGCTCATGATTTTTTTATCCAACAGGTTCTGATACTGATCTGGCCCTAAATGGTTCTTAGTATACCCAAACCTGGAGGAATCCTGAAAATTACTAGACTGGCCTTGATTCTGTCCCTTAGACCAAGAGAAATTCGGGTGGTTTCTCCAACCAGGGTTATAGGTATCAGAATATGGATCAAATCTCTGACGGTTTTCAAACCTAGAGTTGTTATAAAGAGCATGGGCTTGCTCTTCGTATCTAGCATAGTGTGACCCTTGATTCATTTCTAAGGCCTCTAGACGCCCTAAGAATATCCGACCCATAATCAACTCTATCGATCCTATGGATAGGGATTTCTAGGTATTTCTCGTTCTCTCATTGAAGCCCATTGACGAAGTCTTCTCAGCCTAACTCGATGAACTCGTCGAAACATTCATCTGGGTCTTGATGGGTAAATTCTCCACCACTAATTGTTTCTACCGCATACGGGTTTCACTATCAAGGCCCTCATATAAAATTTGGGCCATGTGGGCTTTTTCAAAGCCGTGATGTGGACACTTGGTATAACAATTCACTAAACCTTTCTACATAATCATGAAGTTTTTCACCTAATTTCGCTTAAAGGTTTGAATAGACCACGAATGGATGCGGTCTTATGGTGTGGGTAGAATTTCTTAACAAATGCCTCTACAAGACCATCCTGTGGTAATTGTTTTAGAAGGAATAAAATGATACCACTCTTTTGGCTTTATCATAGAGAGAGAAGTGAAACAAACGTAACCTAAGCATATCTTTGGAGACATTCGGATAATTCATTGTGTCACAAATCATTTCAAAGTCTCTTATGTGGGTATACGGGTTCTCATTCTCTAACCCCCTAAACTTACGTAGCATGCCTATAGTCTCGGTCTTATATCAAACCGACCGTAGAAGCCGGGTAGAACTACACTGGTCACGTCTACCCTAGACGGGTTCAAACGATCCCTAAGGGTTTTTATCGGGACCTCATTATCCTTTTCCTCAACCATTTTGGCAAAATTATAAGTATTAAGGATATTTTCCTCACAGTGAGAAGAACGTCCAAAAATAGGACTTTCTAGATTAAGGTAGTCAAGATTTTTGTTTCCTACAATATCACTTCTAGGTTTTTCACGCATAAACCGTCCTAGAGCGTCTCTTACGTTCGGAATACAAGAATTCAACAAAATGTGCACATGCAAATGTCAATAACTAATTTAGGTAAGCTTGGGTTACCTACAGCGAAATATACCCAAAGGTACGAGGCCGAGGTTTGTGGACTTTCAGCTGGTAACTCCCATAAGGCCCAAGGCACGGGTTGTACTAATCCACTATTTTTCCTAAACTCGGTAGTCTGAAGAAGATGCAATTGGTGTGTGCACTGTTTTTTTTTTTTTTTTATAAAAATAAAGTACGAAAAGAAACACAAACAATATATACAAGTCCAAAAATAAGGAATAAAGAAACTAACAAAAATAAAAGGTCCAAAAAAATAAAATCTTCTACTTTCTCCTTTTATGGCAAGTCCAACCTTTCAACTTCCGTTTCAAGCAAAAACTGCACAACAAAGACAAAAATACCAAAGACGTAAAATAAAACAAAAGAATAATCTAAAACAAATAAAAATAAAATATATACAAAACCTAAAACCTAACCCTAATTACAAGTCCGCGTCGGCGGCGCCAAAACTGATGTAGTTTTAATTGTGGTAAGTAGAGTATCGTTCGCTCGGACTTTTTTAAAGATTTTGATTTTAGACTTAATGGAAGAAATACTAAAACTAGCAAATAAAACAAATGATGATAATAATTTTGAGAGATTACTGGGAATCAGGATTTCACCGAACTCTTTTTCTATGGTCCAATTATTAATTCTTTGACAATTATAGCTCCAAAATAATAGTTATTGACTCTAAATCTTTGCCAAGGTAGATTTTATAAAACATTAATTGTAAATGGTAAGCATGGATCATCAAAACACCTAAGCTAAGCATAACCCATCAAACTAAATCACAACTAATTAATTTAAAATCATAATTCAAATTATATTAATGCAAAAGTCGTAAAAGAATTAAATAAAGTTACCACAGTGATGAGAATTGGCTTCCTCCGTCATCCCAAACATGGGGTTTAGCTCCTCATGTCGAAAACACGCGCAAAATAATAATCCATAGCTCAAATAGGTGTTTTATTGAAGAAATTGTATAAAACAGAGATTTGTAACGCCGTATTGGTGTTACAAGCGTTATCAAGTACAAGTTTCTAAGATCGTGAAAGAAAACGATAGTTGATTGACACCGCCGTTGAATTTAAGACTGCTGTCGCTGAATTTAAGTCTGCTTCCGCGAGTCTGTTCTTCGTGTTCTTCAGAACGACACTTCTAAAGTGTCAATTCTTCGTCTTCTTCACCTGCTGCTGCAACTTTCTTTGCAGCGTGATTTCTTCGCACCAGAGCGTACCCAAACTCTCCCCAAAGTCTCCGTGTATCTCTTATGGCTTCTACCAACTCCTTATATACACCACAGCCCTCGTAAATCCCCCAAATATCCTCTAATCTTTTTCTTTTCTTCCACGGGAAATAATCCTTCGGGTTGATTTCTTGCTTAATTTTTCTCTTTCCAAGCGTCCAAGATTTCCCGACTCTCTACAAGGTATACTCGAATCTCGGGGAAGATATTCCTTCCTTTTTACGCGTAATCTCCCCAATCCGTAACCAAAATCCCGATATATCTCTCTCGCCTTCCCTGTTTTATTTTTCTTCTATTTTTTACGTTTCCAAGCCATGTATCAATCCTCGTTTGGTCTTCACAGCCCATATCACCCATATCCATATAAAAGTCCAACAAAATCCCATCATTTTCTCACTTTGAAATTCACGCCGCCGAGTGTTTTTTTTTATGCCAAAAAGTTGATTTAAACGGAAGAAAGTGATGTCCCCTAACAGCTCGGGGTCCGCAATAGTAGTTGCCCTGAGTGGGACGCCCCTTAGTAATTAGGTTACTGGTAGGCCTGGAAGATGGGTAAATAAATTATGGCCTACGGTGTAATACCGCAAGTGCACGGCGTCTATTGGAGACGCTAAGAGTCGGGGTCGATCCCACAAGGACTTGTGGTGCTCTAATTGATCTATGGCTATGCTCTACCGGATTCTAGTGAAGGTAAATGTAGTTATGAGTTTTGTGTCGATGCGACTAAGTGAAATGGTGACACTGAACTAAGATAAATGGATTATAACAATGTGGAAAGAACACTAGTGGTAGAGAATCCACCACTTGATCTTATGCTAAGCAATTCCTAATCTAAATATACTCTTGATTCTTTCCAGGAAGAATACCATGATAATGGGTTTACTAATTCCACACTCCCCCCTAGTATGGAGTGTCTTCTTGATACACTCCATCACGGGGTCATGTGTTCAATTAACTAATCCAAACTTTCTAATAAAGCATACAAGAACAATAAGAAGACAATGAACAACTCAACATGCAATCAAGGGTTTCATCCCAACCCCAGTTACTTAATTAAAGCATTAACAAAATAAAACACAAATTGAACCTAATTGACTGCACTGGCTAATCCAGGCGTAACCCACAACACAGTTCATCCTCCTCTATTTATACATGCAAAAGAAGAACAAAAATACCAAACCCTAATTCTTCAAAATCGAGATTAAATAAAAAATAAAGCAAACCCATACTCTAATCGGCTCCGCACGCCGTCTTCTCTCGCTCGATTGATGTTTCCTTCCTCTGCTCGAGAAACCTAACCCTAACTTTCTCTATCTCGATCTTAGCTCCTAGGGAGAAGCTATGAACTAGGTAGAGAGACGTTAGGGGATGGTGGAGATGGTAGTACTGGTGGTTGTGGCAGGAGATGGTGGAGATGGCGTTGCAGAGTTTGGTCGGGGAAGAGGAGGTGGAGCTCTGCAAGCTCTGGCCAGGAGAGAGAGAAGAAAGGAAAGGGAAAGAGAAGAAAGAGATTAGGGTTTTTGGTCGATAGGTGTGTATATAGGGGGATGCGGTGTTGAGCGGATGTATCGATGTTTGATGAGCAAGACGACGAGCGTTGGATCTTGCGGGGAGATCGAACGGTCGAGGGAGAAACGAGGCGATTTCTTTGTTGGGCGAGTGCATCAAAGAACGCGATGTGTAAGGAGGAGCGACCGTTGGATGTGGCGAGTGAAGATCTTAACGGCTCGGGATGAGCGGGTTCGATCCGGTCGTGGGTAGCTCTAGCTCAAGCCCATGTCTTGTAGATGAGTTGCTACTTGTTGGGTTGCAACCGATTCGCGCGGCTTTTGCTTTCTCGCTCCATAGATGCTCGACTCACTTCTTCGCTCTTTGGCTCCTTAGTTTCTCCGAGCTTTATTTATTACCTAAAAACACAAAATTAATTAGTACAAATATTTATTCTTGAAAACAAGGAAAACTCGGAATGTTGGGATAATATCTGATTCTTGATCACAAAAGATGAGTAAAATGCCAATAAAAAGGTGTATAAATATGCAATATTTGGCACTCATCAAATACCCCCAAACCTGAATTTTACTTGTCCTCAAGTGAAACAGAAAATAAGAAATCCTAACTATACCCCTGTCGCAGTCTCTCGAATGCATTTAGCGTATGCACTAAGCCTTTAAACCGCTAGGTGTCCCTAGTGGACGAGTTGTAGTCTCGTGAGGGTTTACCGAGGTGTACCACAAAACCTTCTCCAACTTCGGAGTGTAAAAGAGTCTCAAGCCTCCAAGAAGCTATGAGGACATAGAGTTTCGCATGCTAGTAACGAAGTTAGAACTATCGAAGAACGCATTCTCATCCTTAAGTGCCGAGCGAGAAGTAACCATACCATATGAAAGAATTCGGATTCGATTGTGATCATAAGTCTCAACTTCGCCTCACCATTAGGGTTTTATGATAATTGCACTCAAAAAGATCGCTTTTAGTCTCTCATGTGTGCAGCAGAATAAAGAGAGAAATCCCGCACACGTTGTAGGTAAGAAGGATAACCTTCCGAAATAAAAACTGGAGACTCCACAAAAGTGTGGGCAAAAGAATCTTTTTCTAATGATCTCTAAGAAAGGAAATCAACCATTAGCAAGGGGTGGGAGTACTCACTACCTTTTCACCCGATCGGCAATTAACATCACTCTCATAAGAAACCATAGAAACGCCTTCAATCTTCGGTCTTCGGTCTTCAAATGTTGATGACGAACTTCTAAACTTCACAAAACTTGACAATTTTTAACTTTTCTACTCAAATTCCTTGTTGTTTGGCTTTTTCTTCTTGAACTCTCTTTACCATGGTGGTAGCAAAATAAACTTTAATATTTTTTTATTTTTTTTTTTTTTTTTTTTTTTTTTTTTTTTTTTTTTTGACTTACAAAAAGTGAAAATAAAAATACAAATAATGAAACAACTAACTCCATGGACAAAGGACTTTAACACTCAATATTTCCACAACTTGTATTGTCTTGATTTTATAAATTTTATTAATTCTCATCCTATTTTCTTTCTTTGTTTTTTTGTTTCATATAAACCTTGGACTATCTCAACTTTTCTTTCAATATTCTGATTCTGCTCTAGGTTGTCGACGATGATGTGTTTCTATGGGTCTTGCTGATTGAGAGAGAGAATGATGCTAACTACAAATCGGTATTTAGAAGGAGTTTTCATCTTTAGACGTCACCCTCATGATTGACAAAAACTAGCACTCAAGAGATCAAAAGTAGTCTGAAAATGGTGCTGTTGGGTAGCTCACCATTCCTACCCTAATTTACGTACGGTGACACACACTCTAACAAACTTTTCTAGAAAGTTGCAAAAATTTGAAGGTTGGTGCCTCACTTGATGTAAAATGGGTAGTCTCCACTATGGGTGATCACAATTCTACTACCGAATATCTAAACAGCACCTAACTCGCTCTCCGGTATGGTTAAATCCAACTTTAACGCTCTAATCAACTAAGAAACCCGATTGTGTTCTCCTAAGACTTCCAAGTTCTGTTATTTCGGTCAGAATCTCTATGTAAACATAGCTAAAAGCATGCTAGTGACTCTAAAATCTCTAAAAGTTGGAGGTTTTTACAAAAAGAGTTTTGAATTGATTTTTTTTTTTTTTTTTTTTTTTTTTTTTTTTGAAAATAAAATATAAAATAAAAGGCTAAAAACTCTAAATGCAAATGCACCCCCAAACCTAAATCAAACATTGTCCTCAATGTTTCACAGATAGGAAAAATTTAAACAGTCACGTACCGCGAGAACTATGCTGATAAGATAAAAGGGAAGAGATTACCGGATGTCGGCAGGAGCAAGGTTAAGCTTCTTTAGTCAAGGCTAGAATCCAACATTCTCAATGGAGATCATATCGGATTAGCATAATATATGCGCATGAAGACTCAACCGATTCAAGAAAAGAAAATTTAACAAGTCCTACTGGATATATACAATGAAAATTCACCATAAACTAACAATCTAAAGAGTTGAGGATCAACCCAATAGAAAATATGTACACACATTAACAGCCTTACACAAATATAATATGATAGTGCAAGTAAGACTGCAGATGTGAAGGAGTTTCCCCCAAACCTAAACTTGTGAACGGGTGTGTTTGAAAGCACAAAATCTTGCAATTTTAAAGGTACATCATGCAAAAGGTCTAACTCAAAATGAGTTTTGCTAAGAACAGGCAGACATACACATACCAACTGTGGCTCCTTAAGAGTGTTATACTTTGATGCAAAATAGTCCAAGAGGACTTGGGAAGCACAAAGATCTAGGCCTAAGTTAGGCATTTTTAGAAAAGTTGGTTTTACAATTTTGTGACAAACTACACCTAGGTTGGGTGAAGGAGTTTCAATTTGTGACTCAGGAGAGAGGTTAGGTACATCTAAGTTATTTTCATGTATAAAATCATTTGCACCGTCACACACTTTCCCAAAGTCAGAAGAGGGTAAATCATGTTCACCAAAGATAGAACAATTCATCAATCACCAAGTCATAATCATCGGAGCAGGCAAATATTGTGATATGGGCAGGGAATCGCACATAACAATAATATCATGATCCAAAAGAACATTAGTGTCAACAAAGATTCATCCTGTCCTAAGTCACAAACAAGTTGTGAAGCATGCTCACATTCACCAAGAATTTCACAAAGCCAAGCTCGAATCCATATCACATATATGAATGTTAGAAGAAGTGTCATTCATAGGGTTCACGTAAGAGACGCCTAACGTCTCTGAACTCAAAGATTCTATCATATTATCTCGCATACACATGCTCTTCTAACATATCATATTCATCATCATCATCATCATAACAAAAATGCATTTCCCTATTAGCATTTCTAGTGTACTCATTTTCCTCTAGATTAGGTTCATATTCGGTGTTAGTTGCATGAGTAGGAAGAGAAACACTATTTTCAAGATTTTCTTTATTAGGGACAATAATCATTCTATCATGAACTCCGCCTTCCATTCTTCTTTTTCTAAATGAATCCGGTTCATCTTTAAGAACATGTGACATTGTTCAATGGAGGGAGAGTCTTCAATAGTGGGTATGCATGTGTCATATGAATCATTAAATGGTTGTGCACATGGTTCACTAGAGAAGGGATGATCATGCATGTTGCTATATGGATGGTCATGCATTGCATTTAATTCAAGTCTAGCATTTTGCTCCATGAGAGTTTCCATTATTGATTGCAAGCAAGGAGTTGGGGGAGTATAAAATTGTTCATCTCCCACCGTGATGACTGATACATGTGGTTATAATGATTAGGGTATGAATATTGAAGGTCAGGGCCCTGAGAAGGCTCATAATAGTCCCTAAAATCACCATGGTCTGTGGAGGGTTCATATTGTGAAGCGTGCCCGTAAGCAAGCTCTAAGGGATTTGTACCCCATCCCCAGATGCAGACCAAAATCCTGACATGATTTAGTACTCAAATTGAACTCAAAATTTGGTTTATGTGGGCTTTGGTTTATTGGGATTTGGTTTCAATGGGATTCATTTGGTTTTGTTGGGAGCTTTGGTTTATGTGGGAAGCCCAAGTTGTTGTGGGCTCAATTTGGTTTTGGTTTGTTTGGGATTTTGTTGTTTGAAGCCCAGATTTGTGAAACTGCACAGCCCAGAAGTAGAGTTGGGCTCGGTTCGGTGTAGGCCCAAGTGGTTGTCTAGACAGCCCAGCAGTTGTGTTAGCCCAGGTGTGTGGGTTCTAGTATGTTGCACGGCCTAGTTTGTGTGCACACCAAAGTTGCTTGTGCTTGGTTATGTGGTCAGGTGTATAGCCCAACAGATGTGGGCTTCAGTTAGGCTGGCAAGTTAGCAGCCCAGTTGTGTGGGTTGATGTGGGTTAGCTGTTTTGCAGCCCAGGTTTGGTTTCTGCTTATTGCACAGGTTGTGTGCAGGTCAGGCTATGTGTGTAACTTGGTATGTGCAAGCCCAGGTATGTGTAAGCTCAGGTAGTTGTAGTTTGCACGCCTTGGTCGTGCCAAGCACTGAGAATAGGTGCACAAAATGTGTGCAACTCTCAAAGACAGAAACACAAATTCACCAAATGTAACTCTCAACGGGCTCGGCAGGTGCGAGATGCCTCACACAAGGTCTCAAGCATGCAAACTTGGAAACCTCAAAGTGGTTCAAGCTCGGCTTCGGGGCTGAGATTGAGCACAACAACAGGGGTTTCATACAAGGCACAGGGAACAGGTTTGAAAACATAAGGTACAGGGCAAATGGGTTGTCACAGCTTGGCTCAAACTTGCAGCTTCAGGGGCTAGCAAGTGAGCAGGGTCTGGCTTTTAACACACAGGTCAAACAACACAATGGGCAATTGAGCCAGTTCAAGCATGCATTCAGGTCACAGGGCAATCATTCAATGCTCCACAGACTCACAAAATACAGTATTTGGTGAGCTTACCTTACTCACAGGGTAATGTGTAGCACAGCCTCACACAAGCATAGCAAATACCGCAAGTCTGCAGCACTGTGTCTGCCTTGGGTTGGCTTGGCAAGCATAGCAAGCACCTTTTCTTCCTTGGGCTTGCTCAACAGCTCATAGGTACCTGAGAATAACTTGGACAGACTGGGATAAGGCAGTGATGCTTTACAAAGTCACTTATTAAGTTGTAGCTCAGATGCAAAGTGATAATCACACTAAGTGACAAAGACTAGTTATGATGATTATAAGTGCAAGGCTATTAACAAGTTACACTAATGGGAAGTGTGAAGGGTTATGATGCGGGTGCGTAAATAGATGCGAAATGCAAGAACAGAGAACACTTAAGCTACAAATAATGATGGCGGCGGATGCTAAGGACAAAGACAAATTATGATTGTAATGCACACTAAGTTATGCTAATGATGCAGGGTGAACAACTAAGATGCAATGCAGCAAAAGAAAACTGGATGCAATGGTAAAACAAGCTAAGTTACACTAAAAGAAATAACACAAGGTGAGTATGTACAGGGGAGAAAATCAGTAAAGCAAGCAATTGAACAACAGGGCACGCGCCAAGTCCCCGGCAGCGGCGCCAAAAACTTGGTAGGCCTGGAAGATGGGTAAATAAATTATGGCCTACGGTGTAATACCGCAAGTGCACGGCGTCTATTGGAGACGCGGCAAGTACGGGTCGATCCCACAAGGACTTGTGGTGCTCTAATTGATCTATGGCTATGCTCTACTGGATTCTAGTGAAGGTAACAGAGTTATGAGTTTTGTGTCGATGCGACTAAGTGAAATGGTGACACTGAACTAAGATAAATGGATTATAACAATGTGGAAAGAACACTAGTGGTAGAGAATCCACCACTTGATCTTATGCTAAGCAATTCCTAATCTAAATATACTCTTGATTCTTTCCAGGGAAGAATACCATGATAATGGGTTTACTAATTCCACACACTCCCCCCTAGTATGGAGTGTCTTCTTCAAAGACACTCCATCACAGGGTCATGTGTTCAATTAACTAATCCAAACTTTCTAATAAAGCATACAAGAACAATAAGAAGACAATGAACAACTCAACATGCAATCAAGGGTTTCATCCCAACCCCAGCCATTACTTAATTAAAGCATTAACAAAATAAAACACAAATTGAACCTAATTGATCAGACCGGCTAATCCAAAGCGTAACCCACAAATACGTTCATCCTCCTCTATTTATACATGCAAAGAAGAACAAAAATACCAAACCCTAATTCTTCAAAATCGAGATTAAATAAAAATAAAGCAAACCCATACTCTAATCGGCCTCTCGCATCGTTGTCTTCTCTGCTTCCGATTGATGTTTCCTTCCTCTCGTTCGAGAAACCCTAACCCTAACTTTCTATCTCGATCTTAGCTCCTAGGGAAGAAGCTATGAACTAGGTAGAGAGACGTTAGGGGTGGTGGAGATGGCAGTACCGGTGGTTGTGGCCGGGAGATGGTGGAGATGGCGTTGCAGAGTTTGGTCGGGAAGAGGAGGTGGAGCTCTCGCAAGCTCGTCGGGAGAGATGAAGAAAGGAAAGGGAAAGGGAAGAAAGAGATTAGGGTTTTGGTCGATAGGTGTGTATATAGGGGGATGCGGTGTTGAGCGGATGTATCGATGTTTGATGAGCAAGACGAAGCGAGCGTTGGATCTTGCGGGGGAGATCTGAACGGTCGAGGGAGAACTGAGGCGATTTGCTGTTGGGCGAGTGCATCAAAGAACGATGTGTAAGGAGGAGCGACCGTTGGATGTGGCGAGTGAAGATCTTAACGGCTCGGGATGAGCGGGTTCGGATCCGGGTCGTGGGTAGCTCTAGCTCAAGCCCATGTCTTGTAGATGAGTTGCTACTTGTTGGGTTGCAACCGCTGCGCGCGGCTTTGGCTTTCTGCTCCATAGATGCTCGACTCCACCTCTTCGCTCTTTGGCTCCTTAGTTTCTCCGAGCTTTATTTATTACCTAAAAACACAAAATTAATTAGTACAAATATTTATTCTTGAAAACAAGGAAAACTCAGAATCTGGGATAATATCTGATTCTTGATCACAAAAGATGAGTAAAATGCCAATAAAAAGGTGTATAAATATGCAATATTTGGCACTCATCAGTTACCCCTTATCCAAACTGAGAGTCCGAATAGTAATTTCCTCCCACGAGCGCCAATACCACTTTTCGAGCCAATTTTCCTGCAAAAGCTTATTTCTCCAAAAATACCTACACACGCATAAAACACTATAATAAGTACAAAAATGAGCACTATCAATATAAAGAATCGAGACAAATTAGACACGATAATGTGTCTATCAAATACCCCCAAACTTATTATTTGCTAGTCCCGAGCAAATCAAATCTACAAAATAAAATCCTAACTCACTGTCGCAGGCATCGTCGATTGCATTTAGCGTATGCAATAATCCTTTAAACCCCTAGGTGGCCCTAGTGGCCGAGTTATAGTCTCGGGAGGGTTTACAAGAGATATACCCACAAAACCTTTACTCCAGACTCTAGATATTTACGCGAACCTTGAAGGCACTAAAAGAATCTCCTTGGTTGGCATACTTATTGACTACAGGAGGAAGTACCCCGATGCGAAATTCCAATTCTTTGTACACGAGTTTGCACTCAAGCATACTAAAATTCATATATAAGTCACGTAGCTCTACTCGAGATAGTTTCTGACATCATAACCGGAGTCGACCAATCACATGGATAGAGTAAGAAATGGATATAGAAAAACGTAGATGGTTTTGATGTTGTCTATGTGAACGGTGTTTCTCATATCTGTCTGAAGGCCACTGCCAAAATGAACCTATCCTAATGGACTGAGATATTGGTCTGGACTAATATCAACACACTGGCATACACAAGGGAACCAGTGGTCGATAATCCTAACTCTAGGTCAACTCAGCTGGCATATACAAGGGTTCCAGTGGTTGACTTTATTGAATTTATTCCGGTTGGTCTGATGGTCTGGTCTATTTTTTTTTTTTTTTTTTGTATCTCAATCACTCTATTTCACCCTAGCAGTGGTAACAACTTGAATCGTGAGCCCCACCTAATCACTTAGACAAACATATTTTGAAGAAAACAAACAAAAATAGAAGTGAAAAGGATTCAACGAGATATGGCGAAACTACCATGTTTTTTTCTTGAATTCTAACACCCGAGCTCGTGCTTTTATGAACAGACTCTTTAGATGTTTCCATCTAATCAGATTGGTTCCTCAACTCCTTCAACCAAAATGCTTCCATCCACTTAGATTGGTTAGTGCCATCCTTAATAAACATAAATTTCTAGGCTCTGGAGTTTATTTATTGCAACTAAAAAGTTTCTCCCATACCCCCAAACTTAAATCTAACATTTTCCTCAATGTTCTAACGATGAAATTAAAAGCATGAACAAGGAGAAACTGTTACCATTTGAAGCAAAAGAGTTTAAGGAAAGATATTACCGTGTTGCATGAGCATGGGTTACCTCCCAAGAAGTGCTAAATTTAACGTCTTGACGGACGTCAAATACCACAAAATGGCTAATTACCTTTCAAATCATATATCAATAGTCGAAACAACTGTGGGTCAATAAAATCAAATAAAATTGCCACAATTATTAGACAACTGCACCAAATCGAAAAATTAATAGACAAAGCACATCCTCATCCAAAGTTTCCTGCAAGACAACTGTATTTTTATGTGGTGCCCACTTGGGCTTCATATGAGTGTCTTGACAAACATATTTTTCTAAACTATGGGTTTCTAGTTGCTGGATTTCCTCTTGGACAGTATCGGGAGGATCAGGTTGAGGAGTCGGAATAGACTCAGGAAATACCTCATGTATACTAGGCTCGATTCCCAAGTTAGGGACTTCTACTATGGATATTTGACCATCACTACCCCCAAACTTAGGGTAATCAGTATTCTCAGATAAACCTCTAACTATTGCTTGAATTTCCAGATCCTCGGAGTCTTTAAAATACTCAAGAGCTTCTTCTAGAGCACTACCCCCAAACTTAGGGTCAACATTACTCTCCGTAAGTCCTAGCACTATGGCTTGAATTTCAGGGTCTGTAGAGTCTTTAAAGTACTCGAGAGCTTCTTCTAGTTCAACATTTTGGTCACCTAACTGACTTAAGAGAATCTCATCAAATTCATCCAAAGAATCATCCATTAAGGTGTCATCCCAATTATCCTGAACTATATCCTGAACTAAAGTGCTAATCATATTCACTTCCTCTAATTCAGAAGGTTGTCTAGTAACATTGAATACATTTAGTTCAGTGGTCATATTACCAAAGTATATGTTCATAAGCCCAGTCCTACAGTTGATTATAGCATTATATGTGGCTAAAAATGGGCGACCTAAAATCACCGGTATTTGAGCACTAGGGTCCTGAACAGGTTGAGTGTCTAGAACAACAAAATCCACTGGATAAATAAATTTATCAACCTCAATCAGGTCATCCTCTATGACACCACGAGGTACTTTGTGGTTCCTATCAGCTAATCGTAGGGTCATTTTAGCCGGTTTCAACTCACCAAGACCTAGCTGGGTGTACACATGGTACGGGAGTGGTTAACACTGGCTCCTAAGTCAAGTAATGCTTTATCAACCATGTGATTACCAATCGTACAAGATATGGTGGGGCATCCAGGGTCTTTATACTTAGGGGCTGTTTGGTTCAGAAGGATCGAACTAACCTGACCAGCTAAAAAGGCTTTCTTATGGACATTAAGCTTACGCTTTCGAGTACAAAGATCCTTAAGAAACTTGGCATAAGCAGGCATTTGCCTAATTGCTTCTAATAAAGGAATATTTATGTTTACCTGCTTAAATATTTTCATTATTTCGTTGAAAGTCGACTCTCTCTTAGTTGGCACTAACAACTGTGGATATGGGGCTCTGGGCACAAAATGAGACCTATCGGGAACCACATTGGCATCACTAGAAATTTTATCAGTCTCTTGACTAATGGCTCCTTCTCTGGGCTCATCTTGGGAACTAGAATGGGAACTAGAAGGTGGATCTACAAGATGTCCACTATTAGGCATGACTACCTTATTGTCTACCGTTTTACCACTCCTAAGGGTTGTTACAGAGTTCACATGATTGAACTCTTTCTCTCTAGAGGATGCTTCATGAATTGCTCTAGTGTTGGGTATTGGTTGACTGGGTAACTTGCCTTTCTCTTTTTCGCTCAAAAACTCTACAATTATACTAACCTGATTTTTTAGTTCTGAAATAGCCTGGGAGTTTTCCTGTAAACCTTTCTCAACCGTTTGCTTAAATTCTGCATTGTTATGAGATAAGATGGCGGAGACTCTTCTAAGCTCATGATTTTTTATCCAACAGTTCGATCTTTGATCTGGGCCCTAAATGGTTCTTAGTATACCCAAAACCCGAGGAATCCCGAAAATTACTAGACTCGCCTTAACTCGTCCCTTAGACCAAGAGAAATTCGGGTGGTTTCTCCAACCAGGGTTATAGGTATCTAATATGGATCAAATCTCCGACGGTTTTCTAACCTAGAGTTTTTATAAAGAGCATGGGCTTGCTCTTCGTATCTAGCATGGTGTGACCCTAGATTCATTTCTAAGGCCTCTAGACGCCTAAGAATATCCGACCCATAATCAACTCTATCGATCATATGGATAGGATTTCTAGGTATTTCCCTCTCATTGAAGCCCATTGACGAGTCTTCTCAGCTAACTCGATGAACTCGTCGAAACATTCATCTGGGTCATGATGGGTAAATTCTCCACCACTAATTGTTTCTACCTGCATACGGGTTTCACTATCAAGGCCCTCATATAAAATTTGGGCCATGTGGGCTTTTCAAAGCCGTGATGTGGACACTTGGTATAACAATTCACTAAACCTTTCTACATAATCATGAAGTTTTTCACCTAATTTCGCTAAAGGTTTGAATAGACTCGAGCAATGAGATGCGGTCTTATGGTGTGGGTAGAATTTCTTAACAAATGCCTCTACAAGACCATCCTGGTGGTAATTGTTTTAGAAGGAATAAAATGATACCACTCTTTGGCTTTATCATAGAGAGAGAAGTGAAACAAACGTAACCTAAGCACATCTTTGGAGACATTCGGATAGTTCATTGTGTCACAAATCATTTCAAAGTCTCTTATGTGGGTGTTGATGGTGGTTTTTAGACAAGGGGTAAAATCGTAAAACCCCATGACCTAGTGTTACCCGCAACACATTAACTAAGAGCATTTAACTCAAGTGTAAACAATTAATAGGGGTATTTTTTCAAAATACCAGATTAGGGTTTTTTCAACACGTAACCCTAATTCCAAAACCAAGCATGATCTTCGCGCACCATGGCAACAATGCCAAACCAAGACGCATATCGCGCACCATGGCAACAATGCCAAAACAAGCCGCATACTCGCGCACCATGGAAACAATGCCAAACCAAGCCGCATACTGCGCACCATGGCAACAATGCAAAAACCAAGCCGCATATCGCGCACCATGGCAACAATGCCAAACCAAGCCGCACCCTCGCGCACCATGGCAACAATGCCAAACCAAGCCGCATATCGCGCACCATGGCAACAATGCCAAACCAAGCCGCATATCTTTGCGACCATGGCAACAATGCCAAACCAAGCCGCACCACTGCGCACCATGGCAACAAGGCCATATTTCCAAGCCGCTATGCCTTTGGCCCACGCCAAATATAGCGCCCTAGGCTTGCAAGACTTGCAACTAGGTCAACATGGCCGTACGTGCCATTGGCACATGCCAACACGTGATCGCATGACCATATTTCCAAGCCGCTATGCCTTTGGCCCATGCCAAATATAGTGCCCTAGGCTTGCAAGATTTGCAACTAGGTCAACATGGTCGTTCGTGCCATTGGCACATGCCAACACGTATCGCAGGCCATATTTCCAAGCCGCTATGCCTTTGGCCCACGCCAAATATAGCGCCCTAGGCTTGCAAGACTTGCAACTAGGTCAACATTGCCGTAGGTGCCATTGGCACATGCCAACACGTATCGCAGGCCATATTTCCAAGCCGCTATGCCTTTGGCCCACGCCAAATATAGCGCCCTAGGCTTGCAAGACTTGCAACTAGGTCAACATGGCCGTACGTGCCATTGGCACATGCCAACACGTATCGCATGCCATATTTCCAAGCCGCTATGCCTTTGGCCCACGCCAAATATAGCGCCCTAGGCTTGCAAGACTTGCAACTAGGTCAACATGGCCGTACGTGCCATTGGCACATACCAACACGTATCGCGAGGCCATATTTCCAAGCCGCTATGCCTGGGTCCACGCCAAATATAGCGCCCTAGGCTTGCAAGACTTGCAACTAGGTCAACATGGCCGTACGTGCCATTGGCACATGCCAACACGTATCGCAGGCCATATTTCCAAGCCACTATGCCTTTGGCCCACGCCAAATATAGCGCCCTAGGCTTGCAAGACTTGCAACTAGGTCAACATGGCCGTACGTGCCATTGGTACATGCCAACACGTATCGCAGGCCATATTTCCAAGCCGCTATGCCTTTGACCCACGCCAAATATAGCGCCCTAAGCTTGCAAGACTTGCAACTAGGTCAACATGGCCGTACGTGCCATTGGCACATGCCAACACGTATCGCAGGCCATATTTCCAAGCCGCTATGCCTTTGGCCCACGCCAAATATAGCGCCCTAGGCTTGCAAGACTTGCAACTAGGTCAACATGGCCGTACATGCCATTGGCACATGCCAAACACACACGCCAGCCTAACTTGCAAACCGTGCAACCTACCACCAAGGCATTCCGCACATGCCATTGGCACATGCCAAACACACACGCCGGGTAGCCTAACTTGCAAACCGTGCAACCTACCACCAAGGCATTCCGCACATGCCATTGGCACATGCCAAACACACACGCTTTGGTAGCCTAACTTGCAAACCGTGCAACCTACCACCAAGGCATTCTAAGCACATGCCATTGGCACATGCCAAACACACACGCTGGTAGCCTAACTTGTAAACCGTGCAACTTACCACCAAGGCATTCCGCACATGCCATTGGCACATGCCAAACACACACGCTGGTAGCCTAACTTGCAAACCGTACAACCTACCACCAAGGAATTCCGCACATGCCATTGGCACATGCCAAACACACGCCGGTAGCCTAACTTGCAAACCGTGCAACCTACCACCAAGGCATTTCGCACATGCCGTTGGCACATGCCACACACGCCACTAGCAGCTCTCCATTACCACTTACGCTCGAGGTGCAACTCGCAACGAAGGCATTCCGTACATGCCATTGGCACATGCCACATGCGTCCCTAGCAAGCACCACTTGCACGCAAGATGCAACCAACACTCGAGACATCAACACAAACCGGGGATGCTTTCTAGGGTTTTGGTTTGGCCCGGTCACAGACATGCGGCGTACACTATGCTCACATTAAGAAAGCGTGAAAAGGAATAAAGCGGTCAAATAAAAGAGGAAATAATGGTGAAAACGTTTTCACCCATTAACACCATGCGGTTACCACCTCCTCCCATTATTTCACCCTTTACTCTCTTACTTCATGAGGTCAGGTACGTTTCAAATCTCGACTTGTATAAATAGGTCTTACCTATTTCCACCCAGGACAACAAGTCTCGGTCGGGAGAAAAATACTACACTCTCAGAAAAGGCAACTTTGCAAGCTCTCCAAAAGCTTCCACCTCTTGCAAGCTTCCTAAGCTTTCACTTTCTGATACAAGTCGAGATACTACTCTCCCATAACTATTCTGGTCTCAACACCTTTCTTTGCTTCCCTCCCCAAATCAACCCTTCTCCTCCACTTTGTGACCGAAGCAAGTCTGGAACGGCCATTTCTTGGTTTAGGCCGGACTTGTACAGATTGATCTCTCGAATCTATAAAGTGCTCACGTGCAGCACATTTGTTTAGGTTTTGAACCAGTTTTCTCACTCACCTACCGAACTTACCAAAATCGGCAGAAACGATTTTTACCCATAAACAGTGGGTATACGGGTTCTCATTCTCTAACCCCCTAAACTTACGTAGCATGCCTATAGTCTCAGGTCTTATATCAAACTGGACCGTAGAAGCTGGTAGAACTACACCTGGGTCACGTACTACCCTAGACGGGTTCAAACGATCCCTAAGGGTTTTTATCGGGACCTCATTATCCTTTTCCTCAACCATTTTGGCAAAATTATAAGTATTAAGGATATTTTCCTCACAGTGAGAAGAACGTCCAAAAATAGGACTTTCTAGATTAAGGTAGTCAAGATTCTTGTTTCCTACAATATCACTTCTAGGTTTTTCACGCATAAACCGTCCTGAGCGTCTCTCTTACGTTCGGCATACAAGAATTCAACAAAATGTGCACATGCAAATGTTGGGCTAACTAATTTAGGTAAGCTTGGGTTACCTACGACAAAAAATATACCCAAAGGTACGAGGCTGAGGTTTGTGGACTTTCACTGGTAACTCCCATAAGGCCCAAGGCACGGGTTCGCCTTACTAATCCACTAGTTTTCCTAAACTCTGGTAGTCCAAGAAGATGCAATTGGTGTGTGCAGTGTTTTTTTTTTTTTTTTTTTTTTTTTTTTTTTTTTTTTATAAAAATAAAGTACTAAAAGAAACACAAACAATATATACAAGTCCAAAAATAAGGAATAAAGAAACTAACAAAAATAAAAGGTCCAAAAAAATAAAATCTTCGGCTTTCTCCTTTTATGGCAAGTCCAACCTTTCAACTTCCGTTTCAAGCAAAAACTGCACAACAAAGACAAAAATACCAAAGACGTAAAATAGAACAAAAGAATAATATAAAAAAAATAAAAATAAAATATATACAAAACCTAAAACCTAACCCTAATTACACGTCCGCGTCGGCGGCGCCAAAAACTGATGTAGTTTTAATTGTGGTAAGTAGAGTATCGTTCGCTCGGACTTTTTTAAAGATTTTGATTTTAGACTTAATGGAAGAAATACTAAAACTAGCAAATAAAACAAATGATGATAATAATTTTGAGAGATTACTGGGAATCAGGATTTCACCGAACTCTTTTTCTATGGTCCAATTATTAATTCTTTGACAATTATAGCTCCAAAAATAATAGTTATTGACTCTAAATCTTTGCCAAGGTAGATTTTATAAAATATTAATTGTAAATGGTAAGCATGGATCATCAAAACACCTAAGCTAAGCATAACCCATCAAACTAAATCACAACTAATTAATTTAAAATCATAATTCAAATTATATTAATGCAAAAGTCGTAAAAAGAATTAAATAAAGTTACCACAGTGATGAGAATTGGCTTCCTCCGTCATCCCATCGATGGGGTTTAGCTCCTCATGTCGAAAACACGCGCAAAATAATAATCCATAGCTCAAATAGGTGTTTTATTGAAGAAATTGTATAAAACAGAGATTTGTAATGCTGTATTGGTGTTACAAGCGTTACTGTTACAAGTTTCTAAGACTGTGAAAGAAAACGATAGTTGATTGACACTGTCGTTGAATTTAAGACTGCTGTCGCTGAATTTAAGTTCTGCTTCATGAGTCCATTCTTCGTGTTCTTCGTGTTCTTCGTAACGACACTTCCTAAAGTGTCGGTTCTTCGTCTTCTTCACTGCGCTCTTGCAACTTTCTTTGCGGCGTGATTTCTTCGCACTTTTGACGTACCCAAACTCTCCCCAAAGTCTCCGTGTATCTCTTATGGCTTCTACCAACTCCTTATATACACCACAGGCCTCAGAAATCCCCTAAATATCCTCGGAATCTTTTCTTTTCTTCCACGGGAAATAATCCTTCGGGGTTGATTTCTTGCTTAATTTTTCTCTTCTTTCCGTCCAAGCTTTCCTGACTCTCTACAAGGTATACTCAAATCTCAGGGAAGATATTCCTTCCCTTTTTACGCGTAACTTCTCCAATCCGTAACCAAAATCCCGATATATCTCTCTGCCTTCCTGTTTTACTTTTCTTTCTATTTTTTTACGTTTCCAAGCCATATATCAATCCTGTTTGGTCTTCACAGCTCCATATCAATCCATATCCATATAAAAGTCCAACAAAATCCCATCATTTTCTCGCCTGAAATTCACGCTGCTGAGTGTTTCTTTTTCCCGCCAAAAGTTGATTTAAACGGAGAAGAATGTGATGTCCCCCTAACAGCTCTGGTCTGCCAATAGTAGTTGCCCTGAGTGGGACGCCCCTTAGTAATTAGGTTACCCCTTATCCAAACTGAGAGTCCGAATAGTAATTTCCTCCCACGAGCGCCAATACCACTTTTCGAGCCAATTTTCCCGCAAAAGCTTATTTCTCCAAAAATACCTACACACGCATAAAACACTATAATAAGTACAAAAATGAGCACTATCAATATAAAGAATCGAGACAAATTAGACACGATAATGTGTCTATCAGTTAACTAAGTTCCCTAAAGGAGTACGGATACACTTGTATCATGGGTCCCCCTTTTAAGAACTTGAACTCCTGTGAGAGTTAAAAATGAAGATTAGGGAACTCGAGAGTCCCTTTTTCCTTGTTAAACCACTTGGCCTTGCTAGGAACTTGACCTTTACATCCAATTAGAAAAGCTCCTTTCTCTCTTTGTCGTGTTTTAGTCACTCTTCGCTCCAATATACAGTCTTCCTTGAGTGGTTCCTCTCTATCAAACCATAAGTCTTCTACTCGTGGTAAGATCATAGTGTCGTCGCCGTCATCATCAAGTAATGGTGGTTCAAACAACTTCAAGTATTCGGCATTTATAACCAAGTACATTCCTAGATAAGGTGGTAAATCCAGACGAAAGGCATTGTCACCAATCTGACCGAGTATACGAAACGATCCATATCTCAATGGTTTCATCTTCTTACCTTCCCCCTTCAGCCGCTCCTTACCTAATTTTAACCATACCAAGTCACCAACACCAAAATTACAAGGCACAAGATGCTTGTCATGCTTTGCTTTGTATTTGGCTTGTGACTTCTTTAATTGTGCTTCAACAGTCGCATGAATCTGAGATATCTTCTCCAAGAACTTTTGGGCCTTTTGCCGTTTACTTCCTTCCTTTCCCCCATTGAGGTGTCACTAGAAAATACTATATCGAAAGGACTAGGTGGTAAGTAACTATAGCACGTCTCGAAAGGAGACTTTCTCGAAGAACTGTGAACTTCTCTATTGAAAGCAAACTGTAGATATGGTAAACTCTCATCCCAAGTTTTAGGATGCTTAGAATTATATCCCCTTAACATGTGAACCATAGTCCTATTGACCACTTCCGTTTGTTCGTCTGTTTGTGGATGAATAATTGTACTCTTTTTCAACCAAGTGTCCATCATCTTCCATAAAGAATCCCAAAAGTGACTAAGGAATCGACTATCCCTATCAGAATGCTTCCACACATGCTCAAAGAAGTAGGTAAACCAAAATGCTTCCACACATGCTCAAAGAAGAGCTTTGCTGCACCGGCTCCCGTTACCGTCATTGTACATAAAATTAATGCAATCATCTTGTTGAATCGGTCGACCAAGACGAACAAATAATCATGACCAGACTTGGTCTTCGGTAATCCACCAAGAAAATCCATAGAAATACTCCCCCAAGGCCTTGATGGTACTGGTAATGGTAGATATAACCCACGTTTTCTGTTGGAAGTTTTAGATGTGCTGCACAACTTACACCCTCTAACTAACTTAGCCATATCATCTTGTATCTTTGGCCAAAAGACATAACGCCAGAGGTTAAGTAGAGTTTTATTCATCCCAAAGTGTCCAAAGAATCCCTGGGAAGTGTGTGCCTCTCTCAACCACTGTAAACGATCCCGATCTTCTGGTATGCAAAGTAACTGACCTTTGTATAACAATCCGTATTGGACTTCATTCTCGCTTTTCAAACCACTCTTTACACCTTCTAACACCTTCTTGAAGTCTTTGCTGGATGCGTATGACTCTACACACTCTTGAGGACAATTGGCTGAATTTTCATGGCCACCATTAATGCTCGAACTGGAGGTCGAGATAACATATCTGCCAACTTGTTTGTTACTCCCTTCTTGTACCTAATGAGAATATTGAAAGTCATCAAGTAAGACATCCACTTCATGTGCCGGGCTTGTTGTAGTTTTGTTTGAGCGTGTAGATACTCTAATGGTTTGTGATCTGAATGTAACACTACTTCTTTACCTAAGAGATACACTCGCCAATGCTTGATACATTGATATAAAGCATAAAATTCTTTATCATAAGGTGCGTAGTTCTTAATAGCACCTGGGAACAATTCTGAATGGTACTCCACTGGTTTACCATCTTGTAACAACACTCCTCCCAATGCATAGTTAGAAGCGTCGGTCTCAACTTCAAAAGTACGTTGTAAGTTAGGCAATGCCAACACTGGTGCTGCTGAAATCTTTCTTTTTAGTAACTGAAAAAACGTCTTCATGGGTTTGGTGCCATTCAAACTTCGCCTTAGCTCCCGTCAAACTATGTAATGGTCCTGGAATATTCGAAAAATGCCGGATAAACTTACGGAAGTATGTGCAAGCCCCTAAGAAACTCCTGATTTCAGTTATAGTGCTAGGTCTAGGCCACTTAGTGATCACTTCAACCTTCCTTGGATCAATCTTCCGTTGTCCACCACCCACAATGAATCCGAGATACACTAACTCATCCTTCCCAAACTCACACTTCTTTACGTTCAACTTCAGTTGGCCTTCATGTAACACTTTAAACACCATCTTAACGTGAACGAGATGCTCTTCCCAAGTTCTACTGTATATTAGGATATCATCCAAGTAAACAATCACAAAATCTTCTATAAAAGGTCGTAACAAATTATTCATCAAACGCTTAAACGTCGCTGGAGCATTACACCAACCAAAAGGCATCACCAACCATACGAACAAGCCTTGTTTGGTTTTGAAAGTAGCTTTCCATGTATCATCTTCTCGAACTCTCATCTGGTGATATCCGAATTTGAAATCTAACTTTGTAAAGACTCGAGCTTTTTCCAACTGATCCATCATGTCGTCTATCCTAGGTAAAGGGTAATGATTCTTGATTGTGATCTTGTTCAATGCTCTATAATCAATACACATACGCCAGCCTCCATCTTTCTTTGGAACCAACAACACCGCTGATCCACAAGGTGAAGCACCTGGCACCATCATTCCTAATTATAGAAGTTCATGGACTTGTTTCTTGATCTCATTAGATTCCTCTACGGTCGTGCTATAAAGACCTACATTAGGAAGAGAACTCTCACTGGTCAACATGATCTCATGCTCCATACTCCTCTTTGGCGGTAATCCCGTGACTTCTGAAAATAAATCCTTATACTTCAACTTCAACCTTTCTAGGTCATCTTCTTGTTGTGCAGTCAAGGCTGCCAAACAAACTCTACTCGGCTTCTCCTCAAGAGAACGGATCACAAGGAGAATGAACTTTGTGCTAGCATCCACCAACCGCTTAGCCTGAGTGACTGTGATCAAACTTGCTCCCTCAAGAGGAGAATCAATAGCCCTAATCACAAAACCTTCTGCATCTTTGGTAAAGGTGTACTTTTGTTCTCTCATGTATAGAGTTGCATCTCTATCCCATAGGTAAGGACTACCTAGAACCACCTGACAAACATCCAAAGGAACTACGTCGCATGCAACTTCATCAATATATGACTCATCTAGAGCAAATTTGAACGTGCACTGTTGTGAAACTTGTAAGCCCCCTTCCTTTTGAAGCCATCCTAAAGTGTATGGTTCTGGATGTTTGAAAGTCTTCAAACCTAACTTCTGCACCAAAGAATTTGAAAGTAAATTCTTCCGACTTCCCGGGTCAATAACAACATAAACTAGTGAAGTTTTGACTTGCATCTTCACTGTAAAGAGTCGCTCCCTAAGATCATCCTTTGAAGGTCTTTCTTTTGTCCCTGTCATAAGAGAAAGCTTTGAATTGGGTTTTGTTAGTCCGTGGACTTCTTTTGGAGTTTGAGCGACTAGTGCTGCCTTCTTGGCTTCTTTCCTCTGCAACCCTTTAGGCTTCAGATGAGGGTTCTTAACCCAACACTTGTCGACAACATGACCTGTTTGCTTGTAATGGGTGCAAGACAAACCTTCCTTATCACTAGACTTCCTTCTTCTTTGCTCCTTTCACCTCCTTTCATAGTGGTACCTCCAGTTTCACCTTAGTATTTCCCTTTGAATCAGATTTCTTAAGCCTGCCTTCAATGGCATTAGCTTTTATACTTGCTTCGGAGATAGTATCCAGTGAAAACATCTTCAACTCCTTCCATATATACTCATGGAACCCGGAATATATTTCATATAGATAACATAATATCCCAAGTATAAATCCAATATCATAGCTTGATTCTGAAATTCCGAAGTATATTCTTGTACGGTTTGGTTGTAGGTCTGCTTCAAGTTGTACCACTTGAACCATCTCTCCTCAAGGTAGCCAACCGGATAAAACTGTTTACTTACAACTTCCTTGAATCTTTTCCACGACAATACTCCCTTACCTAGGTTTTGTCTTTGATAAGCTTTCCACCAGGTTAGAGCATGCTTTTGTAGCTTCAATGCCGCGAAAGTAATCTTTTCCTTTGAACTATATTCAAAGAAAGAAAAATACGTCTCTAGACGTTCAATCCAATCATCTAATTTTTCTACATCGACACTCCCATCGTAAAGTGGAATATCAACACGAAAATCAATTTTCAGATTCTTACCATGAGGTTTAGGACTTTTAAGAAGCTCACTTTTCTTCTTTTCTTCATCCTCATCCTCATCCTCTTCGTCTTCTTCTTCTTTTTCCGAATCGTCTTCTTCCGAATCATCTTTTTTCGAAGCTTCAGGTGAAGGTATAATCTTTTTCTTCGTCTTCGGCTTGGTTGTATGAGAAAAAATACATTCACTCAGCTCCTGAAGGGTAACTTGAATTGACTTCATGTCTGTTTGCAACGTAGCCACCTTTTCTTCCATAGTTTGTGGTTCTCCTTCCTTAGGATCACCATCTGACTTTGTCATCCTTGATCCCCTTGTTTTCTTAACGTCTTCCAACTTCTTGAGTACCTCACCAAGCTTTATGTAGAGAGATCTAGTGAAAACCATAAACCACCGGGATTTACCTAAAAACTAACCTTGCTCGTGATGCCAACTTGATACGTATTGATCTCTGTACCTTGGTGACTATTATTATAGAGGCGGAATTCAGAATAATAATAGACGAGAAACTTAGAAAACAGAACACAAGTAGTGATTCGAAGAAAATATCTTCTCTAGATTATGAACAAGAAAGCGATTACAATTCTCTTTTTGTTACGCTCACAATCTTCTCTAAACAGTGGATTAACCTTAAACTGTTTGCTAAGTTTGCACAAGTATTGCTCCAAGCTTTCTCTTGGTTTTCTGTGCCTAAAATTCTGTGTGTCCTTAGCTATTAGCCAAAGCCCTCTATTTATAGCCTTCATCGTACTCAGTCGACCAAGGACTTCTATTAGGAATCTATTTCCTAAACTAAGAATATTGCCTAAAACAAAACTCTTCCCTAACTAGGAATTCTGCCTAAACAAGGATTCCGGCCTAGAATAGGATACTTCCCTCAACTTAGCTTGAGGTTAACTAAGTTCCCTAAAGGGGTACGGATACACCTGTATCAAACTCACCATTCAATTTAATCCGTAGCTTAGTCAATTCAACTTCTTCTTCTTTTCCAGCTTCTGCGTTTGAATCAACTATTTTCTTAATTTCTGCAATAACGTTTCTAGAAAGTTTACACGATAACCTTTCCTTGATGCCTCTTTAATAATAATTTCTCATTCCGATAAAAGCTCAAGATTGATATTATTTCTATCGTAACTAATGTTATAAATTGTTTGTCATGATCCTGCAAGTTATTTTTAACCTTAAATTGTAATTTGAATTTACTTTTACCATGGGGGGTAACTTGAGTCAGTCATGGGTGGAATTAACATTAGGTTATTTGAGTTATTTCCTATAAAACAGTGTTTGTGCTTGATGTATTAATAACTGTTGGATGCAGTTATCAGGATTGGTCCTTTAAAGACCAATGATTGTACTCAGGTGAAACCAATGAATGAAAAATCAATTTTGCTTTCAATTTTTGAGAGTTAGGCTCTGCTTGCAGAGAGAAAGCAGCTTGCTGCTAGTTATCCCTTGATCTAATCCTTATAGTTGTATATCAGTACACTACAATTGGTATCAGACTCCATCCTGGAACCTGTAACCATGGCTACCAAAGAGAAACTTCAAGAAATCACCACTGATGTTAATCAAAATTCTGCTTCTATTATCGAAATCAAAGATGAGATTGGATCTCTGATGCACTTCCGTCGCAATTTGATTCGAAGCTTAGTGTTATTCTCAATTTAGTTGAGCCTAATCAACATCAGCATCAGGATTCAAATCACATTCCAGATCCGAGTTCTTCTGGTGATTCTCATCCTTCAGGATTCACTGACCTTCGTCATCTCATCAAAAGCTTAAATCCACCTTCCACTGGTAAATTTAATCGTACACCAAAGGTAGATTTTCCGAGATTTAATGGTACTAACCCTCGTGGCTGGTTTCTCAAATGTGAACGATATTTCCACCAACACAAATTTCCTGATGAAGAACGTGTTGATATGGCTGCGATCCACTTCGATTCTCAGGTCGATCCATGGTATCTCAACTACCATCAAGGTAAAGAATCTATTCCTTGGGATACTTTTGTTTAGGATATATATGCTCGTTTTGAAGATGTTGCTCAGGATAACTATGTGGGTAGTTTTAATAAACTCTCTCAAACATCCACCGTTGAGGATTATTATGATAAATGGGAGCATTATAAAAGTTATATGGTTGCTAACAATCCCTCTCTTACTGAGAGTTTTTATACATTGAGATTCATTAATGGCTTAAAAGAAGAGATACGCACTGTGGTGCAAATGTTTAAACCAACTGACACATCCACAACTTTTTACCTGGCTATATTGCAACAAACTTCACTAGTTCATCAACCTAGACCAGTTAAGTCTTTCTCCAAACCATTTTCCCCAACACCATTATCTGTTTCCCATCCACCTTCTGCCATTAAACCTTTTTTCTCTAACTCGTCTACATATACAAAAGGCAATGGTTCGTCACCACCACCAATTATTACCCACCCACTTACACCAACAAAGACTTCACCAACAACCCTATACCTCCTGTCAAAAGACTTACTCATGCACAAATGCAAGTTAGAAAGGATAAGGGGCTATGTTATAACTGTGATGAATTCTACATACAAGGTCACAGATGTAAAACTCAACAATTATTCATGTTAATTGCTGATGATGATGCAGAAGAGAAAACAGCCTTATCCAATGAAGAAGTTAGTGATACATCTCACTCTGGTGGTGACTCTCCTATTGAAATCTCCTTACATGCCCTGACTGGAAACATTGCTCATGATACTATCAGGATTTATGGCCATATTAACAAGCATTCTGTGGTTGTTCTTATAGATACAGGAAGTACACACAGTTTTATTGATGCAGCATTAACATCCAAATTGGGTCTTCATGTGTCTCCTACTGGACAAATGATTGTTACAGTTGCTAATGGTGATAGCACTATCAGTCAAGGTATCTGCCAGAACCTCAATTGGGAAATGCAGGGATACCAATTTTCTGCAAATTTAAGAGCCTTGCCAGAACATCGTATTGGGAGCTGATTGTCTACGCCAACTTGGTGATGTCATATTTAACTTTACTCAATTGAGCATTTCTTTTCTACATCAAGGCAGTCAAATCACTTTACAGGGTAAACCTTCTAAACCTTCCTTGAGTTTGATTAGTGCTTCTTCCCTTAAGAAATTCTTGAAGCCCACTTGGAACATCTACAACTTATACTGTCCTTATTAAGGAAGCATTCCCTATTTGCCAAAATGTCTAAATGTGCTTTTGCTCAGCCACAACTCGAGTATCTTGGCCACATTATTACTGCAAGTGGTGTGGCTGATGATCCTGACGAAGTTGCTGTAATGGTCATTTGGCCACAACCTCAAACTCTAAAGCAGCTCAGAGGGTTTTTGGTCCTTACATGCTACTACAGGAAGTTCATTAAAAACTATGGAACCATTTTTAGGCCAATTACTGATATTCTCAAGAAGGATTCTTTTTCTTGGACTGCTGATGCCACTCATGCCTTCTCTTCTATCAAACATGCCATGACTACTGCACCTGTTTTAACACTGCCAGATTTTTTTCAGCCTTTTACTCTTGAAACTGATGCATGCTCAAGATGAGTTGGAGCTGTCCTTATGCAAAATGATAAACCCATTGCCTTTTTCAGCAAACCATTGGGTCCCAAAGCATTAGCTCTGTCTACATATGAGAAGGAATTTTTGGCCATTGTCATGGTTGTTTAAAAATGGAGGCACTATTTAAGCAACCAACAATTTGTGATTCATACATACCACCAGAGTTTGAAATACTTAATGGACCAGAGACTCTCTCGCACTACAACAGAAATGGCTTGTCAAACTAATGGGTTTTGATTATGCCATTAAGTACAAGAAAGGAATGGAAAACAAAGCTGTTGATGCTCTGTCCAGACTTCCTACTGCTGCCTATTCCAGCTTATCCTTATCTCAACCCCAATGGCTACAGGACATTCAATCTAGTTATGAATCAGACACAACAGCCCAACAACTTATTACTCAGTTAACTGTGACTCCAACTCATGGCAATTATACTTATTCACAAGGCATACTGAGATTCAAAGGCAGACTTTATATTAGCTCTGGTAATAATCTCAAATCTTCTATTCTACATTCATTGAATGCTTCTTCTGTGGGAGGTCATTATGGTATTACTGCAACTTATCACAGAGCTAAAGCTTCATTCCTTTGGGCCAACATGAAGAGTGACATCATTCAGTTTGTCACCACTTGTGATGTTTGCCAATGTCACAAAGGAGAAAATTCATTTCCAGGCGGTCTCTTACAACCTCTTCCCATACCTGACACTGCATGGAAACACATCTCTCTTGACTTTATTGAAGGCATGCCATTGTCTTATAAGAAGAATGTCATTTTGGTGGTTGTGGATAGGTTGACTAAATATAGTCATTTTATTTCTCTTGGCCACCCCCATTCACTGCTATCACAGTTGCAAAAGAGTTCCTTTCCCAAGTATTCAAGCTTAATGGCCTACCTAGCTCCATTGTTAGTGAAAGAGATAAGATTTTCATTAGCCAATTCTGGCAAGCTCTGTTCAAGTCCCTTGGCACCACACTGAAGCTCAGTACTGCTTACCATCCACAAACTGATGGTCAAACAGAAAGAACAAATGCTTGTGTTGAGCAGTATTTGAGGTGCATGAAAAGTTCTCATCATAAGCAATGGGTCCAATGGTTAGCTCTTGCTGAATGGTGGTTAAATACCAACTACCACACCAGCTTGAAGATGTCTCCCTTTCAAGCTTTGTATGGTTATGCTCCACCTCATTTGGTGTTTCCTATCCCCACATCCACTTTTGTTGCAACTGTGGAAAACTATTTGCAGGAGAGAGACCACATGCTTCAACTGTTAAAGGATGAACTCTCTAAAGCTCAGCATTGAATGAAGTTTTTTGCAGATCAAAAGAGGACTGACAGGGAATTTGCAGTAGATGATCTGGTCTTCTTAAATCTCCAACCTTACAGGCAAACTTCAGTTGTTGTGAGACAAAACTTTAAGCTGTCTGCCAAATATTTTGGGCCCTTTGAAGTCCTACCGAGAATTGGAGTTGTTGCTTACAAACTAAAACTTCCTGTGGGGTCTAGGATACATCCAATTTTTCATGTATCCCAATTAAAGAAGAAGTTGGGATTACAGGCAGCTTTATCTCCCCAATCACCATTGGTGGATCATGCAAGACAGTTTGTAGTGGTTGCCATCCTAGACACTAGAACTACACTCAGAGACTCTTCCATCATTGAGCAGATCTTAGTATAATGGTGTAATTATGCTCCAGAAGATGCTACATGGGAGGATGATGCTCACATACATGCTCAGTTTCCAGATTTTATCATTGAGGACAAGGATCTCTAAATGGGAGGGGCAATATCATGATCCTGCAAGTTACTTTTAACCTTAAATTGTAATTTGAATTTACTTTTACCATGGGGGGTAACTTGAGTCAGTCAGGGGTGGAATTAACATTAGGTTATTTGAGTTATTTCCTAGAAAACAGTGTTTGTGCTTGATGTATTAATAACTGTTGGATGCAGTTATCAGAATTGGTCCTTTAAAGACCAATGATTGTACTCAGGTGAAACCAATGAATGAAAAATCAATTTTGCTTTCAATTTTTGAGAGTTAGGATCTGCTTGCAGAGAGAAAGCAGCTTGCTGCTAGTTATCCCTTGATCTAATCCTCGTAGTTGTACATCAGTGCACTACATTGTCATACATAATTTCTCGGTAAAATCAGTGTCTTCCTTGTATGGGGAAAAAGACAGATATCTATTTTCTAGCCAATCCCTCGCACCAGCACATACTTTCTCCATTACAATGTACTCAATACAAACTACTAATCGAACAAAAGAAAGAAAGAAAATACTAACCTCTGGTTTAAGAACCCAACCTAATTGTATTCAATCTTGTAGTATAGTTTATTAACCATCTTACCATTTCAATATTGTGTTATGATTTTGAGTACTAGAACAATTATAAGAACATTAATGGATGATTGACGGCTCACGTAACCTCTGATACTCTTACACAATACATCTTATTTTTTTCTTTAATTCATGATAATGAACTAAATTTAAAGTTTTTTAATATGGGTAAATACATGTTCTCTCAAATAAAAAAGTAAATCAAAAGTAATCCGATAAAATCGGTAAAATCTAAGAATATTTAAAATTAAAATTAAATAAACTGATTAAAAAAAAGGATCAAACACAATTAAAGATAAAGAGTCTGGTCTATCTTTTTTAACGTCAATTACACCACAAAACTAAGCAATTGCTGATTTAATTTATACCTCATCCCCGTCCCTTTCTCCATCCATCGTATTTAGCTGAATAAATTCATATAGATTAAATATCTTATTATTTGTAAGGTTATATTGTCTTTCCCATTTTCGATTTGGCAGTGAAAGTTCCTTGTTATCACGTGCAACAACTGAAAATAAAATAATAGCACACCCGTAGATTTTCCTCCAATGATATTATCATCTTGACAAGGTTTCTTATAATATCAGTCGGCTTCATCCTTTAGGATATATTTATCCAACCATAATGCTACATTCCCATCATCAATTTCATAATTTAGTTTATCTGTTAAAAGCCTATTCATCTCAGATTTGGTTTCTTCTTTAATAGACCCAGCCATTATCTACCTTTTTACTATATTATTTTTGGTTATTACTTTCCCATTATTTGTTGTATATGTTGCAATCTTAGGATCACCATTAGGTGCATAACCCGCAATTATAAGATGATCACATACAAGTTCTTTACCTTTGACCATATGTGCGCATCAAATGCACTAATAGTTTCAAAATTTAAATTTAAATCCCACAACTACAAATAGAAAAATGGTAAAAAAAAAGTAAAAGAAAATATAATCGATAAAATTTAAACAATAAATAAATTATGTTTATGCAAATATGAAACTAGTAATTACATGAGGTTAGTCAATTGGGATTAGCAGAGATATTGAGAGACTTTTTATGCAAGAGATTTTGGGAGACTCTTTGCGAGTTTAGAGATTTTAGGATACTCTCGGAATAATTTTCAAGGGCATGTAAATATATTGATTCCGCTGCGGTTAGAATAACATGTAATTTCTTGAATAATTGATTATAAATTAAATATACGGTGGATTTTCATCTCACTTACACCACCACCTTAATACCTTCTTCTGTGTAATGTAACTCAAGACATTAGTACATGCCCAAGTAATTAATGGTTTCTTGCCATTACATATCTACTGTATTTCTTTCTCACTCGTATATAGTCAAATAAAAGGGTTTTCTCTTTGTATTAATTATACGTCAATCTCATGAATAAAATTAGCTTCCTATTATTTTCTCTAATAACTTATTGATTATTGTTTTCTAGATTTTAGTTTATCACATGTTAGCAACACATGCACTGTACTACCATGAGAGATAATTAAAGATTAAATGTTAGATGCGATACATGGTTTATCGATTTTTATGACCTAAACCTATTAAATCTCTTGATCGAAAATCAAGGGCATAAACTTTGAGTCTTTGACCATAAAGTGTTGTTACCCCTAAGCCGATTAATTTTTTTTAGATTTTTGATTAGTGAAAATTGTTAGAAACTATTTTTTCCCGCATAATTCTCATATATAATATCATCTGAAAAAGATGTAGTTACTGCTTCAAAAAATAAGAATAGAAAGGAAACTTTGTCATGGGTATTTATTACAACGGTTTCCTTTTGATTTTTGATGTTGCGTTTATCGATATTATAATATTTGACACGTCCCAAAAAATAATAACGCCCGTGAAAGTTGCTGATGTGATGGACCATGGCTTATAATAAAACAAACAAAAAGGAAGTTGATTTCTTTATCTTATATGTGGACTATGGCTTTCGTGTGGAATTTACACAATTTCCAATAGGTTTTAACATTGTTCAATCTAAGATTTATATTGATTGCACATAAGGTATGGAATTCATTATAAAAAGGTGGTTAAATGAGTAGGTACAATAATAGTCAAAATATCAAGGTTTTTCGATTATTTATTTAGTGAACAAATTAGGAACAATACGTATACAATGACAATTAGTATGTATTTGTTTATTTTGCTTTAGGATGTTAAGGTTACTAAAAATTGAACTTTGGAATTTAGTGTAAGGAGAGATTAATGCTCGAGTTTCTTTGCAAAAATCCATAATTCAACGTTGATCAAGTGAGTATTCTTTATTTTTCGGGCTCTTAACTTCAAGGAGTTTGACAACGCGTTCTTTTTTTTTTTTTTTTTTTTTTTTTTTTGCAAAATTGGACGATTGTGTGCTTTGATCTCTTTAGTTTTGTTGTGAGAGAGGACCCGATCAACGATAACAAACCAATGCTAGTTGTCGGAGGATAGCATCCTAAGTCTTATAGATGGAAAAAAGGAGGAAAAAATACGTTTACTATGGTGGGGGTGGGAGGCGACTGACCCGCTCAAAGGATGTTGACCAAGTCAACTGTGGTCGGCACGCATCCCAAGTCCAACCAATCACGCTTATTCGAATTGTGTACATTTTAGATACCGAAATTCATCTAAATTTGGAACCCCAAATCCAAATAGACACAATTGAGCAACTCATTAACTTTGTACTTGTTGACCCGATATCAATTGACATCTACAATGGACGCCTCAATTCGTATAAGTATCTAGGATTGAGAGTTGTCAAGACTCAATTAAAAAAAAACTAAAAACCAATTCTTTCTCTTCTCTCTCAATTCCTCATTTTCTGGCATTATCAGATTTTTTGTGCACTATGTTCTTTGTCGAATCAAGGCCGTATAAATCTTGAATTTGATAACGTTGTTGAGAGGATTCACTGTGTAATCTATTTTTTGAAAGGATTCATTGTGTATCCCAAAGTCAATAATTGTGCAACCTATTTGTATCCCGAGAATCTTATTCAGAAAGATTGAATTATGTATTGTCCAAAATAACCACATACTAGAGCATTAAAGCCAGAAGTACAACAAATCTGTTTTAGTGTTCAATCTCCTTACCCAAATCTTCCAACATTGATTTTTTGGACTACAATAGCTTATTACTGGTCTTTGTTTATTTTCCCTTTTCTTTGTTGGTTTATGCCATTTGGGGGTACAAAAGGTAAAGTTATCAAGGATTAGTGTATCACTTAAGGACAGACGATACAAATTGGTTGGAAAATACGTAGAAAGTTAAAAAATGAGAAGCCGGAAATCAATTTAGCTCGTTTGGATACCAGAAGAAGAAGTTAGAAGCAAAGATATTTTTCTTCATAAAAAGTGGATTTTTTTTTATTTTAGAATTTGTTTTGAAATTTTACACCCAAACTAACTTCTTGCTTTTTGACTTCGAGAAGACAAAAAGTTACTCCTGGATGTGTATCCAAACGCACTAGTGAAACTAAAACACCTCAAGCCAAAGGCGAAAGCTATGCACTATCTTGCATATGACTTCACACTGATTAGTGATATCCCATACCTAGTCCGTAAGAACCGCATGCTCAAATATAGAAAGCGCCTAAACTTCTAAATACTGGAACGCGTCTTTTTAGATAGCCTATAAATTTACTTGCTCTAGTATTTTACTTCCTTATCATCTTCATCTTCATATTCTTCTCCTTTATCATCTACAGGAACACCACGAAAGGCCCCATTATCTGTAGTCTCCTTTTGCTTTCGAGGTACAGTGAGTTTATGGGCTTCCATATAGTTGTACAAAGACTTCATGGTACGTCGAGGATTGGTTTCTTGTTGTTTATATTTAGTATTTGGGATACTGTAAAAATATGCTTCATGCACTTTGAAAGCTAAATCAGGCAGTCCACCTTCTTTTTCCCTATTAGACCATCAAATGTTGCGCTAATTATAATGCAAAAGGTGATTGTGATGTCCGTTAATCAACTTAATTATATAACGAATTCCGTCGGGTTGTGTATATTCATTCTGAAGGGACACATGCATTTTTTTGAAGTAGGAACCTGTTGTTTACCAGCTTTATTGCAAACAACATACCTCAATTTTCCACTTTTATATTTCTTGGAGGATGATTTTATTATTTTTTTTCGTTCAAAAACCAACAACAAAGGCCTTTTTGGAAACCCGATCGATAACTTGATCCTCTTTAACGAATACCTTTAACGAAATTTAAATAAATAAAAATTAAGCAATTACTTTAAGGATTACAACTAACTAAATACCAATGAAGGTATAAGGAAATTCAGCACTTACATGGTTGTTAGTAAAATGCATAGTGCAACCCACAATAGTTGTTCCTCAATTTATTTCTTGCAAATTTGGTGTAAATGAAGACAATAGACGAGGCAATGAAGCAGAGAAAAAAGTTGAAACATAGACATCCTATCATTCGAATGTATACCACCATGAGGTATCATTTTACACGCTGGTGACTAATGTTCATGGTCTAACATAAGTATGTAAGATGAATAAACAGAAAGGAAACACATGAGCGCAATAAAAGATTATTCCAAGGCAAATACAATATTTTAGTCAACTATACAATTAAGTGAAATGTTTGCTTTTCAATTGGTCGTTGGGCACTAATATTTCCGAAACTTTTCTCTCAAAATGTTGTTATTGAGGCTTTGACGCTTGATGCTTCAACATTAGTGAAGAAGCACATGTGTGATGTCTATAGGGCAGCCAAAAGTAATAAGATCTTTGTCCTTACTTGAATGGGTCCTTTTAACTTATATTCCCTCCATCCTAGTTTAGATGCCATATAATAGGATTTCACACAAAGATTAAGAAATGCAGAGAGAGTAATTCTTTTTCCATAATTACCTTAGGCTTGTATTTAAGGTTCCTAATTTTTAGATGTCTAGTTTTTTGTTATTTACTCGAACAATTCAAAACAAAAACAAAATGTTGAAGGATATATAGAGAGGAGTATTTAAGATTGTGTTTAGAAAATAGACATACGCAATTCTCCATATTAAAGCCTGATTTCAAGTTAGGGGTAGATTATGATAAAAAGTGGGAAAATATGAAACATAATAAGTATTTTAGGACAAAAAAAAACCTTGTTATAGTATATATACTAGGACGGGGGGAATATACCCGTATATAGATTAAGGATCAATATAATAATATTTTCTTACCTTGGATATTGTAATACTACTTGATATCTTAAATTTTGTTGGAACTATAATTGCTACTTTCTAGGATGACTCATTTTCTTTCTACCCTTACAAAGTCAAACCAATCTTATTTTATTCCAAGACAAGTTAAAAGACAAGAGATGAGAATCTTTTCTGAAATAAGTATCTTTGAAACGATTTTATTTGAATCTCGTTGAAAAATCTTACTTTTATTTATTTACTTTTCAAAAATAAAAGAGAGAAATAAAAGGAGAAAAAAAGAGGAATGTAATAAGAAACTTAAATAGATATGAATGGATTTTTTTTTTATTCGTACATTTTTTTAAGCAAGTTGTACATATTGTTGGTCTCATATAGACAGGGATTGTTAAGATAGTAACCACTTGGTATATAGTTACTAGTTCGAAACTGAATTTAAATTTAGGGATCAACCCAAGTGTTTGGGATCAGCCCAATAATTATAATTGCGGAAAGTAAAAAGTAAAGACACAACAAAATTTTGTTAACGAGGAAACCGCAAATGCATAAAAACTTCATGACTAGTCCTATTTTGAATACTCCCATAATTAAGTCGTTATACAAAAACTACTACAAACTTCTTACAGTTGAGACCAAGTAAACTACCCATAGTTACCTAGATTCCTTAGTATCCTTACGCCTACAACTAATCTGGCCAACACAAGTGAATCTTAAGATAAAGTCCACTATCTTAAGTTTCTTTAGTCTCCATGAAGATTTTAAGGCACTCAAACTTTAAGATCGTCTTCCAAACAGTAAAGGAATAATTGATCTGTTTGGTAACCACTCTTCTTATCTCAAGAAATTAATTAGAGATATGTGTTGAGCTTGACAAAGGCTGTTCTGTTTAAAACCAATTGAACTCCTTTGTCGAGTTAGATCTTTCAAGATATGGATTAACATGTTAACCGGATCAAGTCAAACATAAGTACCAGACTCGGATACTGAAGAGTACCACCAAATGATAGCTTGTCGATCTAAATACAACTATTCAATCAATCGTCTATTAAAGATAAACGAGATCTTGTCGGATACTGAAGAGTACTAGCCGGTCAAGTTTGTGCATGAAGGAAACCACAAAGATGTGAAACCAATATGAAAATCATCTTTTCTTCAAATCTTCTATAGTCTTTTATACCTGCAAAATAACAAACTTGATTCCAACTTATGATCGACCACGCACAAAATAGAATGTGTTAACAATGGATGATTACAAGTCAACATCAGATCTGAACTACTGCTAAGCTCTTGATCTAGTTTGAGTGACCTTATGTTAGAAGAGAAGGATCTCAAGAATAATCAAACTAGGTGCAATCAAGACTTAACAACCGTTAGTCAATCAATCAATAATCAAAAACTAAAATAAAAATACAGATTCTAGTTTCCCACCAACGGTACTAGTAGGCGCTTCTTGGTCCCAAAGAAGTCTTTAAACTAGCGGACGTAAGAGATTTTACCCAAATTAGGTTACTCTCCTCTCCAAGATAGTATTACAAGTAATATTATTAGTCGGCTACAACAGTGACTACGAAATGAAGTGGCTTCCTCAGAATAAGTTTGTAAGAAGAACAAACTTCACTATTTATAGACCAGGGTAGTTTGGATACCATGAAATTTTCCATAACCGAAAATATTCTCAAGATATTCAATAAAGCACCTAAATTCGGTTTTGTCTAATTCCAACCAATATCCAACTGTATAACTGAAATTCCTCTTGGACAACTCAATATTAACTAGCATTTTACTTATATATTTTTCCAGTGATATGTTTTGTTTGCTGGTAAAACAAAAACATATACATTCGAAAATCTCTAAAGATTCTCAAACATTCCAGTTTGGGATCTCACCTTGAGTATCAAGGAATATCTTTGAAAAATAAAATATAAGATTTCAGCAAATGTTCAAATTACTCATTACGTAGACATCTTGAACTTTCCTATTTTGCAAAATAATTTCCAAATCACACAAACCCTAAAGTATCCGTGACTAAGGAAATCGGTTTTGTCTATTGGAACATGTTCTGCCTTGACTCCTAACATAGGTTAGGATCGGTTCTACCTTGATTCTCAATATAGGTAGGGATCGTTTCTATCTTGAATTCTAACATAAGTTAGGATCAGTTCTACCTTGATTCTCCATATAGGTTAGGATCGGTCCAACCTTAGATCTTCAATGAAAATCGGACCTTCTCCTATTGATTTCTTTCAACTACGAAACAAGTTCGTAAGTCTACTTCCTTAAACTCATGTAATTAAACATAGTTTTATATGCATGAAATCAAACATATGTTCACTACACAATCTAGTAAGGAGTTGCAAAGATTATGCTGATATTGCAATTACGAAGTTCAAAAGATAAGCGTTATACTTCGTAATATAATATACCAATATAAAGCATTCACAACTATTGATATATTGTTCTTTGACACTTTGATCATAATAAGATGATCAAGTCTCTTATACTAGAGTTTCATGTATATAACTTTGCATATTATGTTTTCAATCAGAAATGACTTGAAAGCTTACGATATAGAATTGGAAAAAGGTCAAGTCATGTATTACTAAACTCAAGTGAAGGATGATGTTATCATCGATGTCGGTATGTACTTCAAAATATTCAGGTCTTCAGAGTAATACTTGTATGTCTCAACATATTTGGACTTCCCAGTATAACCTAATGAAGTTGACTCTAGTAATTTAATCAAGCGACTAATGAGTGTTGATATTAATGTATGATAACCAACCTTGACATACTAACGCTTGGAGGGTTCAACCGAACAATGCTCTAACAGAAAAAATCTAAACAAGAATAAATAAATAATGTTTATGGATATATGAAACTAGTAATTAGTGTCTACATGCAAAAAATTTCAAAATATGCATTTACCCAAATTCTTAGATATTATTCTAGTTATCCTTAAATCTAAGGGCATGTGAATATGTGTTGATTCTTTGCTGTTAGAATAATATGTAATATCTTGAATAATTGATTGTTAATTAAATATACAATGGATTTTTATCCCACTTGCACTGTCGCCTTTACACCTTTTTTGTCTTGTAACTTAAGACACTAGTACATGTACAATAGCTGGTAATTAATGGCTGCTTGCCGTTACATTGTATTTATTTCTCACTCTTATATTAACACATGCACTATACTACCATGAGCTATAAAGATTAAATGTTAGATGTAATAAACCATGTATCGATTTTTATGACCTAAGACGATTAAAGCTCTTGATCGAAAATCAAGGGAATAAAGTTCGAGTCTTTGACAATAAATTCTTGTTACCCCCTAAGCCGATTAAAAGTTATAGATTTTCGATCGGTGAAAATTCTTTGAAACTATTTTTTACTCGCATAATATCTCATATATGATATCATCCGAAAAAGATGCAGTTAGTGCTTGAGAAATCAATTATAGAAAGAAACTTTGTCATGTAATAAGAATTTTTATGAATAAAAATTTTATGTATTTGTTACAACGGTTCCCTTTTGTTTTTTGATGTTGCGTGTATCGATGTTGTAATTCAACTATTGAAAATGATATTTGACAAGTGCCAAAAAATAATATGTGAATAGTTGCTGATGTGATGGCTAATAAAACAAAAAAAATTGTTTTCTCTCTCTTATATACGTAGACCATGGCTTTCATGTGAGATCTACACGATTTCCAATAAGTTTTAACGTTACTCGACCTAGGATTTAGATTGATTGCACATATGGTACAAAATTTATTATACACAGGTGGTTAGATAGGTAGTCTACCATAATAGTCCAAATACCAAGGTTGTTAGTTTAGTTATTTAGTGACCAAATTAAGAACAATACATGTATAATGAAATTCACTATGTATTTGTTGATTTTTCTTTAGGATGTTAAGTTACTAAGGATTGAACTTTGGAATCTACCGTCATTTAGTGTACTTTGAAGGAGAGATTGATGCTCAAATTTCCATTCAAAAATCCATAATTCAAAGCATATCATCAGATTGATCAAGTAAGTATTCTTTATTTTTCAGGCTCTTAACTTCAAGGGGTTTGACGGTACTTATTTTAATTTGGTTTTGCAAATTGGACGATTGCGTGCTTTGATCCTCTTTAGTTTTGTTGTGAGAGAGAACCTAGTCGAAGATAATTAACCAGTGTCATTTGTCGGAGGATGGAATCCTAAGTCTTATAAATAGAAAAAAGAGGCGAACATACGTTTCCTACGATGGGGCGAGAGGTGATTGACCTACTCAAAGGATATTGACCAGGTCAACCGTGCTTGGTTCGCATCCCAAGTCCAACTGTCACGTCTATTCGAATTTGGATACCGAAATTCAGTTAAAATTTTGAACCTCTTATCATAATAGACACAATATAGCAGACTCCTTAACTTCACAATTGTTGGAGATCAGTTGACATCTCCAACAGATGCCTAAATTCCTATAAGTATTTGGGATTGAGAGTTGTCAGGATCTCAATTAAAAAAAAAATAATATAAAAACCAATTATTTCTCTTCTCCCTCAATTCCTCGTTTGTTGTCATTATCAGACTTTTTGTTCATTAAGTTCTTGGTCGAATCAAGGTCATACAAATCTTGAATCCGATAACGTCTTTAAAGGGATTCATTGTATCCTAAAGTCAATGTAACCTATTTATGCTCGCAAATCTTATTCAGAAAAGTTAAACTATTGTCTAAAATAACCATATACCAAATTATGCTCTCAAGGTGTTACATTACTAGTAATTCTAAACAAACCTGCACTTGTCCCGAGCCAAACAAACACCATTTCCAACACCAAAAAACTAGAATTGAATCAAACATTTCTACTAATCAAAACAACTTTCTGAACATCATCACCTGTACACAACAACATAACCACCAAACTAGAAGGAAAGACAACCGGAAGATTGAAAAGAACATCAGAATCTACACCAACATCTGCAACAAAATCAAGAAGAAGAGGAGCAAAAACAAGCATCGAAAAAGTTGTTTTGTTAAAAACATGTTGATCGTTTCAAGCTTTATTCTAAACCTGAGAATCTAGATCTTTGTGACACTTGCGAAGAGACTACTAAAAGTCATCTTCATCAGTGCTCCATCCTTCCTCTTCATGAAAAAGTGGGGGTACAAAAACCTCACCCAATAATTCGTTTAGCAATCTGTATGGACTAACTCCAATATACTTTTAAGAGAATCAACTAGACAGTCAGACTCAATCTCAATAAAAAGTATATCAAAGAGTTATATCTCAATTTCTCGATTCAATACTTACTCAAGCAAATAGAAATCTGCGAGTCTAATTGAATACAAGAGAAATTAACTTAAACGGTACCAAAGACCAATGTTCAAGGATCAATCAATTTCAATCAACAACCAAAGGTCGGATTTCCCAATTGATTGATTCAATGCACAACTTGTGATATTTCAATTATATAACAAAATATAATGCGGAAAAGAAATAACATAGACACCAGAAGTTTTGTTAACGAGGAAACCGTAAATACAGAAAAACCCCGGGACCTAGTCCAGATTGAACACACACTGTATTAAGCCGCTACAATTACTAGCCTACTACAAACGAACTTCGGTCTGGACTGTAGTTGAACCCCAATCAATCTCACACTGATCCAAGGTACAATTGCGCTCCTTACATCTATGATCCCAGCAGGATACTACGCACTTGATTCCCTTAGCTGATCTCACCCACAACTAAGAGTTGCTACGATCCAAAGTCGAAGGAATAGATAAATCTGTCTCCCATAGAAATAGGTAAATCCGACTCCCATAAAAATACCTACAAGTTTCGTTCCGTCTTTTGACAAATCAAGGTGAACAGGAACCAATTGATAACCCGTACTTATATTCCCGAAGAACATCCTAGAATTATCAATCACCTCACAATAATCTTAATCGACTAGAGAAATAAGATATTGTGGAATCACAAACGATGAGACGAAGGTGTTTGTGATTACTTTTCTATCTTAACTATCGTAGAAATTAATCTCAAGCCAATCTTACGATTATACTCAATACGATAGAAACATTAAGATCAGATCACGCAACTACAAAGAAAATAGTTGAGTCTGGCTTCACAATCCCAATGAAATCTTCAAGTCGTTAACCTACAGGGTCTTTGCAGAAACCTAAGGTTAAAGGAAAATCGACTCTAGCTTATACAACTAGTATCACACATGAGGAGTAGGGATTAGGTTTCCCAGTTGCTAGAGTTCTCCTTTATATAGTCTTCCAAATCAGGGTTTGCAATCTAAGTTACCTTGGTAACAAAGCATTCAATATTCACCGTTAGATGAAAACCTGATTAGATTCAAGCTAATATCTTTCAACCGTTAGATCGAACTTAGCTTGTTATACACAAATGAAATGCACGTTCATTTAGGTTTGTGTAACCGTACCTAAACGTGTACACCTAGTTGGTTCAACAGTATTTAACCAAATGGTTAGCCATATGAGCACTTTCATATCAACCATATTCATCTTCACCATAACTAGTTCAAATGACTCAAAAGAACTAGTTAGAGAGTTGTTCAATTGCTTAGATCTCATAGAAGTATACAAGACACAATCGAAGCAAAAAAGATTTTGATTCACTCGAATCAATTCATGAACTTTATAGTCACGGTTTGCAAATATGCATTCCTTAGTTTATATAAGTTTAAGTTCACGAATAAACCGTTTTTAGAAAATAACCCACTCAAGTATGCAATCGGTACGCATACTTAAGTATCCGGATTAAGTTTGTTTTCAGTTCACAAACTCTAACAGAAATTCACGGGACGTGAACTTCCGACAGTACACGTACAGGTACGCGGACTTTAGTTCCGGTTATCCTGAGCAGCAAAGTACGCATACTTTGGTTCAAGGATTTTGGACTTACACACGTATGAGTTCACATACAATGTTTATATCCATTCAAGGTTATATATTCTAAACTCTCATTTCAATCATTGAAACATTCTTAGAGGATGTTAAATAGAGGTTACTCACACACTATTCTTCATCAAAGCGATTTTCAAGATATTGAAATAATCAACATGACTTTCGTCACTTGTAAAGATGAACTTGGCCAAAGCGAAAACTTACCAACACATATTTCGAGAAATAGATAAGCGAGATAAACTCGACTCGAAATAACAAATGTGTATAATCGAAGTCTATATAGCAATACTACTTTTGTCTCAAGATAGGAGATAGAGTAGATATACTTTTGAGTGATAGATAAGTTCAAGTCTCCACATACCTTTTAGTCGATAAAGTTCCACCAGTTCCTTGAGTAGTTCTTCGTCTTTGTATGATGATCGTCGTAGAGTCTAGAGCTCAACTACACTTTCTATCCTAGTCCGAGACTTAGCTATAAGTAGACTAGACATCAAGACTTATAGTTTTGGCAACTAAACTTGACAAACAAGCTTGAGATAGCAACGCTTGCGAGTTCGACCGAGCAGTGCTCTAACACTTCATATCTCTCACTATCATCACTGTCAGATGTTGCATGTGAAGTATTACTTGAAGATGCTGATTTATCACTATCAACATCTTCTCCAGTTCCTTCCTCTTCAGTCTCGTCCTCTAGCATCTCCTCATCTTCATCTTATGGCTCACCCTCCCGCATGGTTCTTGCAAAAATCTTCGGATTAGCACGTTCATAATCAAACTGGTTCCTCAACTTCCGCTCATTTTACTTCTCCGTTCTCCTCTTATCCTCTGCTGCATCTGAATCAAGTTCACTGGTATCAACCTATTCTAAGTCATAGTCAAAACCCTCATCAGAAGCATCAGAATCACTTTCAGTCGCACTTCCATGTCTTTTGCATTTGGAATGCTTCCCAGCCCACTCCTCATCCTTTCTATCTCCTCTTGCAAAATATTTGGGCTTCCATGCAACATACAAATTTTCGAGCCTCTCTTCTTCTCTCTGACGAGTCCTCTCTTGCTCTTCTCTTTGACGGATCAACTCATATGCACGCCGGTTAATTTCTGCTTGAATGTCAACCCTCAAATTCTGAAGTTCTGCAGTGCTCAAGGAAAGAGCGAGAACTTTGGCTTGTACAACCGAAAGTCTCTCCTCATCGACGCCTGGAAGATTCTGATCATTTTGACCAACCATTATCTAAACCTATTTTCTCTCTTTTAACTCTTTCCGTTTCTGATTAAAAACTCAGAGAAAATTACTCTGGATATGATAATCTCTTGGCTAAACATCCCTTTAAAGACCCAATTGTGCCTATTAATTCCCATTTATGGCGATTGGTTAAGCATCATGTCGCTTTGTTTACCACACCCATTCAAAACCATGTGTATTATTTTCACCCTTATGATCATAATTACCCTATACAAACATATTTTCAACACCTAAAAATCACTATAACCATTACTCCTGTTGGAACTGCTATTAAGGGAGGTATGGGTAAGTCATCTAACTTTGATAATAAATTTTGGGGTCTAATTAAAATCTTGTATTTTATGCAGATTAGAAGAATGCAGCACCTGTTGAGAGGCACCATTGAGGCTTGGGGTATGTCTGCCAGATGGGTTAATTCCAATACCAAGCTAGCCATCAAACCTTACCATAATGCCAAGAGTCCCACTTTCAATCAGAACCATAAACAACCACATATCACTCCCTATCATTCTAACCCTTTCAACCCCCACCACTCATCCCTTCATGTTAATACCATTATTACTCTTGGCAGTTTCTATTTTCATTCCTATGTCTATCTAAATAAAGACAAACCTATTTATGATTCATCTACTCTCAATCTCATCATGCTTACTCTCCATTTTTACGTACAACTGTAAAGGTCTCAATGGATCATTGGATTTGCTTTGCCTTTGTTTTTTTTTTTTTATCATCCATCTCACGTGAATTCTAAGCCTCCATCTCTGTCGCTACATAAAAAACACGGGAAGGATAGGGACAACTCGAATGTTAAGCTCTACCTCCAAAAAAGCAACAACAACACAACAACAAATACCTTACACCAATTTCCACCTGAATACTTGTCAAACCTTATTCAATAACTTTTCTTTCCTTTTTTAAGGATCAAAACCAAATTAAAAGTAAAATATATTGTCAGCTCTTCTTCTTTGTAGTCTGCAATCACTACCAGGACAATACTAAGAAAATATTTCTTTCTATCTACCTCCATATTATATTCTTTACCTGTGATTCTTAACCCAATCTATTCCTCTTCATACATATCCAGTATATATATAAAATGGATCTCCCCATTTCACCAAAAACCTCTCAAATGATTAGTCAAGAAGTTCAAAACCTTTCTGCTCTAATGGCTGAGAAACTAACCTTACCGTCTACACTTTCTGAACCAGTTTTCATAGATAAAACTTTCATCTTAGCAGAGTCTGATAATAAATGGAAATGGTGTATGGTAGGCTATCATGCTATGAAACCCTTGTTCCTACTTCTTTTATTCACTATTACATCTGTAATCAATGACCTCTTGCTCAATTTCCCACTGTCACAACCTTTAGTGGATTACGCAAAAAAGTTCTTATTCGGTTCTTAGCTGATGATTTTAATAGAATTAATTCACAAAGGCCTTGGTTTATCTGTGGGTATCTAATGGTGCTAAAAGTTGTTCCAACAGAAGGTTGGCCAGCTAATTATCAAATCTCATTCACAGAGAAACTAATGTGGTTCATCCTATACAATATTCCAAAAGAATGTACTGAGTTCGAGGACCTTCAGAAACTTACTTTCAAGATGGGAGAACTTGTTGAAGCTAAAGATCCTTATGAAAATCATCCTCTTAAGAAAAATGTAAAGGTTTGTGTCAGAATTCCGGTTCAGAAAGCATTTCCAGTGGGCATCCCTTTGTTCACTAATGTAAGAACTCAACCATTTCTTATAGAATGCAGATACATCAAAGTTCCAAGATATTTCTGTTCTTCATGTCGTGTTCTTAATCATAAAGATGTGAACTGTCCTGCCTGGAATTAATACAGAAAGCTATTAAAGAAGCCTCCTCCTCTAATGCCAAATATACTCTCCCTGCTGTCACAAGACTCATGATGCCAATTCCACCAGTTAGTAATCAACCTGGTCCTACTTCAAATGCAGTTATTGATACCATTATGCAACAAAACGAAATTGTGCCAGATAATCAGATCGAGTCTACCACTGCTTCTATATGTAACAAAGGAAAAGCAAAAGAAAATGTCCAGCATATTGAGAATACTGCTCAAAAGGGTTTATCAAATATGTTTCAGATGGGACTTTTTGTTAATAGATCAATAACTTTGAAGATCTTTGATGTTGGTCCGATTCAACAAAACTCGGCTCAGCAGAAAAATGGGTTACCAGTTATTTTCAAACAAGTCACAACTTAGAATGTTACTGTTGAAGTATCTATCCCTAGCTATGATTCAATTATAAATGGTCCGATTCGAACTTCTAACTTTTCACGAAGGTTCAAAACTATTGCTATACCAAGTCAAACACCAATTGTTACTAGAGGTACTCTCATTACCGCATAACATGATGCTCTTTCAAACCTCAAAAGGAAGATTAACCCTAGAGCTGATATGAGAAAACGTACCAGAGCTAATTCTTCTACTTTAGCTAGCATTGTCGTTATCCCAGAAGAACAGGAGACTACTGAACCTGATTATGCTCAACTTTGCCCCCTATCACAAAATTGGGGGATTTACCTGATATAAATCTTTGTAATTGTTCTCTCAACACCCAACCTTTGATTGATTCTTATGGAAACTATAATGTACCTGCTGATACTTCCCCAAGAAACAATGGTGTCTGCAATAATTCTCTTCATAATGCTGCTACTTCTAATCTCAATTCGTCCCAAGATACTTCTCAAAGTGGTGATACTACATGTGATCCTCTTGGTGGTGGGTCTGATTCCACCACTCAGGTAAACTCGATTCATTTACCCCCTTTAATTGATCCTATCAATTCTGCTACTCCTAGAAATCAATTTCATGTCAGTAATGTCAATTTGCTAGCTTGGAACATTTAAGGTTTGGGCAAAAAAGCTGCCAATAAGGAACTTAGTTTGCTATGTAGAAATGTCAACCCTGATATCATTTTTCTATCAGAAACCAAAATGAACAAAGATTTGGCGGCTAGAAAGTTAAAAAAAACATGGTATTTCCTTGCACATTTAATGTTTCTAGTATTGGTAGGAGTGGTAGTCTGGTCTTGGCATGGAAGAAGGAAATTCAACTCAACATTATATCATCCAGCATGAGGGGCATGTATGTCACATCTACTGACATTATTCATTAAAAAACTTGTCACATCCATTTTATGTATGGTGAACCTAACAGTAGCTTGAGACATGCTTTTGGGGAACAACAATGCCAACAGTCTAATGCTCCCTTAGATGAACCAGTTTTTTTTATAAGTGATTTTAATTCTCTTGTAGGAACTGAAGATAAAAATGGCGGATTAGAGGTAGATGATTCTGATTTCAGAAATCTTATAAACTTTTGTTCAGTTTTCAATTTGCATGATCCTGGTTTCTCTGGTCCTAGATTTACTTGGTCCAATATGCAGCAGGGTCCTGATTTAATTCTTGAAAGATTACTGCTGAGGATTTTTGCCCTAAACTTTGTGTTAACAATCTACCCAGAGACTCTTCTGATCACTGCCCCATGCATATTGATTTCAATTATGAGGATGTTTGTATGCCTATGCCTTTCCAATTTATGGCTATGTGGATTGAAGATCCTACCTGTAGAGATATCATTGCCAACTCTTGTTCTGTTAATGTGGTAGGTTCCCCTGCCTATAAACTGAAAGCTAAGCTTTTAAACACAAAAAAAAGGTCATGGGGACTGGAATAAAACTTCTTTTGGTAATATTCAAACTAATATATCTACCATTAGGAAAGATTTGGCAGAGGTCCATATTTCTAATCCAACTGATACTAGTACTACCTCCAGACTCAAGGCTAGGTTGGAATATCTCTACAACTTAGAGGAACGATATTGGAAGAACAAGTCTAGGGAGGTTTGGCTCATGGAAGGTGGCAGAAATTCACCTTATTTTCATAGAGTCACTCTCTTTAGGAGAAAAAGAAATGATATTAGTTGGTGTTGATGGTGGATTTTAAACAAAGGGTAAAATTGTAAAACCCCAAACAACCTAATGTCACCGATGACACATTTATTAGAACATTTAATGCAGGTAGTCAGTAATTAATAGGGGGTATTTTTTCAAATTAGGGTTACAACGAACAAAACCCGAATTCCCCTCCATGCCAATGGCAAATCATGCCAGCCACACCTAGCCCAAGCTAGCCGCGCCATGCCAAACGCACTCTGCCTTGTCCCTAGCTATGCTAGTCACACCAAACGCCAACAAAGCATGCCAACCATGCTAGCCGCACCTCAGGTGCCAATGGAAAATCATGCCACCACACCTAGCCCAAGCTAGCCGCACCTCTGTGCCAACGGCAAATCATGCCGACCACACCAAATGCGCCAAAGCATGCCAACCATGCTAGCCGCAACTCCGTGCCAATGGCAAATCATGCCATTCGTTTACCTAGCCCAAGCTAGCCGCGCCATGCTAAACACACTCTTGCCTTGGCCCTAGCTATGCTAGTCACACCAAACGCGCCAAAGCATGCCAACCATGCTAGCCGCACCTCCGTGCCAATGGCAAATCATGCCAGCCCACACCTAGCCCAAGCTAGCCGCACCTCCGTGCCAATGGCAAATCATGCCAGCCACACCTAGCCCAAGCTAGCCGCACCTCTGTGCAGATGGAAAATCATTCCAGCCACACCAAATGCGCCAAAGCATGCTAACCATGCTAGCCACACCTCCGTGCCAATGCCAAATCATGCCAGCCACACCTAGCCCAAGCTAGCCGCGCCATGCCAAACGCACTCTACCTTGGCCCTAGCTATGCTAGTCACACCAAACGCGCCAAAGCATGCCAACCATGCTAGCCGCACCTCCGTGCCAATGGCAAATCATGCCCGACCACACCTAGCCCAAGCTAGCCGCACCTCTGTGCCAATGGCGAATCATGCCAGCCACACCAAACGCGCCAAAGAATGACAACCATGCTAGCCGCACCTCCGTGCCAATGGCAAATCATGCCAGCCACACTTAGCCCGAGCTAGCCGCGCCATGTCAAACGCACTCTGCCTTGGCCCTAGCTACGCTGGTCACGCCACGCCAAGCCAAACCTTGGCCCTAGCCGCGCCATGCCAAAGTAGCGCCCGCACCTAGGCTTGCAAACCATGCAACCTAGGCCAAATTGGCCACGCATGCCATTGGCACATGCCAACACGCTCGCTGGTAGCTTTTCCTACCAGGTCGTGACCCAAATTGGCCACGCATGCCATTGGCACATGCCAACACGCTCGCTGGTAGCTTTTCCTACCAGGACGCGACCCAAATTGGCCACGCATGCCATTGGCACATGCCAACACGCTCGATGGTAGCTTTTCCTACAGTCGTGACCCAAATTGGCCACGCATGCCACTGGCACATGCCAACATGCTCGCTGGTAGCTTTTCCTACCAGGCACGACCCAAATTATTACGCATGCCATTGGCACATGCCAACACGCTCATTGGGTAGCTTTTCCTACTAGGGCGCGACCCAAATTGGCCACGCATGCCATTGGCACATGCCAACACGCTCGGTAGTAGCTTTTCCTACCAGGGCGCGACCCAAATTGGCCACGCATGCCATTGGCACATGCCAACACGCTTCACCGGTAGCTTTTCCTACCCGTGTCGTGACCCAAATTGGCCACGCATGCCATTGGCACATGCCAACACGCTCGCTGGTAGCTTTTCCTACCAGGGCACGACCCAAATTGGCCACGCATGCCATTGGCACATGCCAACACGCTCGCTGGTAGCTTTTCCTACCAGGTCGTGACCCAAATTGGCCACGCATGCCATTGGCACATGCCAACATGCATCGCTGGTATCTTTACTTACCAGGACATAGCCCTAATGGCCATGCGTGCCATTGGCACTTGCCATACACGCCACTAGCAGCTCTGGCATTGCCACTTACACTCAACGTATAACCTACCACCAAAGCATTCCGCACATGCCATTGGCACATACCACACACGCCACTAGCAGCTCTGGCGTTGTCACTTGCACTCAAGGTGCAACCCGCAACAAAGGCATTCCGCACATGCCAGTGGCACATGCCACACGCGCCTCTAGCAGCGCCACTTGCACTCAAGGTGCAACCAACACTCGAGACATCAACACAAACTGGGGATGCTTTTTGTGGGTTTTGGTTTGGCGGTCACAAAGATGCAGCGGACACTACGCTCACATTATGAAAGCGTGAATAGGAATAAAGCGGTCAAATTAATGAGGAAATAATGGTGAAAACGTTTTCACCCATAAATACCTTGCGGTTACCACCTCCTCCCATTATTTCACCCTTTACTCTTTTCCTTCATGAGGCCAGGGTACGTTTCAACCTCGACTTGTATAAATAGGTCTTACCTATTTCCACCAGACAACAAGTCTCGGTCAGGAGAAAAATACAACACTCTCAGAAAAGGCAACTTTGCAAGCTCTCCAAAAAGCTTTCATCTCTTGCAAGCTTCCGAAGCTTTCACTTTCTAATACAAGTCGAGACACTACTCTCCCAGAATTATTCTGGTCTCAACACCTTTCTTTGCTTCCTCCCCAAATCAACCTTTCTCCTCCACTTTGTGACCGAAGCAAGTCCGGAACGGCCATTTCTTGGTTTAGGCCGGACTTGTACAGTTGATCTCTCGAATCTATAAAGTGCTCACGTGCAAAGCACATTTGTTTAGGGTTTGAACCATTTCTCACCCACCTACCGAATTCTACCAAATCGGCGGAAACGATTTTTACCCATAAACAATTGGCGACCACGGCGGGAGGATTGATCTATCGGCTATAATGTCGGATCATCGATCTCGTTCTTGACCGGATGTCAAGATGGTAGGGAAGGCGACTCAATCCGAATCAACTGCCAGACAACCCGGTTACCAGTTGTAAAAACTACACCAGAAAACTGAGGACTCTGAAGATGCTATCAGCGATTGGGGACTTGCTGGCGATGCCACCAACAAAGCCGCCTTTTACATGGAGAGGGGCGTGTTCGCAAAAACCTATGGATTGAGTAAATTTAGACTTGGCAAGATATACGATCTGTTTTTAGGTTCTTAATAAAACCGTCATACTACTGCATCTTGTGCCTATTGCTAGCATACACTTTCATAAAAGCAATATTCCTTTCACAAAACATAATCAAAGTTATATTATCAAAACCATTCATCCCAGAAATAATCCAATATCCTCAAAAGCTACCAGCTGTCTATCAAAACCTTGTCAAACTTTGAACCAGGACATCCAGTATGTTTTTAAAAAAAAAAAAAAAAAAAAAAGAACCTAAATGAAAGTTTAACAGAGAAACATTCAAGGAAAATCATCCAACAGAGGTCTGCTTTTCTTGGAAAAAGTCAACTTTGCGTCTTCAAGAGCCGCTCTCTTCATTGTTAACATCTTGGAAAGCTTTTCGAGTTCTAACTCCTGTCGTGCAATCTCCTCTGCGGAAAGGCTTTCGATTGCTGCATCTTTCGACTTCTGGATATCAGCAAGGCCTTCGACAAACCACGAAGCGTTAAACTCCCTTTCAACGCACACGTCGCGATGGTGCTCCCAGTCGGCAATAACGTCTTGAAACGGTGTGACCAAATCACCTCACGCATATCCTCGATGGAAGATAAAGCCTCTTCCACACGCTTAACCAGCGCAAATCGACTAGTGACCTTCTTGGTTGTGGCCATATGTCCGTACTTCTTCCGTATTCTCGTGTACAACGCCTCATACTTAGCCAGCACGCTGAAACCGCCAACCAGCACATGACCTGGATAAGGAACAAAGTACGGAGGATCAAAAATGGCGCCTGCAACTGGCCTCACGACTCGCAAAGGGTCCAAAGGCAAGTTTTCGTGTGGCTCCACCCCAGAATCGTCCTCCGAACCAGATTCCTCCTGCGAACTTGAGTTAGACATTTTTTCAAAAAGAAACGGAAGAAGAAAGAAAAGAAGCGCGAAACTCACCGAACCACTTCCCGAAAAGAGCCAAAGTCTTTGCCGGAGGAATCACTCTCACTTGTCGAACTTTTTCTTTCTCGACTCATCACCGCTATGATTAGGCTCGGTGCTTGCCGGAATTCTTGAAGAAATTGCCGTCTCCTAGCAACGTGCAAGGGCAATGAAAGCATTAACACTACCGAAGCCCTGGAAGAAACAAGACACATGTTTTCAGTGAGAAATTCACGTGTTTCGAGACAAACCAACAAGGAGGCGACACATACCCGTTTATTGGAAGAACTAAAAGACACGAGAGCTGCGGAAGGGTCTTTTGAAACCGCCCAAACCCACCAAAGACGATTCTTCGTTCGTTGTTCCTTTGCTGAGGGACTTTCCGAGTTTCCAGCAACTTTCGCTGGGATCTCTCAACATTGGATACTTCTTCAAAACTGTTGGGGAAGGTTTACAACAAACATTCTCCACCACGTTATTTACAAAATCTTGGATCATACTGAACTCATCGTACTGAACTCATTATAGCCAAAAGTCGTCGAAGTTACTCTTTCCGTCGAAAGAAGGGAAGGCGGATACCCGGCTCAAGGGCACTTGTCATTGAGGGCGGCATGAAATGAATCCTTAGGAACCACCAACTGGTAAGCTAGAGGCACCCCTTGATCGAAACCCATGTGACGAGCAAGCACGGTCAATATTGTAAGCAGTTATTCGGAAAGACCCCATGAAGAAAGATGGCATATAGCCGGACATGCAGCTTTGAATAAACAAGTTTTCACCAACACTCAAGTTGTCGTCAGAAGATAAAGACATGATCGGAGCAGAAGCAAAGGTGTCAATTTGAGTCACCGACCTATGGACCAGGCTCCCATGGGCGAAATCGATTTCATGCGACTTATCGAGAAAACTAACCAAGCTCATGCCAACTCTTGGACGCTTGTTCACCCATCGAAGAATTCGGAAGCCGCCCCAACTCGCGGGAATCGAAGGCAACGGTTTCGGAGCATACTTCTCAAAGTGCTCCCATAGCCAGGCTTGCGAGAAAAGCAACGTGCACATATGAATCCACTTTCATGAAAACCATTCAAACTCGCATGTTCGCAACTAGGTGATCCAGGATGCACATACGGGGAACCAAGGAATAGCTTGCTAATGGGAAGAACTTCACATTTTGCTAACTTCACAAGAATCACTAGCAACTCGGTCTTATTTCCTTCTTGCCGGCAAATGCATCAAAATGTCTCTAGACAAACCGAGAGAGCCAAAAATGCTGCAACATGAAGATCACCGCTTTCTGTTTAGGTTCCAGTCCTAAACCATTGAGATATCCACCAGTGTAAAAGAACTTTTCATCTTCTTTCCGGACAGAATCCTTCGACTTCGCAAAGGAGTCTTTTTCGAGCGTAATCTCCCAACTTAGCGGCAAGGTCTTCCCGCATCTTCTCCTCACCTTCGAGACAATCGGATATTAAGATTCCCTATTCTAGGAAGATTCAACAAGAGAGCCACACTCTCCAAGGAGAAAGTTATTTCACCCCATCTACATATGATCGTATGGGTGTCCGAACACCATCTCGAGATGAAAGCAACCAAGCCCGGGATATCCTTCCTAATGCGGAGATTTCTCAAGCTCGACGGCATCAATAATCTGGCTCGAGTCAAGTTGGTATTTATGTGCTCCCTACTCACCATGAACTCAACCCATCTATCAAAAAGAACGCAATGGGCTTTGACACATCCCGAAATCAATGTTGGAAGAAGAATATACCCCTTTATGAAGACAGAACCGTATGGTGTTCTTCTCGGGTGAACCGAACGTGTCATATTTTCATATTCACCACCGGTTAACAAAATTGGCACGAAACTTGGGTGATTCTTCCGAGCAGGGGCGAGGGGTCTAGCAAAGAATTCATCATCCGTGTTTGGTTTGGAACTATGAACATCCTTCGATGAGGCGAAATTTTGTTCAGGTAACATCTTGTCGGATTTCTTCATAATAACTTAGTGACGAGATACCTGCACACGGAGAAAGACGAAATTATCTCCCTGACACATAACCGCACCCAACAACAAAAAAAGAAAGAAAGAGAGAGGGTGTATTCTCTACGGGTTCAAATCCGCACGCGTGATATTTTCTTCAGTCCGAAATTTATATATGCAATATTTCCTATGGGTTCAAGTCATATGAAGCACATATACGTATTCTTCTTCGGGATTTATATACGATATTCTCTACGGGTTCAAAACTGCACACACAAAGATTTTCTTCAAGGTTCAAAATTATATACGCAAAGATTTTATACGGGCTCATGTGCGTCTGGTATCCTTCTTCGGGTTCAAAATTATATACACAGTATTTTATACGGGCTCAAGTGCGTCTGCGGTATCCTTCTTCGGGTTCAAAACTATATACGCAGTATTTTCTACGGGTTCGAATGTGTCCATGGTATCCTTCTTCGGGTTCAAAATTATATATGGAGCATTTTTCTACGGGTTCGAATCATATATGCGGTATTTCCCTTGGGTGCATATACACAATATTTTCTACAAGAAGCACGCCAAGAAATCATATGCGCAATATCATCGCAAGGATTATAAAAAGAAAAACGCCTACTCTTAGGGTTTGCACCTACATGAAAAGGGAAACAAGAGAAGTCTTGAAAGACATACCCTTTGCGGTTTTCTTTGTGACTCTGCCGCTAGTAGGAAAGGATGAAAGGAATAAGGTGCAAGATGAGAGAGAGGGATTTTATATATGGGCGTGAAGATTAAAATAGGGAAGGATTTCCCTTTACCAAAAATCGTGCGTATAAGGAACGGGCCCACAAGGGCGCCCAACTGGTAGGCTTGGGAAGTGGTCTATTTTTATGCCTACATGTTAAACCGCAAGTGCACGGTGTCTACAATGTAGAACTGGCAAATACGGGTCGATCCCACAGAGACTTGGGATGCTATAGAGTTGATCAATGACTTACTAAACTGAATTCAAGAGAAGTTATCACAAATATGGTGGGTGTCGATACGACTGAAGTGTTGTGACTCTAAACTAAGGCAGTGACAAAATGGAGAGCACCAGGGTGGTGAATCCACCTCTATTCTCATGCTCAGGCAACTCAACTAGGCTTGTGTTCTTGTGCCTTCATTTGAAGGTCTAAGATTGATGTTCTTCAACCGATTCTACTAATTCCCCCTAGTATGAGTTGTCTTCTTACGGTACAACTCATCACGAGTCATAAGTTTCATCAACTAATTACTAATCCTAACATTGTATAGAAATGACAAGAATCAAACCTAAGCTAACTATGCTTGTCATGAAAATCGGGGGTTTCATCAAACACCCGGTTAATTAAATTAGAACATAATTGAAACAACACAAAGCAAATTACACTAAATTTGTGCTCACTAGCCCAGGAGCATAAAGTTTCTACACACACAACTCAATCCTATTTATACATCCAAAATACCAAACCCTAAATTCGCTTTAAAATAGAAATTAAATGAAAACCCTCTCACCCATACTCTATGAATCACGTGTTCTTCTCTTGTCAAATCATCTCAGAGCTCCATGCGTCCATAGTTGGTGAAACCCTAGTTCTAGTTATCTCTGATTTAGCTTCTAGGGTTATGGTAGAAGCTAAGAAAGAGATATCTAGATCTAGAGAGGTAGAGAAGGTGGTTGCAGGCGTGGTTGTTGTGGTATCAGAAGGTAGAGGTGGTGGTGATGGCTTTGGTATGGGTGAAGGAGGCGGAGGAGTGGGTTTTCTCAGAGCTGTCGGGGAAGAAAAGAAAAGAAAGAGAAAGAGACGATGGGTCGATGGATAAGGGCTGATATAGGTAGTGCGGTGTGAGGCGGGAGTAGCGAGGAATGATGCGCCAGTTGAGCGCGGCGTTGGATTCGAGAGGATCACCGTCGCGGACACCGATGCAGCCGTTGGATGCGGATACATCAAATCTCACGGCTCAAGATTGATCGGTCATTCGGGTCATGGGCCGGTCTTGGATAGCTCGAGCCCATGTCTTGTAAACGGGTTGCTCCTTGTTGGGTTGCACTGATGCGCGCGCGGGCTCAGGCTTTCTGCTCCATAGACGCTTGCCTCCAATTCTCTGCTCTTTTGGCTCCTAAATTTCTCCGAGCTTTATTTATTACCTAAAAACACAAAATTAATTAGTACAAATATTTATTCTTGAAAACAAAGAAAATACAGAATGCAGGGATAATATCTCGATTTATGAACACAAAGATGAGTTAAATGCCAATAAATAGATGTATAAATATGCAATATTTGGCACTCATCAAATACCCCCAAACCCGAATTTTACTTGTCCTCAAGTGAAACAAATTAAGAAATCCTAACTATACCCCTGTCGCAGGTCTCTCGAATGCATTTAGCGTATGCACTAAGCCTTTAAACCCCTAGGTGTCCCTAGTGGACGAGTTGTAGTCTCGTGAGGGTTTACAGGTGTACCCACAAAACCTTCTCCAACTTCGTAGTGTAAAAGAGTTTCAAGCATCCAAGGATCTATGAGGACATAGAGTTTTACGCATGCTAGTAACAAGAAGTTAGAACTACCAAAGAACGCATTCTCATCCTTAAGTGCCGAGCGAGAAGTAACCATACCATATGAAAGAATTCGGATTCGATTGTGATCATAAGCCTCGACTTCTCGCCTCACCATTAGGGTTTTATGATAATTGCACTCAAAAAGACCGCTTTTTTTTTTTTAGTCTCTCATGTGTGCAAAAGGGAATAAAGAGAGAAATCCCGCACACGTTGTAGGTAAGAAGGATAAACTTCCGAAATAATTTCGGAGACTCCACGAAGTGTGGACAAAAAGAATCTTTTTTAACGATGATCTCTAAGAAAGGAAATCAACCATTAGCAAGGATGGGAATACTCACTCACTTTCTCACCCGATCGGCAATTAATATCACTCTCTCATAGGAACCATAGAAACGTCTTCAATCTTTGGTCTTCGGTCTTCAAATGTTGATGACGAACTTCTGAACTTCACAAAAACTTGACAAACATTTTTTTTTTTCATGAAAATAACAATAAAACAGTAAAACTCAATTTTTCACAAACTTCATTAATTCTCATCTTCTTTTTCTTCGTTGCACATAAACCTTGGACTATCTCAACTTTTCTTCAAATATTCTCGATGATGCTCGCTTTGCTTGACGATGATGTGTTTCTATGAATCTATTGATTGAGAGGGAGAGAGTGATGCTAACTGCAAATCGGTATTTAGAAGGAGTTTTCATCTTTAAACGTCACCCTCATGGTTGACAAAAATTAGCACTCAAGAGATCAAAAGTAGTGCTGAAAGTGGTACGAAGTTGGGTAGCTCACCATTCCTACCCGGAATTGACGTACGGTGACACACACTCTAACAAAACTTTTCTAGAAAGTTACAAAATTGAAGGTTGGTGCCTCACTTGATGTAAATGGGTAGTCTCCACTATGGGAGATCACAATTCTACTACCGAATATCTAAACAACACCTAATTCGCCCTCCGGTATGGTTAAATCCAACTTTAACGCTCTAATCAACTAAGAAACCCGATTGCGTTCTCCAGTACTTCCAAGTTCTTTTTTTTTTTTAGCAGACTCTCTATGTAAACATAGCTAGAAGCATGCTAGTGACTCTAAAATCTCTAAAAGTTGGAGGTTTTTATTTGCAAAAAGTTTTAATTTTTTTTTTTTTTTTTTTTTTTTTTTTTTTTAAAATAAAAGACTAAAAACTCTATATGCAAATACACCCCCAAACCTAAATCAAACATTGTCCTCAATGTGTCAACAGATGATAAAATGTTAAACAGTCACATACCATGAGAACTATGATGAGTAGAGAAAAGGGAAGAGATTACCGGATGTCGGCGGAGGCAAGGTTAGAGCTTCATTAGTGAAGGCTAGAATCCAACATTCTCGGTGGAGATCATATCGGATTAGCACAATATATGTACAAGAAGACTCAACCGATTCAAGAAAGAAAAATTTAACAAGTCCTACTGGATTATATACAATGAAAATTCACCATATACCAACAATCGAAAGAGTTGAGGATCAACCCAAAAGACGATATGTACAAACATCAACAGCCTTACACAAATATAACATGAGAGTGCAGGTAAGATTGCATATGTGAACAAGTTACCCCCAAACCTAAACTTGTCAACAGGTGTGTTTGAGAGCACAAAATCTTGCAATTTTAAAGGTACATCATGCAAAAAGTCTAACTCAAAATGAGTTTTGCTAAGAACAGGCAGATATACACATTCCAACTGTGGCTCCTTAAAAGTGTTATACTTTGATGCAAGATAGTCCAAGAGGACTTGGGAGGCACAAAGCTCTAGGCCTAGATTAGGCATTTTCAGAAAAGTTGGTTTTGCAATTTTGTTACAAACTACACCTAGGTTTGGTGGAGGAGTTTCAATCTGTGCTTTAGGAGAGAGGTTAGGTACATCTAAGTTGTTTTCATGTATAAAATCATTTGCACCATCACACACTTTCCTAAGGTCAGACAAAGGTAAATCATGTTCACCTGCATAGAACAATTCATCAATCTCCATGTCATACTCATCATTATCCAAAATTTCAATCTCATGCATAAGATGACAAGGAGAGATATCATGTTGTAACCTAGGCATGGAATCAGACACATGCATTGAATCATCTTGTCAATGAGACACTTCAGACTATTCCTAGGTCACAAACAATTGGTAAAGCATGCTCATTTTCACGGGACAAATGCACGGGTTCCACATTAGCAAAGACAAGTATGAATATTAGAAGAATCATAGGGTTCACGAAGAGACACTTAATGTCTCCCAACCTAAAGATTTCATACATTTTCAAAATACACATGCTCTTCATATTCATCATCATCATCATCATAACAAAAATTCATCTCCCCATTCAAAATTTGAGTTCCACTGTACTCATCTACCTCTAGATTAGGTTCATATTCAGTGTTAGTTGCATGAGTATGCATAGAGGGGGAGTCTTCACTAGTGGGTATGCAAGTTTTATATGAATGATCATTACATGGTTGTGCACATGGTTCACTAGAGAAGGGATGATCATGCATTTTCCATCCAAGTATATCATTGTGTTTGCTTCTCTGAGCTTTTCCATTAGTGATTTGCATACAAGGGGTTGGGGGAGTATAACATTGTTCATCCTCCCATGGTGATGGATGATGCATGTGTGCATGGTCATAGTCACTTCTAGACAATTCGTACCTTGGATTATCATGGCTTTCCCTAGACTCGCCTAAAATCATGCAAAATATAGCGATTCTCGACAGGGTGGTCTAAGCTACCACATAAGGTACAAGCATACATTTCATATTTCCTAGGGGAATTAGATTCGACAAAATTCTCATGTAATTGCCTTTCTAAAGCAGATACTTGAGCTTCTAATTGATCTAAAAGTGATGATTGGGTATGAGAAAAAATGTTCATTTTCAACATGTGGTGGATGATACATGTGCTCATAATGATTAGGGTATGTGAGGCCAGGGCCCTGAGAAGGCTCATAAAATTCCCTAAAATCACTATGGTATGTGGGGAGTTCATAATGTGAAGCATGCCCGTAAGCAAGCTCTCTAATGGATTTGTTTGTATCCCCAGTTGCAGACCAAAATCCTGACATGATCTAGCAACTCAAATAGCCTAGCACACATCAAGCATGTAAAACCAATGATGTATCAAAACAGGGAAGCTAAGCCCAAGTGATGCAAAGATGTACAGCCCAGTGGTTATGAAAAGCCCAGCTGGTGTGGGCTCAGTTTGGTTTATGTGGGTTTTGGTTTATTGTGGGAAATGTACAGCCCAGTGGAACTGGGTTCAGTTTTTGGTTTCGTGGGCTTCAGTTTGGTTGCAGCCCAGGTTATGTGAAACTGTACAGCCCAGTTGCACAGCCCAGTATGTGGGCTTCAGTTTGATGCAGAGAACAAGTTTGGTTTAAGTGGGCTGGTTTACTCACAGAGCCCAGGTTATGTGGGCTACACAGGGTGTGCAGAGCTGTGAGGTCAATTGGTTCAGTTGACAGCAACTAGAGAGGCTAAGTTGCAGCTCAGCTTATGCACAGGACAACATTTGTTATGTGGATTTTAACAGATTAAGCAAAGCACAATAGATGTCATACCAATGCAAGTACACAACACAGGTTATGTGCAGCTAGTCTTAGCTTATGCATAGCCCAATGAGACAAAATTCTCACAACAAAATTGACACCTGATTCTAAGCACAATTCAGCTAGCAATTAATCAATTCCAGGGAAAGAAAAAAAAAAATGCTCATGCAATTTAACACAGGGGCTTGGAGGCCAAAAATAAACTTCACAGGCTAGCAATGTGTATGTGATTTTTGAATAGCAACAATTTGGCAGGTTAATGTGACTCAGAGATTCAACAGATTAGCAACAATTAGGTACAACACTCAGCAGGGCTAAAAACAAACTGTGCACATGAGAGTGCACAACTCATAGGATAATGCTCTGAGTTTACACAGCCTTGTGATGAGCCAAGACACAAATGCACAACTCAGGGCGCAATGCTCAGATGGCTGACAGATTTCAGGGCCAAAAAGGCTCAGCAAATTCAACAAGTCAACATGCTATTCAAGGTCTCACTACCCATGTGCAAAAAATTGCTGATGCAACAGATGAACAAGGTACAGCACAGTTGGAAAACACACAGGTTTGCACAGATTTTTTATATTCCAGGGGTTGTATATTCTAGTGCTAGTTCAGGGTTGAGCATGCATAAGAGTACAGGCCATCAACTCTCTCAGTTGACTCCAGCTGGGGCTGCATCTAACTTGGCTAACCAAGTTATAGCTCAACTCAATAGCTACAAGGGTTGGAGTTGGTGCTTGTTAAGGAAAAGAATTTAATGCACAAAGATACCCAGGCATCTAGCTCAGAGTTAAGCATTAATGGCAATCAGCCAAGGTAGAGCAACAATCAAGATATTACCAAGCAACTCATGCACAGGGAGCAATACATGTGAAATTCCAAGGCCAGAGACTGGTAAGAACTAATCTCTCATGTGAGTATGGCAAACCAAAACATCAACAGTTTACAGGGAGTCTCCCAGATGTGGTTATCAGAGAAGAAAATGCTAAGTGCACAGGGCAACTTAGCTCAACAGAATTTGTGGCATCAACTCACTCAGTTGATGTCACAGTCTGAGTTGATGTCAACTGTCTCAGTTGACTTCAACTGGGATTTTTCACAGGCTAAGTCACACAAGTACAAGCTTCACACAAATTTGGCTAACCTCGATTCGAGAGCATGCACAAAGTTGACAGTAAGGTGAGCTCTCAAATAAATTCATGCAATAAAAGTGACTCGGCAAGGGGTTGTGGTATGCTCGTGATTTTTCTTAGTTACGCATAACTTAGCGAGAATAGCAATGAGTTACAGTTCATGAAAGATGTGGCAAGTTCATACATGCATATGTCATGATCTATTTTAACTCAGAGATACAGCACAAGAGACATCAACTCAACTAGCATGGAGTCATTCAGATGGAAACTAGCATTTGCATGGGCTCAGGATTTTGCAGGTCTTATCATGCAGTTATGAGGCACAAAGAGCTTATTCAGCTATCAAGGGGTCACTCACCTGAATCCTATAATGCTCACGGCGTTGTAGAACTCAAGTTATGCGCCTTTCTCTTCTCCTCCTTGGTTACACAGCAGAGGATATGGGTACTGTTGCTCGGAGGAGAAGTTTAGTTCTCGAGAATGTGCAAGTTATAGCAAATGGAATGAATGTTAACACTTGGCATATGCAACTGAGAGTATTTTGGACCGACGAGGAACAATAGTTACAAGCAATACTAAGCTACGAGATGAGATGCAAACTAACTATCAAGATGATGCAAGGATGCGGGTAAAGGCGGTGATGCGTGTAACTTAATAGAAACAAGATGCAGCTATGTGATAAACTGAAAGATTGAAATTGCAATGGTTACAGTGCGGGGCTAGTGAATGTAAGCTATGGAAGATAAGAGATAATGAGCTAAACAAAAGCAAAAGAAAATAAGCAAACAAGAAATTACAGGGTGAGATGGCGGATAGCAAACAAAGTTACTAACTAAGATATGCAAGTATTAAACTAAGTTATACTAGAATTCCCTAAATTACGTATGCGAGTTTACAAAAATTAAACTAAGTTATACTAATCAAGGGTTACAAAGAACAATTCAATGTAAATATGTACAAGGGAGAACTGGTTTCAGCAAAGCAAGCAATGGATCGAAAGATAGCACACGCCAAGTCCCCCAGCGGCGCCAAAAACTTGGTAGGCTTGGGAAGTGGTCTATTTTTATGCCTACATGTTAAACCGCAAGTGCACGGTGTCTACAATGTAGAACTGGCAAATACGGGTCGATCCCACAGAGACTTGGGATGCTTTATAGAGTTGATCAATGGCTTACTAAACTGAATTCAAGAGAAGTTATCACAAATATGGTGGGTGTCGATACGATCAAGTGTTGTGACTCTAAACTAAGGCAGTGACAAAATGGAGAGCACCAGGGTGGTGAATCCACCTCTATTCTCATGCTCAGGCAACTCAACTAGGCTTGTGTTCTTGTGCCTTCATTTGAAGGTCTAAGATTGATGTTCTTCAACTGATTCTACTAATTCCCTCCTAGTATGAGTTGTCTTCTTACAGTACAACTCATCACGAAATCATAAGTTTCATCAACTAATTACTAATCCTAACATTGTATAGAACATCAAGAATCAAACCTAAGCTAACTATGCTTGTCATGAAAATCAGGGGTTTCATCAAACACCCTGGTTAATTAAATTAGAACATAATTGAAACAACACAAAGCAAATTACACTAAATTTGTGCTCTGTCTAGCCCAGGCATAAAGTTTCTACACACACAACTCAATCCTATTTATACATCCAAAATACCAAACCCTAAATTCGCTTTAAAATAGAAATTAAATGAAAACCCTCTCACCCATACTCTCGAATCACGTGTTCTTCTCTTGTCAAATCATCTCGTAGCTCCATGCGTCCATAGTTGGTGAAACCCTAGTTCTAGTTATCTCTGATTTAGCTTCTAGGGTTATGGTAGAAGCTAAGAAAGAGATATCTAGATCTAGAGAGGTAGAGAAGGTGGTTGCAGGCGTGGTTGTTGTGGTATCAGAAGGTAGAGGTGGTGGTGATGGCTCTGGTATGGGTGAAGGAGGCGGAGGAACGGGTTTTCTCAGAGCTGTCGGGGAAGAAAAGAAAAGAAAGAGAAAGAGACGATGGGTCGATGGATAAGGGGCTGATATAGGTAGCTGCGGTGTGAGGCGGGAGTAGCGAGGAATGATGCGCCAGCTGTAGCGAGCGTTGGATTCAGAGGATCACCGATGCGGACACTAATGCAGCCGTTGGATGCGGATACGTCAAATCTCACGGCTCAAGATTGATCGGGTCTGCATTCGGGTCATGGGACGGGTCTTGGATAGCTCGATCCCATGTCTTGTAAACGGGTTGCTCCTTGTTGGGTTGCACTGATGCGCGCGCGGGCTCAGGCTTTCTGCTCCATAGACGCTTGCCTCCAATTTTCTGCTCTTTTGGCTCCTCAATTTCTCCGAGCTTTATTTATTACCTAAAAACACAAAATTAATTAGTACAAATATTTATTCTTGAAAACAAAGAAAACACAGAATCTGGGATAATATTTGATTTATGAACACAAAAGATGAGTTAAATGCCAATAAATAGATGTATAAATATGCAATATTTGGCACTCATCACCAACTTCCCAACGTCGCCCAAGTTGCACCTCATTGATTGCCCAACTCCCGATACCGCCCAAGCCACACCGGTCCCACCAATTGCGCCCAACTTGCCAATGCCGCCCAAGTTGCACCAGTCCCACCAATTGCGCCAACTTCCCAAGGACAGCCCAAGTCGCGCCAGCTAGCACGCTCAGCTTCCCTACCTTGCGCCGGTCCCGCTAGCAAGCACGCTCAGCTTTCCTACCTTGCGCCGGTCCCACCAGCTAGCACGCTCAGTTTCCCAACTCGCGTCAAACTTCTCAATGCCGCCCAGCTTCCTACCTCTCAATGACGCTGACTTCCCAATTGTGCCAGCCTCCCGATTTGCGCAAAATCTTTGCCGAAGCAAGGATTCCAAATCCTATTTATAAATAGGTCAGACAAGCCTCTTCAATTCTCTTTACGATTTGTTGTTGATAGTTTGTCACCATCTTATGCTTACCTCGCAACAAAGCTCCTGTTCCGAGCTAAGCGGGGGACTTAATGTTGATGGTGGATTTTAAACAAAGGGTAAAATTGTAAAACCCCAAACAACCTAATGTCACCGATGACACATTTATTAGAACATTTAATGCAGGTAGTCAGTAATTAATAGGGGGTATTTTTTCAAATTAGGGTTACAACGAACAAAACCCGAATTCCCCTCCGTGCCAATGGCAAATCATGCCCGACCCACACCTAGCCCAAGCTAGCCGCGCGCCATGCCAAACGCACTCTGCCTTGGCCCTATCTATGCTAGTCACACCAAACGCGCCAAAGCATGCCAACCATGCTAGCCGCACCTCCATGCCAATGACAAATCATGCCACCCACACCTAGCCCAAGCTAGTCGCACCTCTGTACGATGGCAAATCATGCCAGCCACACCAAATGCGCCAAAGCATGCTAACCATGCTAGCCGCATCTCCGTGCCAATGGCAAATCATGCCAGCCACACCTAGCCCAAGCTAGCCGCGCCATGCCAAACGCACTCTGCCTTGGCCCTAGCTATGCTAGTCACACCAAACGCGCCAAAGCATGCCAACCATGCTAGCCGCACCTCCGTGCCAATGACAAATCATGCCAGCCACACCTAGCCCAAGCTAGCCGCACCTCTGTGCCAATGGCGAATCATGCCAGCACACACCAAACGCGCCAAAGCATTCCAACCATGCTAGCCGCACCTCCGTGCCAATGGCAAATCATGTCGGCCACACCTAGCCCAAGCTAGCCGCACCTCTCGTGCCAATGGCGAATCATGCCGGCCACACCAAACGCCGCCAAAAAGCATGCCAACCATGCTAGCCGCACCTCCGTGCCAATGGCAAATCATGCCACCACACCTAGCCCAAGCTAGCCGTGCCTCTCGTGCCAATGGCAAATCATGCCAGCCATACCAAATGCGCCAAAGCATGCTAACCATGCTAGCCGCACCTCCGTGCCAGCCTCCCGATTTGCGCAAAACTGCCAGAAGCAAGGATTCCAAATCCTATTTATAAAAAGGTCAGACAAACCTCTTCAATTCTCTTTACGATTTGCTGTTGATAGTTTGTCACCATCTTATGCTTACCTCGCAACAAAGCTCCTGTTCCGAGCTAAGCGGGGGACTTAATGTTGATGGTGGATTTTAAACAAAGGGTAAAATTATAAAACCCCAAACAACCTAATGTCACCGATGACACATTTATTAGAACATTTAATGCAGGTAGTCAGTAATTAATAGGGGGTATTTTTTCAAATTAGGGTTACAATGAACAAAACCCTAATTCCCCTCCATGCCAATGGCAAATCATGCCAGCCACACCTAGCCCAAGCTAGCCGCGCCATGCCAAACGCACTCTGCCTTGGCCCTAGCTATGCTAGTCACACCAAACGCGCCAAAGCATGCCAACCATGCTAGCCACACCTCCGTGCCAATGGAAAATCATGCCAGCCACACCTAGCCCAAGCTAGCCGCACCTCTGTGCCAATGGCAAATCATGCCAGCCACACCAAATGCTCCAAAGCATACTAACCATGCTAGCCGCACCTCCGTGCCAATGGCAAATCATGCCAGCCACACCTAGCCCAAGCTAGCCGCGCCATGCCAAATGCACTTTGCCTTGGCCCTAGCTATGCTAGTCACACCAAACGCGCCAAAGCATGCCAACCATGCTAGCCGCACCTCCGTGCCAATGGCAAATCATGCCGACCACACCTAGCCCAAGCTAGCCGCACCTCTCTGCCAATGGCGAATCATGCCACCTCACCAAACGCGCCAAAGCATGCTAACCATGCTAGCCACACCTCCGTGCCAATGGCAAATCATGCCAACCATACCTAGCCCAAGCTAGCCGCACCTGCGTGCCAATGGAAAATCATGCCAGCCACACCAAATGCGCCAAAGCATGCTAACCATGCTAGCCGCACCTCCGTGCCAATGGCAAATCATGCCAGCCACACCTAGCCCAAGCTAGCCGCGCAATGCTAAACGCACTCTGCCTTGGCCCTAGCTATGCTAGTCACACCAAACGCGCCAAAGCATGCCAACCATGCTAGCCACACCTCCGTGCCAATGGCAAATCATGCCCCCACACCTAGCCCAAGCTAGCCGCACCTCGTGCCAATGGCGAATCATGCCAGCCACACACAAACGCGCCAAAGCATGCCAACCATGCTAGCCGCACCTCCGTGCCAATGGCAAATCATGCCAGCCACACTTAGCCCGAGCTAGCCGCGCCATGCCAAATGCACTCTGCCTTGGCCCTAGCTACGCTGGTCACGCCACGCCAAGCCAACCTTGGCCCTAGCCGCGCCATGCCAAATTAGCGCCCGCACCTAGGCTTGCAAACCATGCAACCTAGGCCAAATTGGCCACGCATGCCATTGGCACATGCCAACACGCTCGCTGGTAGCTTTTCCTACCAGGGCGCGACCCAAATTGGCCACGCATGCCATTGGCACATTCCAACACGCTCGCTGGTAGCTTTTCCTACCAGTGCGCGACCCAAATTGGCCACGCATGCCATTGGCACATGCCAACACGCTCGTTGGTAGCTTTTCCTACCAGGGCGTGACCCAAATTGGCCACGCATGCCATTGGCACATGCCAACACGCTCTCTGGTAGCTTTTCCTACCAGGGCGCGAGCCAAATTGGCCACGCATGCCATTGGCACATGCCAACACGCTCGCTGGTAGCTTTTCCTACCAGGACGCGACCCAAATTGGCCACGCATGCCATTGGCACATGCCAACACGCTTGCTGGTAGCTTTTCCTACCAGGCCGTGACCCAAATTGGCCACGCATGCCATTGGCACATGCCAACACGCTTCATTGGTAGCTTTTCCTACCAGGACGCGACCCAAATTGTCCACGCATGCCATTGGCACATGCCAACACGCTCATTTGGTAGCTTTTCCTACCAGGTCGTGACCCAAATTATTACGCATGCCATTGGCACATGCCATTGGCACATGCCAACATGCATCGCTGGGTAGCTTTTTTACCAGGACATAGCCCTAATGGCCATGCGTGCCATTGGCACTTGCCATACACGCCACTATCAGCTCTGGCATTGCCACTTACACTCAACGTACAACCTACCACCAAAGCATTCCGCACATGCCATTGACACATGCCACACACGCCACTAGCAGCTCTGGCGTTTCCACTTGCACTCAAGGTGAAACCCGCAACAAAGGCATTCCGCACATGCCAGTGGCACATGCCACACGCGCCTCTAGCAGCGCCACTTGCACTCAAGGTGCAACCAACACTTGAGACATCAACACAAACTGGGGATGCTTTCTAGGGTTTTGGTTTGGCGGTCACAAAGATGCGTCGTACACTACGCTCACATTAAGAAAGCGTGAATAGGAATAAAGCAAGTCAAATAAATGAGGAAATAATGGTGAAAACGTTTTCACCCATAAACACCTTGCGGTTACCACCTCCTCCCATTATTTCACCCTTTACTCTTTTCCTTCATGAGGCCAGGGTACGTTTCAACCTCGACTTGTATAAATAGGTCTTACCTATTTCCACCAGACAACAAGTCTCGGTCAGGAGAAAAATACAACACTCTCAGAAAAGGCAACTTTGCAAGCTCTCCAAAAAGCTTTCATCTCTTGCAAGCTTCCGAAGCTTTCACTTTCTGATACAAGTCGAGACACTACTCTCCCAGAATTATTCTGGTCTCAACACCTTTCTTTGCTCCCTCCCCAAATCAACCCTTCTCCTCCACTTTGTGACCGAAGCAAGTCCGGAACACCATTTCTTGGTTTAGGCCGGACTTGTACAGATTGATCTCTCGAATCTATAAAGTGCTCACGTGCAGCTCATTTGTTTAGGGTTTGAACCAGTTTCTCACTCACCTACCGAATTTACCGAAATCGGCGGAAACGATTTTTTCCCATAAACAGTTGGATAAATGATTCCTCAAATACTATTCTAATTGATAGAGATAGTATTGGAACTTCCTTTATAAATTATTTCACAAACCTGTATTCCTCTGAGAAAAAGAAAGTCTTAAATTTATTTTTTATTAATGTGGTAATAACAAATTTTAGTAATTATAAGATTTAATTATTGTATTTAGCTTAAATTTCCAAATAACTTATGATTATTGACAATAATATATTTTTTTTTCATATTGAATTAATAATGAGATAGATTTGATTTATATTTTCATTATTAGGTTTGATGATAATGGCTAAAATTGCTTTTAATAGATAATACTACCAATTATAAAAATTGTTTATATAATTATATTATAGTTCCTCGGGTTGGGTGGGTTGCTCGGGTTAGAAATATTTGTGCCCATGCTTTCCCAAGATTAAATCGGGTTTATTAAAATTGTACCCGAGCTTGCCCAAACTTTTAAAATACATTGCCCATGCCGGCCCAACGTTCGGGTTGGGCATGGGTTGGGTGGGTTGACCCAACCCAAGTCCCACCCCTATTCCTCTCATCCTCAACAATTTCATGATGAAATCCTTGTTGATCTCCCCATTAAGTTTTCTACTGAGGATAATTCTCTTCTAAATTTGCCTATTACTGCTGAGGAAATCAAGAATGTTGTTTTTCAAATGGGGAAAAAAAAGGCTTCAGGCCCTGATGGTTTTACAAATCTGTTTTATCAAAAAAATTGAGATATAGTAGGTGAGGCTGTTGCGACTACTAATTTTCCCATTGTCTACGTAATGTATACAGCTCAGAGAATCAGATACTAAGTAGTATTGATATCTCCGTTGAACTGATAATGCTAAGTAATAAAAGGTACTCAAGATCGCAATAATAACGAAGAACACAAATAAAACTACCTACTCCACTACTAGCTTCATTACAATCACTCTTTAATGTTTAGAACACAAATATAATGCTACTAAGTTATCATAAGACACATGAGATTACGTGGTTCGACTTTTGTCTACGTCCACGGGGTAATGAGTGATTGTTTGTATTAAGTATTGGTGGTTACAAAGATCTTAAATGCTTCCCAAAGTAATAAAGAGAACTCAAGTTTGAGTAAATACTTAAGTTCTAAACATTAAAGAGGTATAAGCTTAAGACTAGATCTTCTTCTCTTGGGTATTAAATGCCTTTGCTTGTTGGTGAAGCTTGGTATTTATAGCCGCTTCTGCTCCAGATATATCTTTGCTGTCTTTGGGTCCATCGTCCCCTGATATACCTTCCGTACAAATGGTACATTCGTTCACCGCACGCTTTCTCCAGTCGGACTCTGCCACCTCAGCTGACCCACGTTCCTTCGGGAACTACCCATCCTTAGTACAGATTGTACCTTCGTTCACCGCTAGCCTTCGCCAGTCAGACTCTGCCATCTCATCTCTCTCCACGTACTTTGGTTAAGCGTGTAGATAAGAGATTTGCGCATTAAATGCTAATTAGATATGTCATCTACCTCTGTCCCTTCGCCAGCTGCCTCTTTCTAGGCTAGGTTCTACTTTTCCATCTTAGCTGTTGAGGTATCCTTCCTTGGGATGAGATAAAGTAGATCTGCGAAGGTATCTTCTGCTACTCAGGTTCCTCTGTGTAGCGAGGGCTACACAGTTATCCTACACGCGACCACTAAAACCATGACACGTGCTCCGCAGAATATTTATATTCACAGCTGTCATTGACATGACTCAAACCTGCTTCAGGACATGGTATATTGCGAGTTGTCAATCATACTAATATTGCTCTCATTCCTAAAGTTCCACTTGCTGAGCTTGTATCCCAGTATAGACCAATAGGGCTTTGCAATTTCATTTAAAAAATTCTTTCGAAAACTCTTGCTAATAGACTTAAACCTTTCATGAACAACATTATTTCCCAAAATCAAAGTGCCTTCATTACTAAGAGCAGTATTTCTGATAATATTCTTCTAGCTAATGAGGCTATATTTGCTGTCAATCATAATGACAAAATTGAAGGCATAGCTTCCATTAAACTTGATATGTCCAAAGCTTATTATAAGTTAGAATGGTCTTTTCTTGAGAGTGTCTTGACTAGAATGGGTCTTTCAAACCACTGGATCAAACTCATTAACCAATGTGTTTCTACAGTATCCTACCCTGTCCTTATCAATGGTAGCCATACGAGGTTTTTTCAACCTGAAAGAGGCCTGAGACAGGGGGATCCACTATCCCCCTATCTTTATATTATCTTCTCTGAAGCTCTATCTTCTTACATTGACATCCTTCAAAAGAAAACAATTTTAGAAGGTATCAAAGTTTGTAAAGATGCTCTTAAATGATACATTTGTTGTTTCTTGATGACTCTCTTTTTTCTTCTAAAGCTCTTTTGTTCAAAATTTTCAAGTTATTAAAGATTATCTTCAAAAATACTGCTTGGCCTATGGGCAAGAAATAAACTTTGATAAATATGGTATTTTATTTAGTAGGAAAATTCCTGAACACATGAAAGCTCTTCTGGCTAACATTCTAGAAATTAAGAGAAGAGATTAATTAGGAGAAAAATATATTGGAACTCTTACTGTGTTTCAAGCCTCAAAAATTCAAACCCATATGGGTATTCTCCAAGTTGTGGATGCCAGAATCTCTATCCTGCTACATAAGCTCCTGTCTTAAGTTCTTAGAACAACTTTGATTAAACATATTGGACAAGCTATACCCTTTTTCAAATGGGAGCTTTCCTTATTCCAAAACATCTTTGTAAACAAATGGATTCCCATCTTTGTAAATTCTGGTGGGGAGAGACTTTAGATCCCAAAGACAGGAAACTGCATCTTCTAGGATGGGACATTCTATGTTCCCCCAAGGCTGAAGGTGGTCTAGGCTTTAGAAAGTCTGAGTTAAATAACCTGGCTATGTTGGCTAGGAATGCCTGGAGAATTCTAGAAAATCCTACTTGTATGCTATCTACTGTTCTTAAAGCCAAAAACTTTCCTACAACTGATTTCTTGAATGCCAAGTGCACCAGTAAGTGTTCTTGGACTTGGAAGTGTTTGCATGCTATAAAAGAACTTATTAAGCCTTTAATCTCCTGGATTGTTGGGGATGGTCATTTCATTGACCCCTGGTGTGACAAATGGATCCCAACCTTGGGTACAACCACACCTAACCCTTTAGTCCCACCTGATCCTAGTATTAAAGTCTCTTATTTCATTGATTCTCATACCAGAACTTGGAATTTGTCTTAACTTAACACTCATTTTGATAATGCTTTTGTCAAGAAGATTGTCACCATTCCCTTAAGCCAGCTATGCACTCCTGACAGGAGGGATTGGGATCTTTCAAAGAATGACAAGTTTTCTTCAAAATCTTCCTATGATGCGTGTCGTAGGTGCAATCAAATTAATCAATGTTTCCACTCAATTAAAAATAATATAATGGAAGTCAAGTTCGTTCCCACGAGGAGCAAGAGATCTTAGTTGTAAAAGTTGTCACGAAAGGGGTGTAAAAAGCAAAAGAAAATAAACAAAGCAATTAAAATCGAAAGTTGAAAACAATAAGAGAGACAAGACCAAGGAATCCTTCTTCGTTACGAAACAATGAATCAAGTTATGTTCTTTTCTACTTGTTATTAGTCACGATTATCACCAACCGTAGGATAGCAGTGTACGCTTAGCTAGCCCCAAAATCCCTAATTTCACCGAGTAACGGTCCGCTTAGTTATCGATTCTATTCAAAAGAACCACCCCGAGGTTCGCTTACAAGATGTAATTCCTCAATGCATTAAGATCTATGAATTTAGGTTTAGTACTAGTAGTTAAACTCGGTTCGCTTGGTTCACTTTCTAGCGTTGTTTCTACACACAATTGCTCCACGGAATCCCTCCGCAAGGTCTCGTGTTTGCTACTTATGTAAAGAGTCAAGAAACGATTACTTATCCCCTAACTTTCACTAGCTTTAGATTAAACTAACAAATCAATTTAGCATGCATTCTAAACAATCTATCAATCAATCATGAATGTCATTAAGATCATTCCTATTAGTAAAAACAAACGATAATCATGTGAAAAACTTCAAGATAGAATTAAAAACAAAAACTCAAATCATATTAAGAACTAGGAATTCATCCTCAATCAATAAAATTAACTACTCATGTTAAAGAGTTCACACAAAGAATAAGAAAAGAAAAGTGTTGTGTGTGTAGAGATGTGTAGAAGTTGTAGAAAACTTCTCTATTTATAGGCTTCAATATTCTCCAAATCTTCCAAGGAATAGAATCCTTTTTCTTTTGCAATTCAATTTCCAAATCCAAGCTTTTCTCAACTCTTCCACCTTCTCTTTCCAAATTTGAGTCCAATTCTCCATCCAATTCTAATCCAAGTCACACCCATGAGAGAAATCCATAGAAAATTCTGAATTTTTGCTCGCCGGAAAAGTCAGGGATTGTGGCCGAATCCCACGGAACGTCACACGGCCACTACCGAGATTCTCCACCGGTAAGGGAATATTCCGTCAGTCAATCGTTATGACTAACGGTCAAATCAGTCAAACTGTTAGTCAATCGAGTCAAGGGGGAGAGCATTCAGACACCGAGTCAGCTCCCCAGTCAGTCGGTAACTCAAAATTTGAATGGTCTAACTCACGAGTCATATATAAGATCGGTCATCGGGATGGCAGAGTTGACTCGCACGGTGTAGAAAACTCGGCCGAGTTCTCATTTATTTCGAGGCTTTCCCCAATTTCAGCCTCATTTTTCTTCAATCTGTGACAATTCCTAGCACATACATCTAATAATTCAAGCACAACAGAGCTTCACTTGTTCATCGATATTCACTCTTGCCTTTGTCAGAACACCAACACTTAACCATCTCCAATTCAATGTTCGGCTCTTCCTTCCCCTCGTATGTCATAACAACTCAATGAGCTCAATTCTTCATCGATTCTTCATCACAGCCAAAGACCCATCTCAATTTCAGCTTAGTTCATACAGCAACAACGAGTCCTATCTCGACTAGTTGAACTCCACATCTGCATCGAACCCATCTGCTCTTTTCATCAATCGAACCCTTTTCAGTTCTCAGCTCACAGACCAGATCTTCTTCCATTCCGATCTTCACAACAGCTGATTAAACATATCAGCTCTCGGACCAACAAAGCGCGTCTTCGGATCGAAACCCATCATCCCCGAGTTCTCTATCTTGTTGAGCTTCCATGACTTCTTCTTCTAACCCATTTCACCGAGCTTCACACAAATGGCCACCATTATCAATTCTCGATCCCGGTCGATTCGGCGAACTATTCAATCACCTCCGATCCATTATCCGATCGACATACCACATCAAACTCTACCCATTTCTTCAATCGACTGGCCATCATCTCGATTCAAGACCCAACAGCAATCTCATCCCCGCTTTCATTCTGCTGTAGCTCCTTCTCTTGGTTCGATTGAAACCCTAATATTTACAACCTACACCAGTATCTTCCATCACCTGAACAAAATCTATAAACGGCAACAGCTGCTACTAACCTTGAATTCAATTTCAGAGACACTCCATGGTCGCGCCTCTCCTTTTCTCTCTGTTCTTTACTTTCATTTCAGGTGATGAAATGAATGAGATATCCCCCTCGACCTAGGGTTGTAATGATTTGGGTGGATATTTGCACCAGGATAAGGACCACCCCACTCATTAGATAAGGGATACCCCAAAGGACAGTAGCCCTAACATGTAGTTACCCCTTAACATCACCGGCTTGTTTTTATATTTCTCTACATAGAGTTGCCCCTTAACTTAACTCAAGCCATATATCAATTGCCTGTTAAATGACCTTTTTGCCCTTTTGGCTCAAATTGAGTGATTTCTTATTCTTTTCCTCCGTGCGACTCTAAAGTAGCTATAAAACTCAAAACAAGCGTAAAATACATAATTTACACGAAAAATAGCAAAGAAAGCATAAACTACTAGTTAGTAAATACGGTGTATTCTACACCTATCATCCTACAGGGGCTCAGAGGTCTTAGGCCCTCCCCTTGTAAAAATCTTTGGATGTGTATTTGGAAAGTTAGGATTCCTTATAGGATCTAAGTATTTGCATGGAAAGCAAACTAGAAATTCCCTTCCTTCTAGAACTGTTTTGCATACTAGAATGCCTATGCATAGTGTTGAATGTGCTAGGTGTAATGATCCTCATGAATCCATAATGCATGCTTTGGTACTCTGTCCTTTTGCTAGTAGATTCGGTTTGTCTCGATTTCGTATTAACACTCATTTCTTTCTAAACAAAAGTTACAGACCAATGGTTAATGTTTTGGCTAATCGACCCGGATCTAGACTTCATGATAAGGCTCAATGTCCTTTTGTTACTATCCCCGTGGTTTCTCTCGGACTAGCAGAATAATTTCATTTTCCAAAATTTAAAAGAAACTCATGTTCCAGTTTTAGAAAGAGCCAGAGCCATGCTTCTAACTAGGAAACCATGTTTTATTGTTTCTCCAACTACCCCTGTCAATCTATGTGATAAATGGATGCCCTCCTCTTTTGGCTGGATAAAGTGTAATACATATGACGCTTATGATGACATTACTGGAGCTAATGGTGAAATGATGAGGTATTTCTCAAGCAAAGCCTCCTTTTGTGCTTCCCTGGTTTTTGAAGTAATGTCTGTAGAAGAAGTCAGGCGAGCTATTTGGGCAGTCCTTAAGAAAGCCTTGGAATAGAAGTTAACTCACATCATTATTGAAAGTGATGCGAAGAATCTCATTGATCAATTTTCAGCTGGCTTGTTCGATGGAGATGTTCGTACGGATGCAATCTTTAAAGACATTCAGTTATTTTCTTCTAAACTAGTAGCATGTATTTTTAATTTTCAACCTCGTATTTGTAATTCTATAGCTCATGAGTTAGCTCAATGGGAAAAAACAAGCAATGCCTCCATGTACTGGTATGTACCTCCTGTTTGGTTATTACCAACAGTTGAGGGGGATCATTAGCCTTTCTGAAGGCCTTTATCTAATTAAAAAAAGCGACTTACAGCATCTCCGATTTAGATTTAGATAAACATGATAATAGTTTTATGTAAATTAACAAAGACCCAATCCCTCGAGCCAAAGGCTATGACACTATACCGCAAACAAGGCTGCTAATGGGGGACCGAATTCTGGGGGTGTACCAAATTTCAAATAAAACAAAACAAGTTTTCATATAAAAAAAAAACAGTTTTTCCCTTGGGCTTGGTACACCCCCCAGAATTTGGTCACCCCCGTTAGCAATCTTGCCCGAAAAGGCTTAGGGCGATCCCATACCTATCCCGGAACCGGAAGAACCGCGTTTGCTCAAATATAGAAGAGCGCGTGAACTTCTAATTTCTAAATACTGGAACGCCAGAGTCTATAAATATACTTGTTCAAGTCCTTTGCTTTCTTTATTTGCTCACAACACAGAATCGCAAACCCTAGCTTCTAAATCATCTCCATCTTCTTCTGTTTTATAGGCTTCATCTTCTTCGATATTGAAATTAACCCAATAGTTTCACAGAATTAGCTCTGTTATTTGGCATGGCGGATCAAGATATGGAATTGATCGATCATACCAATCATCCTTCAGGACTTGTTCCCAGAATTCAGAATATCGTATCAACCGTCGACTTGGATTGCAAATTGGATCTTAAAGAAATAGCTTTGAAAGCACGCAATGCAGAGTACAATCCCAAGCGATTTTCCGCAGTTATTATGAGATTAAAAGACCCAAAGACAACTGGTTTGATATTTCACAGTGGAAAAGTTGTTTGTACAGGTGCCAAAACTGAAGAACAATCAAAATTGGCAGCAAGAAAGTATGCTCGCATTGTGCAAAAACTAGGGTTTCCAGCAAAATTCAAGGATTTCAAGATTCAGAACATTGTTACTTCCTGCGATGTCAATTTTGTTATCAGGCTCGAGGCCTTTCAATATTCTAATGGTGCCAGATTTTCTAAATATGAACCTGAATTATTCCCTGGTATGGTATACAGGATGAAGAAGCCAAAGGTTACAATGCTTATCTTTGTGTCAGGAAAAGTAGTTATTACAGGGGCTAAGAATAAAGGTGAGGCATATACTGCGTTTGAGAATATCTACCCACTTCTCAGACAATTCAGCAAACCGGTTCACTAGATGTAGATTTCTAGATCATCTGATTGTGTCTGTAAATTGAGGATTTTTATCAGTTATATGCATCTGGCAAACACTTAAAGAGTAAATTGAAGGTATTGGAAGACTATTTTGGGGGAAATTAACAACAAATCCAAAGGTTCACGGCAGTTGTCAATGGCAAGCTTGGTGTATTTTAAGCAGTCAATCTCCTAGTAATCTTTAATATTTTGAGTTTGTTTGTACTGCTCATGGTTGGCATTCAGTGTTTCTTTTTGTAATAAGATTTTTTTGTAAGGATTCTTTTATCTCTTTAATGCAACATATTTAGTTGAGCTTGAATGCTGGTTTCAGGGTTTGTATCAATTAAAATTTTACCCCACTGGGTTTTGAGTCTTTATGTGAAGTATTGTCACTTTTGTCATTACACTGTTATTTTTCAGCCGAATCATGAATCTTGAGATCATATAGTGCCATGCACCTGGGGATGAAATGTAACATCATGTCTCCCGGTCATAGCTTTGTTGAGTGTAAAGGTTGGTATCTGTCTCTTGCAGTTTGCTTAGCAAGGATTGGTCAAGACAAGATTTCATCCCAATAATACAATGTTGAATAGAATATGCAACTTACTTCTTATTGGAAAATTCTCTAGATAAGAATACGATCTTGACTCTTGAGTGCATTTAGTAAGCTTTATTGTCTGAATTGTAAGTCCAAAACGGATTCCCAATAACTAAGAAAAACTTGAATCTTCATTGTTTCTTCTATCAGCTAGCTGTTTGTCTCATTTGATAAACTGGAAACACCTGTTCCAATAAAACAATCTAGAATATTCATCTTTGGTTTCCTCGAAGAAGCCGTTAACTTGGATGATTCATTGGAAAAATTTATATAAGACCATGCAGGGGCGGGCCAAATCATTTATCCGAAACATGACTTGAATTAGAGCTGAAGCTTAGATCAGCTACTTCACAAGATCCTCACATCACAAGTTTGCAATTAGATTTTTAATTTTTTGTAGTTGAGGGATAATGGAAAAAGAAAATGGTGATAGAGATGAATTTGGTTATGATGCTGTTGTTATTGGGTCAGGATATGGCGGTTCTGTTGCGGCTTGTAGGTTATCCATGGCGGGAGTTAACGTCTGTTTAATGGAAAAGGGTCGAAAATGGGATGCTCAGGACTTTCCAACCAACTGTTTAAAAGTCATGTCTGAGCTAAGGATGGAAAACAAGAACTTGGGTGTCAGTTTTGGCTCAAAAGATGCTTTGTTTCAGGTGCATTGAAATTCAAGCATCTCTAGTCCTACTATTTATAGTAGTACTAGTAGTTTAATTGGTATGCTCACCTATGTTGTAAAAGGCGCCCTGGGCGCTCGTCTAGGCACGCGAGGCGCCTAGGAAAAAAGGCGCCAAAGTAAGACTGTTTATGTTGTTTTGTAATTTTTCCTCGCCCTAGGCGCGCCTAGGCGCTAGGCGAGGTCCCTGGCGCCTCGCCTCGCCTCGCCTAGCACCTAATACAACATAGATGCTCACCTCTCAAAGTTGATAGATTTTTAAATCTTCTTAAGCTAATGTTTTTTAAGTGTAGGTACATGTACATGATGATTCCCTAGCGGCACATGCTTGTGGTCTTGGTGGAGGCTCACTAGTAAATGCTGGAGTAATGATTCCAACTCCAGTTACTGTAAGACGGAACTCGAAATGGCCAAAGGAGTGGGAACATGACTGGGATATTTGTGAAGCATCCGCATCATCTGTGCTGAGAGCACAAAGTATTCCAGCGGAATTCCCTAATGCTAAAGTCATGAAAGAAATAGTTGAAGATGAAATAGAAGATTGTTACCCCAACTCCATGAAGTTAAGCATGAATTTCAACGGCGAAGAATCACAATCCTCTATAAAGATGGGTAGCTGTTTAGCTTGTGGAAATTGCCTTTCCGGTTGTCCTTATAATGCTAAAGATTCAACAGACAAGAATTATTTGGCTTTAGCTGTCCAAGTACAACTTTTTCCTAGAAGTATCACTTTTTCTTATTTGTCATACTCTCTATACAAATCTTGTTTCTGTTTGCAGTTTGGTTGTACGATAAAAACAGAATGTGAAGTTCAGTTTGTCGTCAGATATTTTGAAGAAATTTGCGTGAGGCGAACACGGGAATAGCAGAAAGCGAAAACGTAGATGGAGAATTTACTACAATGACATTGATTATGTAGCCTCTGATTTTGTAGTTATATCAGGTATGATAAATTGGTAACATATAAATAATATTGTCTAGTCTTATATTTTGAAGGATTTAACATATTTGGATTGTGTTTGTTCAGCCGGTGTTTTCGGCACAGCTAAGATACTTTTCCAGTCAGAAAGAAGAGGACTAAGAGTGTCAGATCAGCTTGGTTGTGGATTTAGTTGTAATGGTAATAATGTTGGTTTCCTAATTGGTAGTCCAGCTCCACTGAATGCTTATGGATTGGACAAACAGCAATTTTCTAAGACACCGTTTCAGAACCGTCCAGGACCATCAATTTCTGCATCATACACTTCTTCTTTGGGGTTCACTATCCAGGTATGAACCTTCTTTCCACCTTCTTTCCATGCATATTGAGAGTTCAAGTACATTATGTCAGAAATCACTCAAGTTGCCTATTTCTTTATCTAGAGCGCCGTACTTCCTGCAGCGTTCCCTTCGTTGATATTCAAGGGAATAACAACTTATGGATGGCCAATCGGTTGCTGGTTTTTACATGGGTTAATAGACAAACTGAAGCGCATGATGCGTGTAAAAGATAGTCAAGCGATGGTGCTTAACGTGATGGGACATGACGATAGTGATGGAAGAATTACACTTGAAGAGAACACAAACAAGATTTGTTTTAGTCCACCCCGCGATCCAATCCTCAACCGAAAAATCCAAGCATTTCAAAAGCTTACTAAGAAATTAGGAGGAATCCTTTTCATTTCCAGGTACCGGAGCACATCGGTTCATCTCTTAGGTGGGTGCAATGCTTCATCAGATCCATCCAAAGGTGTTTGCAACTCCAATGGTCAAGTTTTTGACCCTCGATGCCCCTCAACTGTGCATCCAGGTTTCTATGTATGTGATGCATCCTTGATTCCATGTTCGATTGGAATAAATCCGTGCCTTACTATTGCTACAGCTGCTGAGCATGTAAGTCGAAACCTAGTTCAGGATGCCCTTATGTATAAAAGATCTACCTATCCAACTGAATTTTCCACGCCAAAACTTGGTGCCTGCAAGAAGTTAGAAACTGGGATGAAACCAGCTGTGATCATAAGAGAGACCATCACAGGTTATTTGGGTGGTATGCCATGTACAGCTTATCTGACAATGAAAATGAATTCCAGTATCCAGAAGGGACCAAATGAATCGAATTCGGTTTTAAGCGAATCTCATCCACTTCTTAGAGGACTTGTTGGTGGGTATGTTGTTTTGAAAGCTGTGGAGAAGGATAAACTCTATGTAATCAGCGGAGAAGTCGACATGTGCAGAGTTGATATCAGGACTCCTTACACACAACACATGTATTACCATCTCATCCTTGCATCCGCATCTGGTTCAAGGTACATAACAAAATGTTGATTTCATTTTCTTTCTTTTCCTCTCTTGATTTGTATGCTTCTTAGTTCTTAAAGACGAATCTAAGAAAAATGAGGTAATGCAGATATGTTCTGGAAGGGAAGAAGATAATGAATCCATATCTCCTTGCCTTATATTCATGGAAGGAAACTACAACACTTCACGTAACACTAAAAAGAATCAATGAACCGAGTTTAAATTCCGAGACGATGGATATAAAAGGCGAGCTGCATCTTTCAGTTGTTAATCTTCTAAAGAGCTTGATAAGCTTGGAAGGTAACAAGAAAGGAAGATTCATATGTCTACTATTACAATCCTTCTGGAGAACTTATATCTCACAGATACCTAGAGGAAACCCTGTGCACATATCTTCATTTGGTTCTAGTCAGAAGCCTTATCCGAAAAGTGATATCCATGAGATGATGACAGGTAAATTATAAAGACCACATTTCCAGAACTTACAGATTTTTTTTAAAAAAAAATCTGTAATATAGACGTAACTAACAGCTTGCTATATTTGTAAGATTTGCAGAAGATGGGTGCATGATCATCTGTAGACAATGGAAGTGCGAACTGAATGAGTCGAAGCACCACGAGCAGAGACGGAAAAATCCGGTTCTCCTGATAAATGGCTACTCCACTGAGGGTTTTTGTTTGCCAACTGAACCAAAAGATTTGGTTAGAACATTACTCGAAGAAGGATATGACACATGGTTACTTCAGGCCAGACTACATCCTTCTCATCCTTCAAATGATTTCACAATTGAAGATATCGGAAAGTTTGATATCCCTGCAGGTAAAGACAGGGATAAATTTTCATTTCCTCCTAGACTAAGTGTATGAACAAATTCATGAGCTTATAATGGTGGTTTATTGTTTAATTATGTCGCAGCAATCTCAAAGATCCTTGAAGTTCATGGAGATTCTGTAAAAGTTCATGTCGTGTCACATTGTGTTGGAGGCTTAGCAATTCACATTGCTCTCATGGGAGGTCATATCTCCACAACACATATTGCATCTCTTTGCTGCACCAATTCCTCGATGTTCTTCAAGCTCACCATGTCTTCGTTCATAAAGATGAGACTTCCTCTTATCCCTGTAAGTCGCTCGATCTCGCTCTCTCGCTCTCTAACTTGATCTGGAAACACACATAATATTGATACTACGTACTATTTATCAACCTACAGATCTCAATGAAAATACTAGGCATTAACACGATCCTCCCGCTGTTAGCAACTTCAAAGACAATAAGTCTCCGTCACCGGCTACTAAAATGCATCGCTCGAGTTATCCCTCGCTACGAAAGGTGCACATTAGACGAATGTCAAGTCTTTTCAGGCATATTTGGCAACACATTTTGGCACAAAAACATAACCTCAACAGTGCATGAATGGCTAAACAAACAAAGCTTACCGCATCTTCCATTATCAGCTTTCCCACACCTCCGAAAAATCTGTTTATCTGGATTTATCGTTAACTCTGACGATAAGAACACGTATTTGATACATCCAGAGAGAATGAAACTCCCAACAGCATATATTTCTGGTAGCAAAAGTTTACTGGTTACACCAGAAACTTCATTTTTAGCTCACCAGTACATGAAATCACACCAACCTGGTTATAAACATACTAGAGTGGTTTTAGAAGATTTTGGACATTCAGATCTTTTAATTGGTGAAAATTCCTGGAAACATGTTTTCCCACATATTTTATCTCATATCAAATCATCTGAAAATGAAGAAGTTCGAGTTCAAGAAAGCAAGTACAGAAAGGAAACTTTGTCATGGAGCAAGGATCCCTACGAAGAAAGGAACTGCGCATTTGGAATTACAGTTTCTGTTTCCATACTCTTTTGTTTTTTGATACTGTGTTTATTTCTTTATATGCAAATATTTTACTAACATTAATATTTTCAGTTCAGCATAAATTTCTATGTAAACAGTTGTCCAAATAAAGTGCATTTTAATTTTGAGGGAAGATCCAGTTGTGCCCAAAGTTAGTTTTTTTTTTTTTCCCGTAATACACTACACCCCATCGAAATTTAGTGCATTCTGTTATTGCGTGAACTTACGCAACGCCACAACCAGATGCACTTGTAATTTGTGTGTGCCCTTTTTCCCTCCCTGATTTCCGTAACCGTTAAACGGTAAAAGATGGTGAAAGCGGGAAATGAACCACCAGCGGCCGAAGAGCTACTTTGTCGTTTTACAGGCTTGGGATCCTTCCGGTAGATACTCTCCTAGTTGTCGGGTAGCAAAAGTGGAATCACATTTTTGACCTATATAGTACACGTGGCATGGCAGGGGAGTGAATGGATCTGGACTGGAGTTGGTTTATTACCCACCTCCAGGGTCAGAAAATTTCAGACTCTATCTAAAATGAGTCAGTTGGATTGTTGAGAGCTGAGAAAGAAAGAAATGAATTCTTCTATTGCTGTGTTCTCTCAAACTCCATCATCTTTATGTTCTTCTTCAAAACCATCTAAAACCCTAATCTTTCTATGCAACAATTCGGGAAGAAACGGTAATTGTTTTGGATTTCAGAAGAAGAATTATGGGTCTAGGATCATCTGTTCGGCAGCAGGAGATAATAATGCTTCTAGTTCCATTCCAGCAGGAGAAAACAGCTCCAGGTTTGAGATTTTTTGACGGGTTTTGTTTGATTTTCCAGGGGTTTTTGAAAATTGGGGTTTAATTAGCTTACTTTGAAAGCGGAAGAACTGAGAATGAATTTTGCTAATTTGATTTACAGCTTCTGTATTATTGAAGGACCAGAGACTGTACAAGATTTTGTTCAGATGCAATCAAAAGAGATTCAAGATAATATTAGGAGTCGTCGTAATAAAATCTTTTTACTCATGGAAGAGGTGAAATTTTTGAACATTTTTAATCCAAAATCTGATTTGATTTACTGTTCAAATTCAGTTCATTAAGTAGTTTATATTTTTGTTCTTTTTAGGTGAGGAGGTTAAGGGTACAACAGCGTATAAAAAATGCCAAGGCTCTTGATGAGAGTAGTGATGAGGAGGCAAATGAGATGCCTGATATCCCTTCAACTATTCCTTTTCTCCCTTTTGTGGTAATTTTCAAAAAATTTGGATCTCTTTTTTCAATTTTGCTTCTGCTTTGGAAATTTATTACTATGTCTGTCTGAGAGTTAAAACTTCGTTTCGTTCTTGTAGACACCCAAGACTTTGAAGCAGCTTTATTTGACAAGCTTTTCGTTTATATCTGGGATTATTCTCTTTGGTGGTCTTATAGCACCCACTGTAAGTTGCAGATTTATATTCATGTCTATATATGAACACCCACTTATGTTTGAGTTCATTGGCTTGTGTATCAGTATATTCTACCCGATTCTTCTGCTAAGTCCCCCAATCGTGAGTACAGTTAACAATAGTTCTTGTAATCTACTCTCTGACTTATATATACCTATACTCTACCCTCAGCTTCATAATGAGCAGTCTGTTCATTGAAATGTGAAGCCTAATGAGCAATTTTAGTCAATTGTCTATCTTTTATGAACTCTGGGTGCTTGAAGGAGTGCCAACTTTGATAGTGAGGTCCTTAAGTAAATTTCTGCACTAAATTTCCTTAAGAAGCCTTCTTATGAATTAAACTTTGTTACTAAAAGAACCTTTTATGATAGATGATCCAAGTACTAGCATCTGAAGCTTAAATGCACGAACCGGGCTAATAAAGTTGCTGCTACTTACACTGTCGGAATGAATTGTTAACTGTAAGACTTGATGCATATATTACACTTGAGAAGAAACATTACACTTGCATTAAGAAATCCCAGAAAACCTTTATAGAGTATAAAAACATAGATTAATCTGTTTTGGAGTGAAGGCGTAGGTTATTATGTTCTATTTATGGTTACAGTGAACGGGTTTAAAGTTGGTTCCTTTTGCTGTTGCAGCTTGAGCTGAAATTAGGGATTGGTGGCACGTCGTATGAAGATTTCATTCGCAGTCTTCATTTGCCATTGCAATTAAGGTACGTAATAGTTAATACTTAATTCAGTTGACTAGTACAAGCTGAGGAGTTTGTTTCTTATCCAGTTAAAAGGAATTTCTTTTATGTAAACATAGATCGCAATTTGCTTTTGACTGGGCTGACAATGTTTACTTGTTTGACAGTCAGGTCGATCCCATTGTTGCATCCTTCTCAGGAGGAGCAGTGGGAGTCATTTCAGCTTTAATGTTGATTGAAGTCAACAACGTTGAGCAACAAGAGAAGAAAAGGTGCAAGTACTGCGTCGGAACTGGTACATATCAAGTTCTTTAGATTGTCTTTTCACTAACTATTTGCTTAATGTATCACATAGTAAACTTCCTGTTAGAAGGTAGAAGTGGTGAATATTTTAGTATATGCTAACTTGAGCACTCGCAGGATACTTGGCATGTGCACGATGTTCTGCCAGTGGAGTATGTTTGAGCATTGAACCAATCTCAATAAACGGTGCTTCTAATCGTCCATTGCGTGCACCAACAACTCAAAGATGTCCAAACTGCTCTGGAGCAGGAAAGGTAGAAATATTATACTCCCTCCGTCCCACCATTAGATGACCTACTTGGTCTAAGATCTTGTCCCATCATTAGTTGACCTATTTCACTAATCAAGGGGATATCCCTAAAACTACCCTTTTGATTGATTATCGGTATCATAAGAAATATGTATAATTTGATATTCATGTTTATACTCGTTGCGTAGGTGTTTTAAAATGATTTTCAACGGTACAAAATTTACGAAAATCTATGGTATAGTTTGAGAGATAAATGATTTCTAAATTTTACAAATTATTATCCATAAGGGTATAGTTGTAAAAAATACTTAAAAACACTCATTTTATTCATTGCCTTAAGAATTGTGCAAATTTCAACTAGGTCATCTAATAGTGGGACGGAGGGAGTATTTTTCAATCTATTTAGTGGTAAAAAATAGCTTTAACTGTTTGAACTGGCCCAGACCCTTTTGCGTTGTTGATATGCTTTGGGTATTGAGAATCTTAATGCCGACAAAGTTTTCCTTTTTTGAAAATATTTTTACATATTTGTGTAGGTGATGTGCCCAACATGCTTATGTACTGGAATGCTTATGGCAAGTGAACATGATCCTCGAATAGAACCCTTCGAATGAAACTTACCCGAGCCTACTTTTCAACTTCAATAAATCACTGTTTATTTGTATTTGCAGTTTGTAATATGATATAGGTATGGTAAGAATGGATTCAGCTTCAGGTTTTCAATGCCCTGAAACTAAATTCTTATGATATAGATTGTAGGGTTGAAATTGAATTGGTGAATGTTGTATTTTTTTATTTAATGATTTTGAAATCAATACAATTATATTTTCCACTCTTATTGTAATGGTTGAAATCCGAGACAATTGTCTCTTGTCTTTTATTACAAAATAATACACGTTGTTCTTTCATTTTTTTTTTAATAGGAAAGGAGAATTTAATGTAGAAAAGCTTAACCAGTACATATTTTCGTTCTTAGATAGAAGAGAAACTCAACCATTCAGGAAGGTTAGCCTCTTTAGCTAATAGACCAGCAAACCCATTGCTTTGTCTAGGAACCTGAGACACATCCAAAACTCAAAAATAGACAGATGGTTTTGACAGTCTACTATTACACTATTTGAGATCCATTTGACTACCCCTGGTTTGCATAAGAATACATATTCATTTATCGACAATTTGATATTTCAGTGGTAATGAGCTTAGTTAATGATTCAGATTGCAACGGCAATGTCCGAGTAAAAAGCCCCATTTGTTGTGTAAGCCGATCCATATTATGATGCTTGCCGTCCATATTCCATCCGTTGTGGTGTTGCTGCTGATGCCCTGTCAGAAATTGTTCCCAAAAAGAATCATTTGTGCCAGGAGGCTTAGTGGTGTACCCGTCGACCAACATATCCACATCAATATCAGGTGAGAACTGTCCACTTCTGAAGATCGTGTCATCTACCCCCAATGAATCATTATACACATCCCCGTTTCCTGTCCCATGAGCCACAAAATCTGCACCAGGAATTTCAATGCCTTCGTTTTCCAGTTCCATGTCTTGCATGAGGTCCTTTTCCAGTGCGTCAAGGAAACTCATGTCTGGCAATGGACTTGTTGTTGTTAAAGTATCTTTTACATCACCAGAAGATTGAATCTCCGAAATAGCGGCAGAGGGACGCATTCTGATAAAAGTGAATGAAATAGCTGAACACCCTGATGGGACTGATAAAAGTGAATGTACAGAGGTTGGAGCGACCTCCAAAAGAGTGACGCCAGCTATCCGATTTGTTGCGCTCCCGCTGTCTAATTGTGTACTGGATGGTGAAGATATATCATCAATGGAAATACTATCCCCATTTGTATCTATATCTAATCTGTGAGATGGTGAAGCAGCAAGGTTCGGGTGCATCAACATGGCTTGTGCTGCCTCATTCAATAATGGCTGGTATTTGATGATCTGTCCATCAGAAGCAGTAGTAGAATGACCGTCCTCAAGGTTAGGAAGTCTTCGTTTCTTATTAACTCCAGCAATCCGTCTGTTATTTCCATTCTGTTGCTGCACCAACTGGGCCAAGAAACCTGGACTCTGCATGGCCTTCGCAAATAACGACATCATTTGTTGTTGCTGCTGCTCCATACCCTGCAGCCGCTGCCCTAAAGTCTGCAACTGAAGATCAGTTGATTGTTGTTGCTGCCTCAGCCTAACAACTTCCTGCATAAGCACATTTTTGTCCCTGTTAAGTCTCTCTATCTCTTCTTCTAGTCCAAATTTCCCCACTTCAACACATGCGCTAACCGATGAACTCTGTCCTTGAGGTTGCTCTTGCTGCTTCTGCACTTTGCCCGATTCTTGCTTCCTGATTCTCGTCAACAAGTGTTTTGACCTCTTAAAAAATCTGTGTGTGCATACTCACACCTGTCATGGTCAACCTTTTTGAACCCCTGCCCCAACAAAGGTTTGTTTGACCGGGCCGGGTCCTGAGATTTAGGTGGCTCGATGCAAATTAAAATTTGTGGCCCCATAAATAGCAAAAAAATATATATACATTTTCCTAAATTTTGATTGTAATCTTTTATTTTTGTTACTAGCTATGAGTTTTACGGCTCATGAACCAAAGATTTGACAACTTGAAGTATTATTTTTATCAAATATAACTCTTTCGTCTACTAACGGCATTTCAAATTTTAAAATTAACTTAGGTATTGACAACTTAAAACTGTATAACCCACTTATGGTATTTCAATTCTTAATAAGAGTATTATTTATTGCAAGTTCTATAGCTTATAGGATAGGGAACCAAACAACTTCCTATGTTTTATACGTATCTCAGCCCATCTCGTTTCAAATTTTACAAACATCTATAGTGTCTAGTTACAAAATGTGGCCCCTAAACATTTGTGGCCCAATGCCTTGCATGGTCTGCTTGGTGCCAGGGCCGGCCCTGTGTTTGACACAATTAATGTATGCAGAGAAAAAAAGATTAAAACCTAAAAATCAATAATTAGAAGAAAAAAAACGCGAAGGAAATTAGGGGAGATTAATAGGAAAGAGAGAAAGAGGCTTACATAATTATTCAACTGCCTGACAAAGCTGGAAAGATTTTTATGCTTAAAACGCATACGCAAAATATGCTTTTCTAACTCCGAAGGTTGCCAAATAACAAAACTGTTGCTTTCGGTCAGAAATAATAGCATCTGTAGTTGGATCATCCACAATATCATATGTTTTACTCACAAATTCTATTGGTGAATTAGATTGATTTATAAAATCTGTGGCATCATTGTATTATTAGAAATCCTTCCATCAAATCAAATCCGGGTATATTACCTATATATATGTCTGGGAACACCCTCTTCCCGATTAGGAAATTGTATGATTAAGGAATGTGTTAATACTTGGCGGTTATCGGGTAGTGGCCGGGCCGTTCTAAAGGTGCAAGTTTGGCCAATTCGATGGCCCCTTAGGTCTCGTGACCAAAAATTAACTTGTGGCTTATCAGAAGATAATTAATAGGGGAAAGCCAATTTTACTAGAAGGAAAGCTGACTCGGTCTAGGATATTTGACTTCTAGTCAATATAGGGTGGATTTGATAATAAGCTTTCCCCTGTCAATTTTATTTTGGAGTTTAGACGGGCGGATGACATGAGAACTTGGTTAAGTGATCTATCGTCTATGCAAGGGTATACTCAAACAGGACGTACGGGAGGAGGGAAAAGAGAGGATATTCTTTATATAAAAACAGAGTTTTTTCGAGTGATGTGGTTAATCGGAGCTTAAGTTGATTACGGCCCCCACCATAATATTTTTTTGGTAATTTTATAATATTTTAGTTCACAATATATTTTAGACCAATCACAACAAACAAAAAAAAATTACCTAAAATAACTAAATATAATAAAATCTATACATTGCCAAAAATGTTTAAAAAATCTAATACATTTAATCCTAACAATTAAATTCACAAACAAAATAAACAAAAAAGATTGTACAAACAAAATTAAAATAAATTAACATCTAAAAAAATATTGTTGATCACGATTTCATCACAAAAATATAAGAAAAAGAGTCGATGTCCAATTACAATTTTTGATAATTAAACTAATCTTAAAACTAACCCTAACTGCGATTACATTTACAATTCGAAAGAAGTAAGAACTTTGATCAAAGTTTATAAATCAACATACATAGAGTTGTGAATGCTTACGGATCAAAACATGCTACCCGTTCATAAAAAAGCGATCGTTAATCTGTTCAATAGTTCGAAATAAAACCGTCCCAATAAAAACATAGAAATAACATAACATGATTTAAACAAAACTAAAAATGAGAAACCAAAAAACCTCGATAAAAAATTATAATCAACCAAAATGAATATTGGTTTCAACATTATTTTTCTTAATATTATTCATTTCACAAAAATAAAATAAAAAATAGAAACAGTTTTATTTGTTTGACGTGTAGAAGATACACAATAATTTTTTTAGGAAAAATATTTCAAAAAATAAATATAGTTTTCGAAAATAATATTTATTTATTTATTTATCTTATAGGTAAATATGCTAAATATATTATTCATTAATTAGATATATAAAAGATTATATTATGTGTGGAAAAATAATATTTTTTTGCCCAAATTTTTGTTATAGCCATTTAATATACGGATCAACAAATATATAACTAAAAAGAAATATTTATATTATTTTTAAAGAAAGTATCTTGCCTATAGTTATACGAATATTTAAACAAATATTTATATATTTGTTGATATATATATATTATTTCCAAAGCAAAGTTGATTTCTTATGGCATTTTTAGGCTTTGTAACTCTATATAAAGCATTAAATGCAAAACCAAAATTCTATGGTTTCCACGTTGCTTCTCTTTTTGATGATTATTTTGTTCCCTTTCTTGCTATTTAGATTGTTTTTAATTTGATCCACTTTTGTTTCTTGTTTTGAATGTATCATAGATCTTTATTATAAATGTTCGTTGAAGCGGCGCATAAGTCAAAGAATTTAAAGGTATAAATTATTAGCGAATATTTTCTAAATTAAAAATAATAATTATCTTTTGATTAGCATATCTAAAGGATGCATAAAATAGATTATTTTAATCGATCCACTTTTTTTTTCGGTTTTAAATGTATCCTCGATCGTGCTCAAAGAATTTAAAGGTATAAATCATTAGTGAATATTTTTATAAATTAAAAACAATAATTATTTTTTGATTAGTATGTCTAAAGGATGCATAAAACTTATTAATGTATATTCATATTGTATCATTTGCTTCATGCGTATTCTTTAGATCAAAAGTTAAGGTTTGTTTAATCTCAACACGGATCATGTTCAATAATTTTTATTTTTTTTTCATTTTTAGTATGTTTTTTAGATTCTTTAGTCGACTAATCAGCAATTTTATGATTATTAAGGTTTGTTTAATCTCAACACATCATGTTCAATAATTATTCTTTTTTGTTCTTTTTCGTTTTAGTGTGTTTTTTTTGTTGTTGGTCGACTAACCAACAATTTTATGATTATTAAGGTAACAAAAGATATCTTTGCGGATTGATGGTCGTGCGTCACGATCAATAATTTTGTTTGCCTAAAATGCGGATCAATAGAATTGTTGTGCTATTACAGTCGCAATGGTGGAATGAGCCGCCATATCTAAGCAGTTTTGGATGGTGAAAGATCGAGTCTGTATTTTTTTCGATTCAAATAATTTTTAGCATGCTTTCTTTTTTTGTTTTTCTCCTTCTCGTGAGGTTTGGCATGTCCCCCTCATTTTGTTTGCTTTTCCTTTTTTATTAATGAAATCTCCACGAGTCTTTCCTAAAAAAAAAGATCAATAAAATTGTTTTAGCACTCTCTTGAGTTGTATGGAGATCATGGCTAACGAAAATGTATCTCTTGGTTGTAAGATCACCATTAATTAATGAAAAAAATTGTTGAAATAGAACTAGGCTTGCAAGAGGCGAACTTAGTGGTGTATCCAGCCCAAGCTGTGAAGGCATACGCCAAAATATCTTGGCAGCTACAATTCTTTTTTGGTTAAGTTAAAAGCTTTCAAATCTTTAAAGCGGTGATACTTTTTTACCGCACATAGGGGATTAACGATTTTTGTGGTTGAGTAATAATATTGTGATACCCAAGATTAGAATTTGGTCCTTTGGTGCTCGGCATGACGATCTCTTTTCTAAAACCCAGAATACATTACATTCCTGCAAGCAATGCTAAGCTGCACTTTGTATCCCGAATAATGAGATTCCACAAAATATAAGACCAATAGCCAAAGAATTTTTAATATTCCTTACGAGTATATTTTCTTTAAGGTCAACATATTGGAGGAAAAAAAATGAAATCGATAAGTACTATCATTTATTTTCTTCTACGCATGAACCTTATCTTCATCATATCAAATACCATATAGTTGTACGCATTGTAGTTCAATCTAAAACAAATATTATAATAATTTAAGGTGTGTACGAGTGTTTTAGGCTCTCATACATACGAAGGGCAATATTAGACTATAGTGCGGTTCTTTGCTAGATATGGCACATATATTGTGTAGCTAGACGTTTTGCAGAATATAGAAAGATAACTGTGGTATTAGAATGCAAGCTTCTTATCCTCTAAACAATTTTTGATATAATCACTAGGCCTATTCCTATGCATGTAAAACCATTATATTTATCATATATATACACTCATTATGGGTATGCCAAATTGCCAAACATATATGCTTATATGTCAAATATCACATATATACAAACATAAGCTATGGAGTCGGGCGATAGAGACTCCATCGCTCGATGGTCTTTCCATCCGAGTAATTTTATATATATATGATATATAATTTCTCTTTCTCTCCTACTTCTTAATTATTCTAATATATTTTTATATTTAAAAGGTCCCACTAAATATATTATAACACTAAAAATTTTATAAATACCCCATAGCACAAACATAAATATATTTTTTTATTCATTAGGATCCCACCCAACATGATTAAATTTATATTTTTAATCAAAATTTGTCGTGAATTTGGCATACCCATAATGAGGAGCGGGAACAACACAAGGTTTACACAATGCACGATTCTACTTGAGAGTAGAAGCTTTGATGAAAATGAAAATCTAACTTATATTGGCATTTCAAACATCGGACGGACCAACAAATTTGAAAATTAACTTCATCAAGAAGAATAATTCACGAGATGTGCGTCAATACATATTTGATAATACCATATTATATACCGTATTGTTCACCAACCAGTGGCCTACAAGAATGTGATCAGTGAATAAAAATCTATTATGATTTGGTTTTAAATTTGTTTCCTTTAGACTAATAATTTAGAGTTTCTCTATTATTCTTTTGCTGAACTTTAGGTTGTTTTTTCTTAAGAATAACTTTGTTTGATATTTTAGGAACTACAAGTATGCATACATGTTTTGGTAGTTGTTTTGATAGATTTTTTCTAAGTCACGAATTCATTAGTTCCAACTTCGCATTATGGAGTGGTTTTCTGTCATATTATGGAGCGATTTTGCGGATCATATGATGTTTTATGGAGTTAGCTAGCAATGACACCATTTGAAAAATCCTTAACAAGTTATTTAACAAATTAAGACCATTTTATTAACCTTAAGTTGATGAATACTCACAATTCTCATGGTGCAATTCACCCTTTACCCTAGCACTCTGTAAATGCATTGATCTTGCTGGGACCTATCACTCTTACCAAATGTGCATAAACGTACATGTTCCAAATAATAGAGACCAAATATCTTTAAAATCCAATAACATATAGTTACAATTCTCAGTAGTCAACAAAATATATATGTCCAACCATAATTATTTTCTTTATATAAACCACAAATCGGAGGTTTTAAAAAATATGATGGTGCGTGTTTCGAAGGAAAACACATAATGGAGCTGAAAGAATTACGTTTTTATCTTCTTAAACTACTCGAGGAAAATGGTATGTTTTTTTCCTTCTTAAACTGCTTAGGACAATTAAATCATGCTATGTTGCACGGACACTCCAAGAAAGATGTCATAACCGTGTCGGACACGTAAACGGACACGACACGGTTACGACACTTCTCGACACTCGATGGACACGCCACATCATGTGTCGCGTAAAAATTGTTATTGGACACTTTGCGGACACCAATTGGAAACTTTGGACCGTCATAAATGAATTATTTTGGTTTGGAAAATCAAAATAAACTAAATGAGGCAGCTAATTTATTCTTGTTTTAGTCAAATCCAAGCATTATTCATGAAAAACTTTACCATTATTATATTATTATTAATTTTATATAATTAGTAATCAAATATTTTAAAAATAAGAGTAATTATTTTGTTGTTTAGATTATAGTAATATTTTATTTTAATGATGTGAATAATATATATAACGTGTCCCCGTAATCCGTTTTTTTTGAGATTTGACGTGTCCCCGTAACTGTGTCTCGTGTCCGTGTCCGTGCAACATAGAAATCATGTAAGTAGAAAACAGTTCATGTAATGTAGCATCGAAAAGCTGTGTAAGAAGGTATTGAGAATTAGTTATCCTAATAACTAATACCTTCATCTGGAAATATTTTTCAAGAAATACAATGATGCATTTGCATAATATTGTGAAGGAGAACAATCTAGAAGATTTTTGACAATATTTAATGATTTGAGGATAATAAATATATTTTTTCTATTTGTTGTTCTTTTGGTTTCAACATGGAAACCAAGACAAGCGAGAAAATGAAGAATATTTATGTCCAAGATAGCGATCGTTGCTTCTGGGACAAAGAAGAGGTGGAAAAATGTTTCTGACCACGAAAAGAGGATGTCAAAGAATACTTAAATTTCATTTTCAATGCATTGTCTCCCACAAAATTCATACTATATCTGTTTTAGCCTTTTTTTGGTTTTTATTTTTTTTGCGCACCAACTTAAATATTAGCTTATTGCTTTTTACCATTTTCTTTTCATAATTTTTTAGGTTTTGGTAGAAATTAGTTTTAAACATGAGTCAATATTCCACAAACAAGAAATAAACCCGTGCATCGCACGGGTGATAAACTAGTACAAAGAAAGTGACAGTCCGATAAGGAGACTTCGCGTATATTGGACTCTGTTCAATGATATGAAAAATGAACAGGCTAGCAAGAAAAGACAACTAGCATATAAAAATGAAAGAGACTGCACATTGTGCTTCTTGATATTACAAAAACAAAGAAAAACTCCCACATGCAAGACCCTTGATTGAAAAGAAAAGCTCCCACATTGTGCTTGCACTTGATCTTAAAAGTAACAAGTAGTGAGCACGTGCGATGCACGTCGACAACATTTACTTTTTCTTAATTTTCATTCCTTTTCTTAAAAAGTAGTACTTTCATATATTTTTTTCAATTTTTTTTTTTTTTTTTTTTTTTGATAAAAGAAATTTTATTGATTAAGTAGGAAGAAAGTTACAATCTCTTGCTAGGAGAGTACAAATCTCTTCTGCGAAGTTACTGCGAAGATGAACATTAGTGGTTGTTACTCTAACGGACTTAGAAATAGAGTCAGCTACCTGGTTATCTTCCCTACTAACATAAGAAAAATGACATTGTTCAAAACCTAAAGATAACTGTTTTATTTCCTTAAGAAGATTTTTGTTTTCCCACTATATAAGGAGAACATTATCTAAAATAGATTGGATGACTAGTTTCGCATCGACTTCTATACGGATCTTTGTGAAGTGTTCCTCCCACTTACCCGTCAAAGCTTCTCGATTTCCATGCATTCTTCCATCTCTTTGGATTTAATGCTCCATCACATAAGACCCTTTGATTCCTTCACGATTGCACAATATGAGCGTAAAAACAACACGATTAAAATTGTGTTAGTATGGTAATCAAAGGATGCGTCTACATTGAATTTCATAGTATGCTGCAAAGGTGGTTTCCATTGTGAGATACTAGGAATTATAGTATTATATGAGAATGAGACTGTGAATCAGGAAAATGAGAGTGCAAATAATAGTTAATCTTATGCATGGTATTAAAAGGGTTAGGAATAACTCCATGGAATGCAGAATCACATCTATCCTTCCATATTATCCAGGCGGTAATAATCAATGTGTAGAACCTATTATCATCATCATAACCATTTCCCACGTGTCTGATTCTCAACCCATTACGGGAACCGTGAAAAGTGTTATTAACCTCATCAATATCAACTTCAATAAGGTTAGGACTTTCTTAGCATGCGCACAAAGCCAGAGCATTATATGCTCCATTGTCTCATCTTCTAAACCATATAGCGCCTTTGAGTATCAATGTTGTCGTTATATAGTGCAAGCTTGATCTTGTTGAATGTGCTTCATGTAAACATTTCCATACAAAATTTTTGATCCGATGGCGAGTTTACTCTTCACAAAGACTTCCCATACATTGCTCTGAATGACCACCTTTTAACTATAACATCTTTGTGTTTTCCATGGTGAGTTTTTATAAGCACTTTTAACTGAAAATTTTCCATCCTTTTGCTGGCATCCAGATCATATTGTCTTCTTTAGAAGTATCAAGATATAAACTTTGTATCTTCAGGGAAGTATTACCATCAAAGAGTTGATTGAGTAAAGATACATTCCAATTTGTTTGTATTGGGAAGAATTAATTCTTCTACTTCTTGATAAAATACATGCGGATCATTTGATAGGTTGTGGAGGAGTAGATAAACCGAGAATCCACCTATCCAACCAATTTTTGTTTTTTTGCCATTGTTGACTTCCATAAAGTAGTTCTGTTGAACTACCAAAAGCCCCTTAGTAATGCCATTCCATGTATAAGAACCATTGCCAGCTTTGATTGGATGATGTAAAATATCACCATTTTTGAAGTACTTGCTACCCATATTTTGTGACCACAAAGCATCTGATTCAGTGCATAGTCTCCATGCTAGCTTAGTAAGCGATCTAAGTTTATCATTTCAAGATCTCTAAAAGCCAAACCACCAAATTCTTTGGGTTTGCATACTTTGAGCCAAGCAACAGGATTTGTGCCTCTGTTGGAACTATATCCCCAAAAAAGCTTCCTCTGAATAGTTTTCAGCTTCTTGATGATGTTATTAGGTAATTTAAATGTACCCATCTGATATATAGGAATTGAATTAAGGACATGTTTAATCATTGTAGACCTGCCAGCTTGTGTGAGTGAAGTTGAAGACCATGTTGAATATATGTTCATAAAATTCTCTTCATGGCTTTGAAAGCTTCTGTTTTGAATGACCTAGTAAAAGTGGAGAACCAAGATATCTTTCCTTGGAGTTCATAGGTTTCACTCCAAGAATTTGAATAAGATTAGCTGCCACCTCAGGTTTGGTTTTTTTCTTTGAAATGAGTGAAGATTTCTCAAAGTTTATTACACCACCTAGATTGAGTACTAAAATTATGAAGAAGATTCAGTAAATTATTAGTTGAATTAGTTGTTGCTTAGTGAAAATCAAGCGAGTCATCTACAAAGAGCAAATGATTAATGGTGGAGAGTGCACCACTTTAATACCTTTAATTGTGTTATCTTGTTGACGAAACTAAATGCCTTGAAAAAACTTCATTGCTAAGATAAAAGATAAGGTAATAGTGGATCACCTTGTCTTATACCTCTTGTAGGATGAAATTCCTCACAAGGAGAACCATTCGACATATGACAAGAGAAGTAGTGCTTATGCCTTTATTTATCGAGATCACAAAATCTTCATTAAAACCAAAATGCTTGAGAACCTTAAGTAAAATTTCGTTCTAGTTTGTCAAAAGCCTTTGACATGTCTAGTTTTAAGGTCATCGACCCAATCTGTCCCCTTTTCTTCTTCATAGAATTAATTATTTCTTGTGCTATAACGATGTTGTCACTAATGAGCCTTCGAGAGACATAAGCATGGTGAAATAATTTTTCCATCAAAGGTTTTAGTCTATTCACAATGATTTTGATATTATCTTATAAGAAGTATTACATAGACCAATTGGTCTATAATCACGACACAAATAGACTTCTTTTCTTAGGAATAAGAAAAATGTATGTTTTATTGATACGCCCAAGGATGTGCTTTGTTTCAAAAACCTAGTGATCATATGACAAAACATCTTCACCAATTATGCTCCATTGACTCTTGTAAAAACACCTTGGAATCCTTGGAGTCTGGAGCAATCCAGTTCTCCATACTCATAACAGTGTCATATATTTCTTGATGAGAAGGAATTCTTGTAAGCATTGAATTATACTTTCCAGTGATAATAGAAGGAATAAGCATGAATAAACTTTCATCCAAGTTGATATCAGTAGAAGTACTTATATCTTTAAAATGAGAAGTGAGATCTTGTGAAATTTCTTCCTAGAATGCATCCGGATATTATTGTGATCTTGTAAAAGAATCAATATTGTTTAGTTCTTCTTATGTTGGTTTTGTTGTGAAAAAACTTGCTATTATTGTCCACCATATCCTTGATGAAATGATCCCTGGATTTATAGCGATAAATTGATTTTGTATTTGTGCCATTTTGAAAGATCCTTGTTGATATTAAGTATCATGTTATGATTCTCATCAGAAGGGGTTGAGATTGAAGTACATCAAGTTCTTGTTGCAGTTGATCCACTTTTTGATTGATATTACCAAACTGATTTTGTTCCATAAAGTTCTCTTAATTGGTGAAATCTTTTAACAAGTTGATAATCGGGAGAACCCCGGTAACATCAATTTTCCAAGCATTCTCAATGTGATTTGCACAACTAACATCATTCAACCAAGTAAGAAAAATTTGAATGGTTTCCAACTAGTATGAGAAAGAATCGATGCTAGCATGATTGGAGTATGATCACTACCAACTTGAGTGAGATGTTTTAACTGAGAATGAGGGAAATAATAATTCTAGTCACTATTACCTAGTGCCATGTCAATCCTTGACCTCCTAGTACTAGTGCCTAAATTGTTACTAGACCAAGTATAATTTTTCCCTATTAAACCAATGTCCTCAAGTCCACAAGTTCTAACAATGCTATTAACAAGACCATCTGTGGAAGAAGAAGCAGTTTGAACATCATCAAGAAGGTGAAAGTTCAGGTCACCTACTAATATCCAAGGACCTCTAAGAGCTTCACTAGTTTTTTCCATGAAATCTCGTTGCTCTTTTTTCCTAGAATAGTCAGTATACCCATACATACAGGTAAGAAGGAATTCTGGCTTGCTTGGATCATATTGGACAGCAAGGTTGAACATATTATGACTAGCATTCAGAAGATCACATGCGAATCCATTTTTCCGAGTAATACTAGACCTCGACAACCTATTGGCTCAATGTATGCTTGATTTGGGTAATGGAGATGACTTACAAAGAGGTTTACTTTTTGCTGCGGGGATCTTAGTCTCACATACAAAAATAATATCGAGTTATGAGATCTAATTAGGTCACTTAAATGATTTCTGGTGGAGGAAGTTTCCAGACCTTGTACATTCCATGAAATTATTTTCATGGTTTTGAAAAAATTGGAGTCACAAACTAACAAAAGCAATATAAGGTATCTAGTACCTAAATATTGTTTGAAACTCTTTTTGTAGTAAAGAACGTAAAACCTATAGAAGTATTTAATGTATGCAGGAAATTGAATAAAGTACTTGGAAAAAAAGAAAACTAAATGACGTGAAAAAACAAACGTATTAAAGAGATAGATTGTGAAAGAAATAAATGTACTATGAATTAAATACAGAGAGAAAATAGTAGAAAATGCAAGATTTCCCCGGAGATGCGGGAACAATTTGTGTCTCATGGATTGTGCACCTTGGAGCTGTCGACCATCTATGATATTGTCGGGGTTGGGCTGACGCGAAGTTTCATTTCTGAGTTACTAGGATTAGGGTCACTGAAAGTTCTGAGCCATTTTCCTAGTCTAATATCTTCTACACTATTAGTCCCACTTTATTTGTTGAAGGAAATCCATGTTGGTTGGCACCATCTTTTGGAGGGACAAAAACAATATTCTTGGAGAAATTCTTCTGACTCTTACGAGAACCAAGAACAACAGTGTTGGTAGTCGAACCAATTGTCTTCCTTAGGTTGCAAACTTTTCCAAAAAAAATAAGGATTTTCATGAGCCTTTGCTAGGTAAGTAAAAACTTCCTTGCAAGCAACTGCAGTGCTTAATGATATAACAATCGATTGCAAATACCATTTGTTTGTCTTTAATAGTAAAACTTAATCCGGTGAGATAAACCATCATTTGTTATTGCTTTAACTCCTCTACGGAGAGGATTAGTTAAATCAATGTTAGCGCCAAACTTTGAAAGGTACACTTCCATCAATCGGGTACAACATCTTTTGGTTCAATAGCAACCATTTCACCCATTATTTCACCAATCTTTGTAACAGCTACAACATTCATATGTTCAGGTAAGAGAAACTTCAACTGGATCCAAAATTGTTGAAACCCCCATTGCTTTTCAGTGTAAACCAGTTCTGGGATGTAATCATGAACAACCAGAAGTTTCTTGTTGATGGTCCAAGGTCTTCCATTAATGACTTTATTTAGCAAATCCCAGTTGTTGAACTTGAAAATGAAAATATTTGGATCTATTTCAACAATTCTAAGATCATCATCAGTCATAAAAGGCCAAGTGAATAGAATGTATCTCTCAACCATATCAAAACTCATTCTTTCCTCAATAATTACTTTACCGATTGCACTAGCTTCCCATTTGGTTTTTTTATCATCCTTCTCATTGTTACCATCTTGCTGAACAATGACAATATCATTGGTATCCCCCAGATCCAGAGTAGCTTGTTTGAATTTGTTCACCATATCACCCATTTGAGTAGAGTTTTCTTCACCCATGATACTATGCCTATTGTGATTAGGTTTACAAAGGTTGTGGCTGGTGAGATAAGATATGCTCTCAAGGTATATGCAAGAACTAGGGTTTATAGATTTAGATATTGAAAGTTTGTTTCCATAATCCTGATTGTACGCAATAAAGGTAGAATATTTTGGCTTGGGATATCTAAGGGAAGTATAGCTGTAGATTAGAAGGCAAAAAATAAGGAGGTTCCGTAACTTACGTTTGACGGGGTTATGGTGTTTTTTGAATTTTTTTTGAACGGAGAGTAAGGCGGGATTTGTGACTAGTTGGTTTAACTGAGTTGAAACGGACTCGAAACTTCTTCAACTTGATAACAGTGACAATATCATAGAAAGACCATGAAACCAAACGATTTATCTTGACAAGCTCATAAGCGCTTTGAACACAATAATAAAAGTGGCAAACGACATTGAAGTGAGCACAAACTGCAAAACGCATCTTGGAAAAACACGGGGTTAAATTAGTGATTCATGTAAAAATAAAACGTAATAAGAGAAAACGAAAGAAATAGCAAAAGGGATTAAAAGCAAAAAACAGAGAGATTAGAGCATTCAAACCGTGATAAAGGAACACTTAGAGAATCATAATAGAGTTCAGGATGTATCAGTACTTAAAGATTAAGTGAAAAGATATGAAATCATGAAGAAGAAAATGAGAACTGAGTTATCTCAGTTTCGCCCGATTCGCAGAGCTCGCTTAACTATTAATATTATTATTTCCTTTATTAGGTAAAAATGAAAGAAATGAAAATATCACTTTTAATGAAACTGAGGCAATCTTTTGTATCCGAAACTAAAATCTACAAGTAATTTTATAGTAGATCAATGAAGTACTTGAGCATCATATAGACAACATGTAAAAAGTATATATGCTCATTCAATTTACCTTTAAATTATAGTTATTTTTTTGTAGAACTACAAATATATTAAAAAGTCAAAATTTGATATAGTTATTTATACTCATTGCATAGGTGATTCAAAGAGATTTCCAAATATATAAAATTCACAAAAATCCGACGTACCATTTGGAAGATATGAAGTTTTAAAATATTTATCAATATTTTTATTAAAATGGCATTTAAAGTAAATAAGCGATTTCACATATTATTATTTTTAAGTCCCTGATACATTAGGCATTTCAGTCCATATTAAGATTTATTAATAAGCGGTCCCTATTCCGTTAAGCATTTTGGTCCTTATTCCGTTTGGTGAACCAAAATCCGTTTGGTTAACCAAAAATGGGTAAATATTTTTGATTTAGCTTGCTTGCATTAAAGAGGGGGGAGATTATGCTATCAAAAAATAATAGTACGAATAAACAATAGAAAGTTGCCTTGCAGACATTAAAAGGGTTATTTTGTTTTTGGTACTCAGGTTTTTTCCAACTTTTGAGTTTGGTCTAACATTTGTCGAAGCTTTGCGTTTGGTACTTGGAAAGACGTTGACCCGTGTTGACTCGGTTAAATATTGACTTTAGTTTATTAATTGTTAGAATTAAAATTTTAAAAATTAAAGTAAACCATAAAAATGAAACTATTATACCTAATTACTAGAACAACCTTCACTTTCCTTACATTTACCTAACCCATCTTCTTCAAACCCATCCCCACCCCCACCAATTTCTCCCATTCACAACTCAGGTCAATCCATCCAACACCGTTGTTGAAATCATTTTCTTCTCAGAAGAACTTCGCTCTATGATGACTATTAACAACCAAAGGTGTTGGATGCATTCGTCTTTTTTCTAAGTGTTCTGATGTTGTTTCTCTTACATATTGATGGTTCTCTCGTCATTCTTCTACTACTTGCTCTTCGATGTTTGGTGCAAAATCGATGAAGAACTTCGATTCATTCCATGTCCATTATTTCCATTACCTTCTTCTCTTCGATTTGAAATGATTAATTATGATTGTATGATATTATTTGAAGGTAAATTTAATGTTTTTTCTATCTCCTTTCTTTTAATCTTTGATATAGATGAAATGAAGCTATAATTTGTAACACCCCTAATTTGATTTCTTAGAAATTGGTAGAATAATTAACCCAATCGGAAACCCTACATTGGGAAATGAAAATTTTGGGAATTTTATTAAAGCCCTAATTGTGATATTGATCGGCAAAAATTGATTTTGTTCTTGAGTTTTTAAGTTTATTTGATGATCCAATTGTTAAGCTTGAGGCGACAAAAAAAGCTAATCTCATCTTATTTAGAAAAGTGGCAAGATGGAACTACAATAGTATTTGATTATATAGTGATATCAATTGGTAAGGGCAAGATGGAACATCATTAAACACCCCCTCACGACCTCAAGGTATTCTCACGGCTTCTCAAAATCATTAATCATTTTTGCATAGAACCCAACAATAGATATGATTTTGTTCTTGGCCAGCGTGCGAACTGTAGTGTTCATCGTAATCGGAGGCGGAGGAGGAGTATGGAACTAATGGATGTTTTATATAGACCGTAGGATTAATAGTGTTAGTAAAGCCGTTGGATTAGAGAAGACTACTTCATGGGTACAATGGTAAACTCAATATTTTATTTAACTTAATTAATCAAAATTTGGTCATAGCGATCAAGTGGGTCAACGTTATTTCCAAGTACCAAACACAAAGCTGGACAAATGTTAGACCAAACTCAAAATTGGACAAAACCTGAGTACCAAAAACAAAATAACCCACATTAAAAAAAAAAAAAAAAAAAAAAAAAAACTTGAAACAGAAGAGATCAATTAAAGAAGCCGTAGAGCTCAAAGAAGTGGAGTCATCCAATTATAAAGTACATAAATAAATTGAAATTCCGAAAACAAACGCGGAAGAAAGATTATAATATTGCAAGAACAACAAATTAATTACCTCGACCAATTGATTTTCTCGTAATATTTAAGGTAGTGTTTCTTTTCTTCTACTTCTACCTCAAACAGTTCACAGTTGGATATGATTGTGTACTTCCATTTTAATACTTCACATTGGGATCAAATTCACAAACTAAGTATTTAGATGTTAGCTAGGGTTTCTAATACGTGATTAACAAAAAAAATAATAGGGTTAAATGGGATGTATAAAACGGTTAGGGTAGAAGATTAAAGGGTGACACCGAAACTAAACTAAAGTATTTTTTCGATATGGAGAAAGCTTATTTTAAATCCATCCAATAAAGACCAGAAGTCAAATAACCTAGACCAAAGTCAGCTTTCCCTCTAGTAAAAGTGGCTTTCCCCCTATTAATTACCCAATAAAAATCTATTTGTCCTCCCGACATGACACTCTTTGTTCCGGCAAGTACATGACATTTTTACCGGTGAGTTCGTAACTCAAGAACTTAAATGAATCCTACTCAACGATCAAAGATTCAAAGTAGGAGGTGCATAATGAATTAAAAAATAGTTTGCTACTTTGCTTCTATAGTGGCTAAGTGGCAGATAGAGAATAAACTGAGAGTTTCTTGATCATATCACATGATGAAGCCACGTAGAACCCACTCTTTTCTTGGTACAAAAAAAGAACAAAATAAGAGATATCTCTTTTCCTGGAACGTATGGAGTATTATTTCATGTCACTCTATATCACAAATTTTGAATAATGCGATTACTGGTTTTTTACTTGTTAAATGTTGCGGTAAACTTCTCACTTTGGAAAGTTTTATAGGATCTCTCTAGTCTCAACGTTTCACACAAGGAGAGCAGACATCCTGAACTTAGCTCTACTTACCAAATTAGCTTGGAGAATGGTTGATTCTCCTATTGGAGAATGGAGAAAAGTATTTTGCTAAAGTATTCTCCTGACAATATGAATAAGCATGGATCCTGGATTTGGAATGGTATTTGCACTGGTCTGGATATCGTTAAAAGGTACTATGTTTGGGAAATAGGACACTACAAAAAAGTATAGTTATTGATACACCATATATTGCCACACCTTCAATATAGGTGTTGCAAAAGCAAATTTCTAGCCCGCAAACTTTTTAGGCTGACTAAAAGTTATAATTTCTTGCTTTGCAAAATAAAACTTTTGCCACATAGTTGTAGCAACAATATGAAAAGTGTGGCAAAAAAGTATAATCTCTTGCTTTGCACCAATAAAGATTAGGTGCAGCAATAGACTTCTTGCTACATAGGTTAAAGCGATTAGCGATACTAGTAGCGGTTTTTGCCATAATCATTGGGTGCTGCAATATATTAAGTTTCTTGTAGTGGAGATGGTGCTTTTTTGCACATATGGAAGGATAACTAGATACCAAATATAACCAGTCCTCCCTCTTCTCAATTTCACTCTTCTGGTTTGACCATTGTTAGCCAATTGATTGATCGTAATAAGTCTGGAAAGTAGATACCTAAAAGAGCCTTGTTTGATGATTATCTTTGTCATTGAAATAAACTTAGTGGGAACCATCCGATAATGGTCATTTCACTATCAAATGCCTTATAATACTATCCTAAATGATAAGTTGGTATCTAAGCCTACAAGAACAATCTAACAATTTGTTGGAAATCATACGGAGACATAAGCTTCCACCTAGAGTACAATATTTTATATTGAGCGCCACGATTTAATATTTCGGTGGTAGTGAGCTTAGTTAATTATTGATTGCAACCTCAATTTTCGAGTAAAAAGGCCCATTTGTTGTGTAAACAGATCCATATTATAGTGATGGCTGTATTCTATTCGTTACATTGTTCTTTCTTTGATGCCTGTCAAATTGTTGCCAAAAAGAATCATTTTGTGCGAAGGTGATGAAATTTTCAATTGAGTTGTAGTAAAAGGTTAATAGAGAATTGTAAAGCAAAAGATTTTAGACTTATAAAACTTAAAAACAAACAAAACTTAATATAAAAGTGATTTCAAAATTTAAAAAATAGACCAAGGCTCCCAGTTCCACTATTCCTCCTAATTGATTGGTTTATAATGATATTTCAAGAATTATTGTTAAGCTCTTTTTCTCATTAGTTCACTATTAATCTATATGGTGTCCAAACATTAAATTGTAATCCCTAAGCATGAATTATCAAAGAATTGATTCTAAGCATAACACGTCGAATTGATTCACAACTAATTAAGAAAACCAATTTTATCTTTATGTTGATCCTAGTGATTAAATAAAATAAATAATTAAAAGAAATTACCAATCAAGCATGAGTGAATAGTTTCCTCCGTTGCCTCGATCACTTTGGGTATTTTAGCCGCTCATCATGTTGAAAACCCTCTCAAAAAATTTATTTATGCTCAAAAATGGTTTACAAATGATGAATAAGGGAGAAATAATGAAAAATCGGGTTTGTAACAATTATTTTGTTACAGCCAATTTATTCTGACGATAAAGCGATGGTGTTGTTATTGTCACTTTTGTAGCCAATCGACCCGCTCGGTGTGCGTCTTATGTTCTTGACCAATGAGCAGCGCCTCTGGTAGTCTTTTGTTCTTCGTGTTCTTCACAGTTGTGAAATGGTGGTTTCACCTTGCCCATGATTTTCTCGACTTTACGATGCTCTGCAACTCTCCCAATCTCTCTGTATCCTTTGTCGCATCCCTACTCCTCTTTTATACCCAACGGCTAGAAATCACGCGTAATAACTCGAGAATAACTGTCATCACTCGAAGAGTAAAAAGAAAATATATTTTCTTTCCTTTTTGTTCTGCTACGTATGCGGCGATTAATTACGATGCATACTATCAAGTTTAACTCCTCCCAGCTGTTCCATCGACTAGAATCCACCTAAACACGTGCAGCACACGTCCAAACTTGCTGTAATCCCTTGACTATCTCCTCCATACACGAACTCTCTGCCTTCTCCTCGCGAGTTATCTAGCCAAAACTAATCGAACCAAAAGCCCATACCAACCCTGTTTGGGCCTAACAAGTTCATCCCAATTGAAAACAGTGATTGAGCCTCGGCTGCAATTCCTCCAAAAATCAAATTAGAGAACGACGGGTTTTCAAGAAAAATTTCGCCAAAATTGTTTCAAATGAAGAAGAAAGGGTTTCCCCTTATCCAACGGTGAGGTCTTGCGAATAGCATGAAGGCACCCTTATCAATTGAGTGCCCCTTAACCAATAGTGAGAGTCAGAATAACAAATGTCCTTCCAGGGGTGTTAGGAAGTAACTTTTAGGGCGAATTTTCCAACAATCTTTATTTCCAAAAATACCTACAAACACACAAAATACCATAATAAGGACAAAAGCAGTACTAACAATACGAAACATTGAGGACAAATTAGACACGTAAATCGTCTATCAAATACCCCCAAACTTATTGTTGCTAGTCCTCGAGCAAAACTAAAAAAATAAAATTCTAACTCACTAGGTGGCCCCAGGTGGCCAGAGTTAATCTCGGAGGGTTTTACCCAGTGTACCCACAAAACCATTACTCCAGACCCCTGAGCTATCTGTCACTTAACCTTGGAGGCACTAAAGAATCTCCTTGGTTGGCATACTTATTGACTCTGAGGAGGAAGTACCTGATGCGAAATTCCAATTATTGTACATGAGTTTGCACTCAAGCATACTAAAATTCATATAAAGTGGAGCTCTGCACTCAGATAGTTTACGGACATCATAAGCAGAAGTCAACCAATCACATGGATAGATTAAGAACATGGATGTAGAGAAAACATGGATGATGTTGACTAAGGTGAACCTATCCTAATGGTGAGATAAATTCAAGCTAATATCAACCAGCATATACAAGGGGACCCGGTGGTCGATAATCCTAACTCTGGAAGTCAACACAAATTTGGCATATACAAGGGCTCCGGTGGTCGACTTTATTGTATTTATTCAAGTTGGTCTAGTGATGCAGGTCTTTTTTTTTTTTTTTGGTATCTCGGTCACTCTATTTCAACCTAGCAATGGTAAAAAGACAAAGAAAAA